>VYZV01000919.1:199645-264432 GCA_013401275.1 Pandion haliaetus | reverse complement strand
TCTCATGTTAAAGAACTGTACCTGGGTTTCCCTGATTCTGTGTACCATAAGGGATTCTGTTAATGGTAATGATATAACCATCTTCTGTCGTCACTTCATACTCTTCACTGGGGTACCCTTTGTAAGTAATGAGCTCATTCTAGAAGAGAAAGTACAAATCCATTAGCTTGTGGAAGTCCATTTCATATATTATATGCGTAAGAAATGTTAGAGAGTAGATACAGCTGGGGATTTAGCCTACAGATATTAAGCATCTGAATAAAGCAATATCAGATTGGATATTGTAACCCTGGATATTGTAAAACTACAACAGATTTCCTTCATTCTTTGTGTTATATCCAGGATTGACTGTTCAGTTTAAATCTGCTATAAAAAAAACCTGTGTTATGCTACTGCCATACAATCACAAGCCCTCGCATTCTGGTGATACAAGAATCACTATAACCTCATAGCAGGAGCTTATGATTCCCACAGCTGAGATGAGGAGCTCCCTGGGTGCATGCTCCTGATCTGCTGCAATGCAAGGTGAAACCGGTTTGTTTAAACTATCTTCAGAGAAATCCAGAGAGCTTCACAACTGTGCTTTTGTGAATGGCACATATGCAATGAGTACCACTGAAAAATCAACTACATTATGGAAGAAAAAGGATCAGCCACTTGCATGCATAGTCACAAGGGAAATCACTAGCACAGCCAATCTTAAGCTCTGAAATAAATATTACTTTTAACCTGTAACACACAACCTGTTTTGTTACAAAAGAGGATTGTTTTTTGTAACTTGTACTCAGAGAATTACTCAATATAATTTGTCATGCAAGACAGAAACCCCAAGATTTTAACAAGTGACTAAAGACCTAAACAAGCTTGCTTGACAAGAGGTGCTCTTCTGAAAAGCTGGCCATTTCTGATCTATGCTGGTCATTCAAAAAAAGGAGAAAATATAAGCCACTTGTTATTTAGTCTTCTTTGATGATGAAATGCTGACATTCCAAATGGTCATCTTTCAGATAGAGGGATAGTGCCAGCAAACTGGTAACTGATATTTAAAAGGAAATTAACTTTGGAGATTTACCAAGGAAAGGTGTTTGCCTTAATTTCTATCAAACATAAGATGTGCTGTTACACATGCAGAAGGAAGAGAATAGAAGAGAAAGCAGCAGTACATAGCGTGATTAGCGAAGAAGGATTAAATAAAGGCAGCTTATGTACCTTGTTATTTCTAACACCTAGAAACCCCTATGCTGTGATACATGCATTCCTTCCATCCCCAGGTCACTCTACCAAGCAACTTACAATATTCATAAATGCTTCGGGATCCACAGCTTTCCTCATTCTTTTGAGTTCTTCTGAATAAGTAATTCCCCAAAACAAATATGCCACAGCAACAAACAGCCATATCTTCTCTCTGGATAAAACAGTGTATCAATCTGTCAGTGTTCCTGCTCTGCACTTGTAATCCAGGCAGGTTCTGTACTTTTCTGATGGGGGAAGTGCTGCCTAATACTGAACAGAGCTAGTCTGGTACTCCCTACTTGTTAATTAAATGGAACAAGGCTGATTTAAACACCTATCTGAGAGAGTCTGGCAGCGATCTGGATTCTCTGCTAAGGTTTGGACCAGGACGTTGCTCTCAGTCAGGGCAAAAGTATCACTGAATCCAAGAAAAGAGCAAAGGTTTCAGACCAATGGTTTTCACTCATTCTTCTGAGAAGCAAGTCACTTGCATTACCATGCCAAAAAATTTTTCTCTAGATTAATTAGGAAACATTTCTGGCTAACTCTGGGGAACACCGGAGTTCTTGGGCAACTCATAACTAAATCAATCATTGTCACAGTGAAGTTTTCAAAGTGGAGGCAACCAAGTTGTTGGATAGTTAACTGAAAAAAACAAAGACAACTGAAAACAAAGAAATTAAAATATTTATCATTTAATTAAGAACTTAGGAACCTAAGTAAAGCATATATTTATAGCTGCCTAGCATAATTTATACAAAACTGTTCAATAGCAAGATTTTTCCATTCCATAGGATGAGGATTGAGAAAGGAAAAGAAAGCTTTGCTAAATGTAATGCTAGGTAGAGACTGAGTGCAGGGACGTCCAGTTTTGTTGATGAAATAAGGAACAAAAAAACCCGAGAGAAAACTAGCCTGCTTAGATGCACACATAGCAGCTCCACAGTCTGTGAACACCTACATGCTCTTAGCTTAAAGAAAATGCAGAGTGCTTGAATTAGCATTCTCTCTACACCGTACAAATCCCCAGAGTCTATGTCTAAACCTCTTTTGTCCCAGTGATAGATCTCTAAACTAGACTGAATCAGCCAAAAAAATCCATTGCATCTATTGTTTTCCCAATCAAGAAGACTTTGTAATTTTTTTTTCCAAATAATATGAATAGCTTAGCTTTTTCTTATCACAGAACAACACTTTATATTGTAACTTTCTAACACTACATTCTGATATAATCTGTATCTGGAAAATACTTGGCTCCCTTTGTAGAAAAAGGAACAGGCATTTTTAAACTTTTTTTTACTGAGGTAGCCTCCTTTCTCACTGCTACCTTATTCCCACACTTGCCATTTTCCCATGCCTCTCCAGTTATCCCAGAGTTACCTACATTCAGGCTAGGTGGGTCAGGCTACTCCTCTTACCAGAAAGGAATCTTTCAAGAAATAGGCATCCTTTCACCTATGTGAGTTACAAACAAAACAATGAAATATATTTGTTCTCAAATAATAAAGCAACTCCTCAAGCCCAGGTTTGATACCATCTTTGCAGCTCCCAGTTTTGGGTCAGAGATAAATTAAAGCGTTACCGACCTTGTGCCAGAAATCATGTGTTCAGCTGAGCGACTGAGACGACAGAAGAACGGAAACGTAATTCCTAGCTGTTTGGAAGCTGTGCTGGATAAAGACAGCAGCGAAACCGATGGTCATGCACTGTTTTTTCCCCAATTGTGCAGCACCTTGACAATAAGCACCTATTTCTTTCCCATTCCTCATTCCTTCTGCTATCACTTCAGCTTTTCCCTAGGGTAGCACCAGAGAGAGGTGACTCCTTTTATTCTCGAACCTCGTGCTTTTCATCTCCTTAGCCATCACAGCCATAACAAGGCTCTTCTTACTATCAGAGATTGCTGGATTTTTAAGGAGAATACCAGCCTCTGTGGAGTGGCAGAGCTGGATCAGGAATTTTGAAAACAAATATGTTCATAGATATACCTTATCATACCTAATGAAATTGTCAATATACCTGCAACGATTTTCTCTTCTACTAACAACCTACCCATTCCAGCTTCTCCTGTTGTATGGAAAGGATGGAAGGAGCTCTGATTCTTTGATACTTCTATAGATGTTATTGCATGTATTTTTCTTTTAGTCTTTCAATGCTCATGTTGCTGTTCTGTAATTCTACATTGTTGCAGGAGTGGTTTCAGGAGATTTTCCTTTATTCATATTTCACCTCTAAAATGGATATAGTATAAAACGGATATTCCCTAAATGAATAGTTATAAAGCTAGAATGCTTTGCCATAATCTTTATGGACTCAGGAAACATTACCATAACAGCCACTTGTCTCAGTGGTCTCAAGCATACTGGGAGTGGACCAATATTGCCCAGCAGTANTCTTTTCACACCAGGAATGAGGGACAGAAAATAAATGACAATGGATAGCTTCTTGTTATATAACAAAAGAAGTGAGGCTCTTCTTTTTGTGGAGTACAAGTATAATGCAGCCATGTTCCCTAACTGGTGTCCTAGCTATTACTATAATACAAACATCGCAGAAGTATGATTGAGGCTTTTTTTTTTTTTTAACTTGCATATTCTAGTGTATTCTGGTGGACTTTGCATTCTGCCTGTTCCAGTTTGCTATTTTTAAACCTTGAAACTAATTATTCTTTCTTGTTCAGTTCCTCACACTTGTTGCTCTGAAGATTCATTCTGTCTCACAAATGCCGTTCATCCACACAGAACAGATTAGCTTACACACTGAGATGAACATCTACCAAGGTTTTTAACAGGCTTTGATATTTCTATTTATATTATAGCTTCCATACTTTCTTCTTGCAATACTGGCTCTGGTTAGGACCAGAATTATTTAATATATCCTCAGAAGTTATTTTCTTTAATATTTACGGACCAGAAAGAAATATGAAAGAAAATCTCAGGAGAAGACCTGTTCCTACAAGATTTGCTAGCAAACCTTCAAAGAGAAATATAAAGGTCCGAGTTCAGGTTCTGGCAGGGAATTAGGAGAGGAAATTATTTTCAAAGAGCTAGTTTAGAACATTGAGGGTTTCCAAACATTGACTCTACATATGGGGTGGGGTTTTTTTGAATCTTCTCTTTATTCCTTTTCATATACTTTAGGATCTTTCATCTTCCCTCTAAGAAAATGAGGTTTTCTCCTTTTTAAAGTCTCAATGTCTTTCGAAGCTCCACATGAATTCCACAAGTGAACTGTGTAAATATGTACTTGCCTTTGAATACCTCATGCTATTCTAACCCATTAAGATGTGCTATTAACTCGCTGTAAACAAAGCCAGCTTCATTCTTTAGTGTAAAGCAATGCTTTATTGACAAAAAGAACTCAATAAAACAATACTGAGTAAAAGGGCAACGTATAAATGCCATAATAGCATAAATAGCAAACTAGTGGATAAAGTTATCATTGCAGGTTATTGACAGCGTGTGCTTGAATTGTTTGAGATAGGGAAAGAAGATGAACAAGGGGGAGTGTTAGGCTGATTTTTTTTAAACACAGACATGCACACTCTGTTGTAAGCTGGCAGGTTTCAGGGGAAGTTACTCACACTACAAGCAGGTTGTAGAATTCAGTGGAAATGCTTGAAGGTTGAAATGTTACTGTCAGAGGTGTGGCTGCAGCTTCACAAATGTGGTCATATGCAAATGAACTTTAAACTGGTCAGTCTAGGTGCCCTTATATAAGTAAGTGCCTTTGCATAAATTGTTGGTTATGTGCTCATTTTATGAAACCTCAGCTCCTTCTAGTGCTCTTTCTGGATGAAAAAAAAATGCACAGGATCTAATCCCTAGCATTTTGGTGTTTTCTGCAAACTCTTTGCTCTCCCCATTCCCTCCTGCCTAAGGAATTAGATCTGGCTCTGAAAGTGACTTAAGAATAGAAGATATTTGCAAGCAGCTGAATATAGCAGTTCTTCACAGATCAAATATGTCCTTTTGGCTTCTTCATCCAGCTAGCATATGTAGTTATCAGAAACATTTGGCTATTTTGAGTATGTTAAGGAGGGCCTTTAAAGGAAGGAAGGTATGCTTTACTGAAAGACAGACTTGTTTTTGTGCAAGTTGCCAGCCAGTAGTCTCCAAGCAAACACACAGCAGCAAAAACAGAAGGAACTCCTCTGTGCACTCATATGGCTTTAAAAATATTTCATGCCATAACGGTATAAGCAGTTGTTCCTTGAGAGTGAGCAAAACACTGAGAACTAAGAACAGGGTCTAAGAGGGTGTTCTCCATGGCATTCCTTGGACAATACCTGGTTTCTGATAGCATGGGTGCAACACCTGCCTGCTATTGCCTTGGCTGGAGCAACTGTTGGCTCCCCACACAGGCGTGTCGGGAGGGTTAATGCAGAGCCTCCCCGTCCAGCAATGGCCCCTACACCTCCAATGGAGTCCACACACAAAGAGACACAAGTACAAAAGCATAAAGCACTAGCAGAACGGGTGCTGCTTGGATGAGACCTCCTCTTCAGCTCTGTCAGGCCTGCAAAAATATTCCTGGTGCTCATCATCAAGGTAAATGGCATGGGCTTTCCTGGATGATTTCCAGCAACTAGGCTGAGTGGCACAGTATTCTTAAGTGATGAGTGAGGTAGCTCTGAGTTGGCACTTATATAATTATGAATCTTTCATGTGGCAAAGGTAGTTGGCACTTACATAATTATGAATCTTTCATGTGGCAAACATAAAGTCAACGTAAACGTAAAGAAGTGTCAAAAGGAAGCGCTCAAGAGGGACAGAGGGCTGCATGCCTTCTCTTCTGCTCACGCTGCTGACACCTTGCCTGGGAATGTCCCAGGCAGTGCTGCCCTCCTGCCCAGGCCTCAGTCACCTATAGAAGGGGCAGCTTGCAAACAAAAAGCTCAGAACAAGTCCCTCTGTTGACCTATCCAAAGGAAACACAACTTCTAAAACCAGAAATAATTGCCACAGTACTTTTTGGCTGATGCTGAAGTTTGTGAAATGTATTCAAGCCAGGATTTCTTCACCTCTGAGGGTGGATGAATGCTCTGTTGCAATTAATGAGCTTTGCATAACTGTTCAAATTGTTTTGCCCCACAATCCACAGGTAATTCTTTTTATCTGTCTGCTAATTTTGTAGTAATGTATACAGCAGTATTTTCTCACCACCATATGTATCAGCTGTAACTAGGAAAAAAAGGAATTCACACATTTGCATGCACATGTGTGGAAATCTGCATTAAGTGCAGTTTATTTCTCTTGCACTTGCTGCTAAATGAACATTTCAGGAGTGTGAATTGAAATCCTCTGGCAGAAGAACTGGAACCATTATGAGCACTAAGCAGGAGTTAGACTCAGTGTGCACCAGTCAGTGCTAGTCAATGTGCCCCAGTCAGTCCCAGTGAGTGTGCGCCATTAAGCACTGGTAAGCATGGACTAATGAATGAGGCTGGGGTTGGGTCAGGTAATTTGCTCTGGTCATTTTGTGTTGGCATCAGCAGGAGCTACCCAGCTATTTTTAAGGATGGGTCAGAGGGTCTGCGGTCAAAATAGCTTGGGTTTTTCTTAGAGCTAAGAATGAATGTAACGGGTTTGCTCTGAGACAGAAGGAGGCTGCTGGGGGGGTTAGAGATGGCATCACAAAACCTCCGTCCTCTGTTCAAACTGGGATTTTTCCATACCTGTATTGGGTTGGGCTGGGGTTGAGTTGGCAGCCGCCTGGAGTGGGCAGTGAGCTGAAGTCAGGGCTGGGCCCCAAGGCGGCTGGCAGCTGGGACCGCCAACTCTCTTCCCATGAACGCCTTCCTCCTTGCCTGCTTCCTCCCAAAAAATTATCTTCAAATACGAATGCCATTAGTAATTAGCTCAGTCTTGGCTGAATTTTTTCATGCATAAAAAGCAACTACCCACTAACCTTTGCTAGGTCAACAGCTTGCATAATCATAGCTCTGTCTTTCCAAGTTGTAAAGCACTTGTTTTTCCCTTTTACCTTTATACACAGTAGGAATTTCTTTTGAAACAACAAAGGTATAGCTAACTCATAGATCTGGACATTTTTCTTTAAAAAGCAAAGATACAGTTACCAATGCAAATTGCTGGTCTGCTCTGGGCATCAACATTAATTTTCCCACATTAAATAGTCCACCATAAAATAATAAAAAATGAAATAAAAATTATTTCTAAATTAAGACTAGTACTTTGCACTTAGGGCTTAGAATATATTTTTTGTATTTTGTAAGGAAAATGGAACACAATAGAAGTGTTTTAACCCTATCTATAGAAATGCACTTTAAATAGCAAAGCAGCATATCAAATATAGCCTGTGTTTTCAATAAAAGCTTTCCCTTATAAAGAGAGAATTTGTCTGCTGACCCCAAAGTGATACTTTTCAAAACCAAATGAAGAGTCTACACATTCTATTTTACTTATGTCAACAATATTTCATTCTCTTGCTATGTAAAGGAAGTTTACTTCTAAACTGTTAGTGCCAATGCATAGTTTCACAACACTGCACAGAAATAGGACAAATGAAACTTATGGACCACTTTCAAGCTCTGCTGCATTTGATGTTGCACTAGACATTCAAAGTTTCCACAAAACAAAGGAATATTCTTTCATTAAGCCAAGTAATACCAGACAAGGGCATAATTCTTACCACCACAAAGGAAATCCATGTCTTTTTCATGGTTAGGGTGATCTCTTTGCTTTGGAAGCATTTTGTGAAGTGCTTTGAGGCAGGAAGATCCCTTTGCAGAGTGGTCTCCCACCTGTTTCACTCCTCTGAAGCAGGTAGCAGCAGCAGCTGTCTGAAAAATGGTGAATTCCCAAGGTCTGCGTAGGAGCACATCTCCCTCAGCACAGATGTCTTGTGGCTCCACGCTCTCTGCTACTGGGGCTGTCAATCTGTAGCAGAGGAGCTCCAATGTTAGAGGAGAAACAGGTCTGAAAAAAACTGTAATTTGTATTTTCCTTTCGAAAGCCAACAGGAAAACTGGTCACATCTTCACTGCCCAACAGTTTGTGGCACAGTGATCCCTAGGCTGATTCTGAGCTGAGCTGGTGGCATCCCTACAGAGCAGCGTGTAGAGGTACCAGCTCAGACCTGGCTCCAGCTGCACCACTTTCAGGGTCCATACCCCATGCACTGCATCCTGCCCCTCAGCTGGCAAAGCCAAGCTGGCATCTCTCTGTTGCATGCCCTGGCACCACTGTGGCACTGCTCAGCCAAACCACCCTGCATTTCTTGTATCCACAGTCTAGCTCAGGTCATCCTGGTGTCTTGAAATAACTGGTGTCCATGTCTAATGAGTAGGACACTGAACAACTCATCACTGCTGAGCGATTGTGCCCGAGTAATTTTGACCTCCAGGGTTTTTGTTTCCTTCCCGTTGTCCAGCTGGAACCTCCAGCTATGAGGTTTTTTTGTGCATGAACTGTCTCTAATACTCGTCTGAACAGCGTCTAAGGGATATTTCAGTTCAAGCAGCATTCCTGTTAATCTGAATGAATATTCAGGTAAGTAAATGAAAATCATGGCTGAAATGCTCACTTTTGTGCCCTAAGGCATGCCAGATTTTATTCATATAAGCCATAAAGACACACATGTCCTTATTGCAAGTTGTACTGACAGAGACTTAAAGGAATGGACTTTAAAAAAGAAAAGAATATCTGAAAAAAATATTAAAACAGATTTTTAACAGAGGTAGATTCTTGGACCTAACAAGGCTGTCAAAATTTTCATTCGATCCTATCGGAATTCTTCTGTGTTTAAAAAATTGTTCCCTGAGCACTGGATGTAGCAACACTGGTTTCCTGTCAGTTTGCACCTTACAGTTGATTGCAAGCTCCAGTTAAATATTTCCAATGATTAGGGTTATCTTGCTCTTCTTCCTCTTCTAAACTTCTAATCATGCTGCAGTCTTTAGTAGTCAAGACACTTGTAGTCTTTCTCTTCTACTTGGTCATCTTTTTTTCATGAAACTCATGAAGCCTTAATTATTTTGCAGAGGGCTATGCTGCTATCAATGAAAACTGGCCACAGGGCTCAAAGTTTACCAGGGAACATACAGACAGGCACACAGACAGCATAATCTCCTGAGCATTGCTCCCTTAGGAAGGCAGCTAAACCATCCTCCCTTAAGCCTTTGAATAAAATCACTGTATGTTTCTATATTGTTGCTGGATTTCTCTTCTCTTCACGTTTTGAAAAGGGGCTGTGCCACTGCCAAACTAGATTTTTTAGACTAGTATAATTTTCAAATTATAAAGACAAGTGCAAATGTTTTGCATAATTGAGTTATTCTGATATTATAGACCCTCTGATGTTACAGGCTCACCCTCAGCTTTATGGGCAATCTGCAGCGTAAAACTCGTACGTGGTGCATATAATGGGTACCCACGTTTTTAACTTCCTAAGAAAGCATTTGTTTTCCACAGAAGGCACCAGCTTAGGAAGCACCCTGAAGTTAGTGCCATTGCTTTCTGCATGGCTGTGCATGGTTCAATTTCAACAAGGGAGGAACTGAAATTAGACCTGTTCAGAGAAAACCTCATAAAACTCACGCAAAAACGGATGGAAGGTCCAAGGGTTTTGGCACATATATGGAAAGATAAATTACCATTTTGCATAGTGTGAATTCTCACCTGGCATGTTCAACACCCTGGAGGTTGTTCCAGATTGTACAGATGTGAACCGTCACCATGTCATGTCCTCGTCACATCTTATGTCCTAGCAAAGGACATTGAAGAGGGCCATTGGGATGATCTGTGGAAGGAGCCAACCTTCCCTTCCCCACTGCAGGCTTGCCTAGCTCAGCAGATCTCCCACATGATGCCTTCCCCACGCGTGATGACTTTCCCACGTGCGATGCCTTCCCCACACTGTTTGCTGCCACCGGCGCCAGGGAGGGGGAGCAGCATCAGGTGTGGGTCAGCTCTGAGAAGGCTTCTGTGACCACTAGTCTGTAATTTTCATTATGGACTGCAGAGAATTACAGCCTTGGAGTTTATTTACTAGAAATTAAAATCAAAGACAGAGCCAGATAATTGCTTACGGCAAACTGACTTCTCTAGATGGTACACCAGCCGTCAACTACTAGTGGGTGAAATCATAAATACAGGGTGTATATGCATACAGGGTGTGCACATGCAACCCTCTACTCACAATGGTTATTTTTTCCCTTAGATGAAAACTCACCTTAGAGGGAATTTTGGGGAAATTTTTTTTGCAGAATCACAGAATTTCAGCCAGTAATCTGTCTGCCCGTTTTTGTTTTTTTTAATCTTTGGCCACTGCTACCTATGGGACATTGGCCAAAGCAAAGGATCGTAGCAAGGTAAGAGAGCAAGATTACTCAACATGCCAGTAATCAGTCCTTGGATCCATCAACAAGAAGAAACCAAACATGGGTTTTAGTGCCATTTGAGATGTCCTTGGGCATCTTGCCTGCCTCTGGGATTGTCCTGGGCTTTGTGTGTATTCATTTTGGCTGAACCAGTTTCATGCTGGATCATGTCTGGAGGGTGTGAAGTGTTTTATCCTTACCTGTTAAAGATCACTTTATTTACCAAAATGTTAGTAAATAATCAAGACTGGATTTGCAGGTATTCTTCACTTGGTTTATGCAAAACAGCAGCCATATTTTCACATGTATAAGAAGTTTTCTATCTGTCATGGCTCATGGGCACAAGTTGGTTAAACTTGTGAACATCTGTTGTCTGCAAAGTGTTCACTATTGGTAGCTGAATATTATAGAAAAAAAAAAAGGATAAATGAAAAGTGGGAGGTTGTTTATGAGAGGAATTCTAAACAGTTTTCCCTTTCACAGGTGACACAGACTAGCCGGTTGTCTGTATTCAAAGCCATGAATGAGCTCTCCAGAATCTCCAGGAGCTCCAGGTTTTCAAGATTTTTCTCTATGACTGAGGCATCTCCTTGGACAGGAGCTGAGTGTCTCACATGACTCCAGGAGCAGCGATTTTAATGGAAATGCCAACCAAACTTTCAATAAAATCTTAGTAAATCTATTAATTTATAACACCTTTATAATTCAAATTATGGCTTTTCATAACTACTGCAAGCATGGCAAGTATTAGTATGAGCATATAAGCTTTGATATTATCTTTGGACTTCAGAATACTTGATAGGTATTTTGTAGTTTTTTATCCAGTTCTTTGATGTTGTGCAGGTTAGAGGTCTTTTTTTCCCATTACAGATATATTTGGTTTGGGTATTAACTCTGGTGGTGAAGCTACTTTATGCCCAGACTTGTTTCCTTACAGCATTGTGCTTGCACAGATCTGTACAACAGAGTGAGCGTGTGTGTAACTGAAAAGCATGTGCTGCAGAGGTTAGCTCTGTTAGCGTGCTAATCCCAGCGGGTTTGCTGCCTTTGAAACAGCAAATGCACTATGCATCAGCTAACCAGCATGCACACATGCATTTCTGTCTGGGAAACCACAGTCAGAGATACTGTAACTGCACATAACTGGAGACAATCATCCTGATATTTCCCGTCAAAGCAATGCGGATTTACCGGAGTGACACAAAATGAAATAGCAGGCTCTTACTATGTAATGCACATTTGTCTTGTTTATCAGTAATAGATAGCGGAGGTCATTTAGGATGAACCTGGTTTGCTAAACACAATCATAGCGTGAAGAGGTGTGCTATCTCCCGTATGAGCTGAGGAAAAGCTGGTTAGCTGCAATCGCGGTGCTATAAGAATGTGGCATTCCCATGCACACCCTAGTGATCCATGTCTCTGAGTCCCATCCAGTCATCTCCACCTGCACTGTGAGATGGTGCACATTGTCCTGCTGTTCCTCCCACGAAACCATACAGCTATGCTGCAAGAAGCAGAGTATTGCACAACGTGTTCAAACCATCTCAGAATTTAAAAGTTGATGGAAAAGTTATACAGGGTAATTAATTGTCATGTATCCACATGATTGCTTATGTTTGCCATGTGTTTGCTTTTTTCAGTCTGCCTTCTGTTCTTTGAAGGGGAAGGGACCACTCCTAATATATGTGACAATTTCAGTTCCAAATTCAACTATATGTTGCCATACTTCTGCTCAGGGTGAATGAAAAAAAATCTTCACTTGCCCTCTCCTTGTTGATGAAGTGAGGCCAGCTCCTAACCTAGCCAGTGTCCTGTCCCTTGTCTACCCTTCTGTACTTCAGTCTTCTTTGCAGTCCTGTCAATGATGTCCTCTGCTCCCACTGTTTTCTTGCATATCTCTTGTTTGCTTTTCATTTCAGTGTCTTGTCATGTTTTCTTACCTATCTGTCCTTTTGCAGCTTTTCAGCCTTTCGTAAATTCCTCCTGTTTCTCAGCTTTCCCACGCACCCTTTTCTATTCTGCCTTCATGATCCTTATATGTATTTTCTTGCCTCACAGACATTTCTCTTCTGTCCACCACACACCTTTACATCCCATCAACTGCTCAGGCATATCAATATCCTAAATGAAATCCCAGTGCTGCTAGTAATGGAATTTCTTCTACTAAACTAGATTACTGATCTGAAGAAGTAACATTTCAATGTCATCCCATTGCTCTCTTTCTCCAGACTATACAGCAGTTGGCATTGCCTTTTTTATTTTACAGACGGGACAGGCAGATGTGGGAAAAATGTACATTTGAGAAATTATCATAATTTTAAAACACAGTCACTAACTTAGTTTTGGATTTCAGCCCTGGTCCATCAATAAACAGCCCTCAGCAATTCCACTTTTTTAGTAGTGGCAACTTGAAATTGCACCTACATTGGAATTACATTTATATTAGCTGAAGCTATTCCTTTCCTTTCCCTTTCCTTTCCCTTTCCTTTCCTTGCCTCGCCTCGCTTCGTCTTGCCTCGTCTTGCCTCATCTTGCCTCGCCTTTCCATTTCAGTCTAGTCTAGTCCATTCTACCTACTGTATTCCCTGACCCATGTATCCTCCTGAAACCCATATATTCTTTCTTATAGAAGAGACTATAATGTAACCTGTTGTCTCAGGTCTTTTTCTGAGTATCAGGCATGCATAGGAGATGTGATTTCTGAGATGTTGCCCATAAAACTATTCCCCAAGTGCTTTTCATACACGTCCATTTGTGAGTAATTCATCCAAGTAGATTTATAGGCTTGTGAACTCAGAGGTCTGTTAAAGTTTCTCATGACTATTTTGAATAAATCAGATCTTAACATGATTAGATATATCAAATAAATTATAAACAACAGTATAGTAAACCAGAAATTCTACTTGGTTTCAGTGCAACTTCTTAGCAGCTATGCTGTGCAGGTGTTGAGCCGTATACACACCTACTCAGCTTCATAAGAAAACTTTTCAAAGACGTCAGACTTTTTCCTAAAAGGATAGAACAAAGGCAAAATGCTATTAATAAGAATATCTTTCTTCTTAGTAACTACAGCATTAAAGAAATTAATGTTTTCAGAAATATGATTTATCTTGTCAATTCTAATTACTGTTCTAATTACTGAAAGCTCTGCAAAACTTGATTACAAATTATCATTAATAATTTTCTACTTGACACTGGCATTGATTGCATCCCATTCAACTTGTAATTTTCACTGTCCTTGCCTGAGACTTACAATCTTTTTTAGCAAGAAAAAACCTCACCTGAATGGCTCATCTGAATGCCAGTAGCATGGGAGTTACAGGCTTATAAAAAAGGTTTAAGACATTACCTAAGCTGATTTTTCTTACACTTTTTTTATTGTTTTACTGACGTAGCTGCTTGTGGGGCAATAACTCAAATAATTACTTTTTTCAATAAAACTATTGAGTAGCAAAACTAAGTTTTTGCATAGTAGCTCCATGCACTCTTGGGTGGCTGTATGAGTGGTTGACAGCTGTCAGCCACACAAGTGTGGAAACCACAGAAAGTGCTAGGGCAGGCAGGCAGATGGAGCTGAACTCTGGGTATCTCTCTGCTGTCATTTACCGCTCTAAGCAAGTGACAAGAAGGACAGAGTCTGTCCAGAATAGCATGCAGGATGCTGTTTCAGGGCAGAACCAGCACAGTGGTTGCAATAACATTTCCATGGCAATATAAATTCTGTACAGTATGTTTTTCTTTGCCTTGTTTGGTAGTTTGTACCGCATGATCTGTCATGGTATCTTTTCTAAAAATGCAGTGTTCACTATTGATGGAGTAATTCATATACATGGTGCTGTTTCAGGAAAGAGCAATGCTCTAACTAATCACTTTGGGGCATTCTTAATTGTAGCTGCAGGACGCAAAGCAAAAAATATTTTGCCATTTTTGTGCTAGCTTTTCCATGGTTGAGAATATTAGGTAAGTGGAAAACAAAGACATACAATAACAGTAGTCTTATGAATATTTTCAGGGTATGAAAACTAAAGATATTTTGTATTTATATCTGATAAATACATTAGCAGAGGGACTATGTTGTGATTTCTTTTGGAATTTTGGTTTAGAAGGAATCAGCTTGAATGAGGGAATGTTTGTGCCTGTGACTCCTAGTTGGAAGTGAAGAACTGATAAAAAAAGTTAGCATGAGGTTGATAAAATACGTATAGCATAAACACGATAGTTTAGTACTGGATAAGAGCCAGAAGTAATGACAACAGCAGAGCCTTATCCATTTCCAAACCAGTCAGCAGGAATTTGTTTGCAGTTCCCTTCTTATGGCACTTCCACATGAGAGATGTTGACAGCAAGATTGTCGTATTTTTACACTGTGACCACATGCAGTCCCAATGTGAAACACATAACAAGTCTATTGCTGGAGAAGACACTTTGATCTCCATTTATGTAGCTGAGGATTTCTTCTGCACTTGCAGGTGCTTGCATAAGAAATAGATGCTGGGTGGGAATAATAATTAATTAGAGAGGAATAAGATGGAGTTCACTTTCATGCCTGGGCCTGGGTTTTTGAGAGGAAGGTGCAGCTAAAAGGTGTAATTCCCTTCCCAAGCCCTTCCCCTTAAGAACCTCCCAGATCAAGCTTCCCTGCCATGGTGCTACAAATATGTAAGACCAGGGAAGAGCTTCAGGTTGCCTGGCCCCTCCAAGTTCACCCACCAGGTTTGGGAACATGGAGCGGATCCAAGTGTTGTAATACACCTGCACCTTCATTGGCAGCCTCAATCTTCCTGATCTTATGATATGGGGATATAGCTCTGCAGTGTGACATAAAATGGGATGTAGTCCCTTCACCTGATTGGGCTGGGAGGCAGGCTTGCTCCCATGCTGGGGATTGTCTCCCCAGTAGGCACAAGAGTAGAAGTGGTAATAAAGAACCCAGACAAAGCCTTCCCACTTTGAAAAGGAGAAATGTAGTGCTACTATATCAAATTCAAAAGTACTGTCACTATACCAAATTCCCCCAGAGAATTCTTGAGTGTGGCTGAGAGAGTAGCCAATGTAGAAGAGCTTCTTCAGCTCAGTTTTGTGCACAGTAAAACTCTTTTTGTGTACTTTTGTTTTCTCATGCTGTTGAAGGAAGCAATACAGTCTAGCACAAAATGTTACTGAAAAAACAAACTTGCTTTTTTATTGTGCAAAATTTGTAGCACAGCAGGCATCAAGAGTTGGAAGGTGAGATTTGTCCCAAAACAACAGAAAAAACTTAACAGGTTAGTTATGCCTGCTATATAGTCTCTTTTCATTGAGCATGACTCTGTGGCTGCCGCCTTCTTTCCATCTAGGCGCAATTTGGTAGGTGTTACCCCCATCTGCAGTGTTGAAAGCCTTACCCAAAACCACAGCTGCAAGTGTGGCTCTCCAGGGAGAGCAAGAGTAGGTGCAGTGGGTGATGCACCAGCTGGGAAGCAGGGTGCCAGCAGGGAGCTGGGGGCTGATAAGCAAGATTGGGCATCTGGGTGAGTACCAAACCCAGCCCCTCTTACAGGGGTGGTTTGGAGAGGGAGGCAGTGGAAGGAGAGTTAGGGCAGGGAGGAACTGTGCCATCATGTCACAGTATATATGACTTTGTTTAGCATGGACTGATCAAGATATTTCTTTTTAAATAGCTCTTCTGAATGAGGCCAGCTCTAGGATGGAAAAGGTTGGGGTAAAGGAGAGGCTGGGCAGAAGGAAGAAATGAGAGTGGGATGAGAATTAGATGCTGTTCATAACCTCCCGTGCTACATGAAGTCCCCTTTAGGTACAGGATGGGATGAGGAGGAGCTGCCAGGAAACATTACTCTTCTGTTTTTTTCTTTTTCTCCTTTTTTTTTTTTCTCTGTCTGAAATATGGATTCCCTTGTTAGTCTGTGATCCAAAGACCTGGCTTGGAAAATCAGGTTCCTGGTGTCTTGCATAGAGCCTCAAAACAGGATTCAATAAAGTCACATGCTGAGTGAATAGCTGCATAGAATTAGTTTCCTAAAGGTACCTTAATCATTCACTAAGTGCAGTCATTTAGCCAGTGGTATGCAAGCTGATATATATCATCTGGAAGCCAGAATCCTGCTTTTGCCCATACTATGCCAAGCAGATAAGGGAGCTGACAGCTCCAAGGAACCCCAGGCAGGTTTGGGACCCGGTTTCAGATTCCTGTAATTTACTACACAGCACAAAATGCAGGAGTCCAGCCAAAACAGAACCTGCATTTCTGGTCCAGCACACAGGAGAATCTCCTGACCGGGATGAGAGAAGGTGCAGGGTTGAGGAGTGGTAGGGTTGAAGGTGTGTGAGTATGCAGCATTTGGAATTGCGTGGAAACAGGTCCTCTCCTGCATGTGGATATGACTCAATATTGAATTAGGAGCCACCCATGCCACTGTTGCCAATACTGGTGTTTGCTGCCATGAGTGTTGCACATGCAGATACGAGCAGGGCATTTCTGATTTCGAGTACTGACACTGCAGAAACTGAACACTTTTCTCTCCAAATGCACCTTATTTTCCTAACACTGCTGTTGTAGGTGTAAAACATTCATACCCATGTTTCAAATAGGGAGTAGTGCTCAGAGGAACTGGGGCCCAGATTCCCCAGGGGGGGCTAGGGATTTTGGAGGGCAACCATCTAAGCACCTAGCATGAGGTGGGAGCACTGTGGTGGGGCAGGTAGCGTACCTGCCTTCAGGGCTGTGCAACAACTACTTGTACTAGTGTGAGCTGGAGGCAGAGAGGAATTGTAACTGAAGCCTGCACTGAAATCTATTTTGCCTTCATTAAAATGGAGTAATTGTTTGCAACATACTAGTTTACTAAGTTGTGATGAGGGCTGTCAAGTAGCATTGTAGAGTGTTTCCACTGCACATGTATGTGCAAAGCAGGCAAATTTTTCCTCATGCAGGGAAAACTTTGGAGGAAATTTTGAAGGAAACAATTTCTGCCAGGATTACCTCACAGAGTTTTACCTTACACATGTATTTCTTTTGGATGATTCATCTTCTTTCCTTTCAGTAAGTGAATCCATAGGAGTTTATAGTTTTATGCACTCTAAATGAGTGGATTAATCTCAATGGATTAGCTGTAACATGAATTAACTGTAATGCAGGCAAAAAATATATAGCACTGTTCATGTAGTGCTGTGTGGACTTACAGTTCAGGCAGCTCAAATTCAGGTATCACTGCACTCACAGTTAATAGCATCAAGTCCTTCTCATTTTATTGTCCTGCAATTACTCTCCATATATGAGAGTTTTTCATATACAGACCCCCCAACAGTGGTCTACAGCACCTCTGGTGCTTTCAGTAGCCACTGGGACGCTCCTATCACAGCTAGATGTAGGGAGAAGGGCCAACAGAGAAGTGCACGCTTGAGCAAATA
The DNA here is from genome assembly GCA_013401275.1 of Pandion haliaetus. Taxonomy (NCBI): domain Eukaryota; kingdom Metazoa; phylum Chordata; class Aves; order Accipitriformes; family Pandionidae; genus Pandion; species Pandion haliaetus. Next base: position 246,452 of record VYZV01000919.1, on the reverse strand, counting down.
ATGTCTGAGCCCTCTGCAAAGTCATCTGACACCCCCTGAGGTGGAACATTTCCTCTGCACTGGGATTTTAAAGAAAGCCTGAGGCTGCATTTCTTTAAGCAGTTGAGCTGCTCTAACAGCCTGCTGCCTCTGAAAGGGGTGCATTATGCCTCATGCCCTCATTTTGTGGCTGGCCCTTCCTTCCATGAATTTATTTGGCTCATTACCCAAGAAGATAGCCACCCGCTTTCTCTTCCCTAATTATTTTTCCTCTGGGCTAACAAGCTCTGTATGCTGATGGAGCTGGAAGGTAGCACCAGGGGTGGGATAGGTGGTGAGGAGCAGGGCAGGGGATGTACAAATGGACTCTTGGCAGAGGCAACCTGAGGAGCGGCTCAGCCCCTGGGGTGGGATCGCACCCATCCGGTGCTGTTTGGGGCACAGCTTGGCTGCCTCTGGAGGAGCATCTACTTCCCTGGCACTGGTGCAGGCTCTTGGCAGACTCCAGGGTAAGCCAGCCATGGACCTTAACTGAACAGGCAATTTAATACCACAGAAAATACAAGCACTTTTTTTTCCAGCCTTCATCTCCTGAGCCAGCTAGCAGTGGGGCTCGAGAAGAGCCAAGACAACACAAGGAGGCAGGCAAGAAAAGCGACCAGGTCCAGTTCTGTCTCCAGTTAGGCTGAACAACCACCTCATCTGTAGCTTCCCCCAGTCTTGCTTCCTGAGGAAAACCTACAACAGGCTTTCAAAAAGCTGAGCCTAAAAACTGGAATACGTAATTCTGTAGACTCTAAGGATTGCAAATTCATTTTATGCATTTCACAGAGCAATGCAATTTGCTCCCCACACACTTCAGGGTGACACAGGTGCTCTCACCACATTGCTTCTCTCCAGCTGGCAAGCTGGCCGTGTTGCCCCACCAGCATGAAGTGTGGGGCTGATTGATTAAGGGCTGAAGGATGAGATTTGTTGCAGAGCACCTGTCCCTACCCAGGCTGCCCTGGAGCTTTGCTCAAGGCTAGAGAGGAGGCTGCAGAAATGTGGTCTTTCCCTCATCAACAGATTGATTGATCTATTGGGAGCACCTGTGTGTGTAATTAGTTATGCAATGTTCAAAGAAGAGCCTTGGATGATGTAGAAAGCTGAGTTTGCTAATGAGAGTGGATCTAATTGCAAAGCAGATGTGTGATCGAGCTGGGGAGCCAGCTCTGAGCACAGCCTTTTGGGGCAGAGTTGGTAAGGGTGGACACCCTGTTAGCATGGCTGGGTTGGGACCTTTGTTGGTGCAGGTATCCTGTTTGGTCACCAACTTGGGAGGAAAATAGCTTTATTTCTTAATGTGATTAACACATTAGCTTGAGGGTTGAGCTGTGGTTGGATCCCGGACTTGCTGCTATCAGTCATGCAGTGTTAGGCTATAAACAGGAACAATTTTCTGAAGACATTTTTGCAGGTGCAAAACCTCCCTAAAGGCAGATGTGTACGTGACTCTTCCCCAGCATGCAATTGCAGGGTGGAGGGTTAATTTATGCAGCCAGAAGGAGGAGGTCTCTAATCCATGCATTGTGTTTAGAATAGATTGATACCAGCTATCATTTTAAATGGTGGTGATGCAACAAAAAGCTTTTTGTTTATGTCTGATTGTAGGAATGACAAATGTGTGCAACCATTCATAAGCTGCTCTTGTGGACAGAGTTACATTATCAAACACAGGTAGTCAAGTATTGTGAATCAGTATCTTCCACCTTCTTCCCCATCCATCTCCCAAATTAGGAGTCACTTAAGAGTTTATTAAAAAGTAGCACTGGGTTCTTACCTCAGTTGCCTTCTGATCTTTGAACTCTTACACTTTACATTTTCATACTTCAAACTACACTGCTTTCCTCAATGAACATAGTGATAGTGACTCAGAGAGCTGAGATTTTAAAAAGAAAAAATAACATATTTCCAAGAAAAACAGCCAGCCACACTGGCTTCTACCTTATAAATAGTCTAGCAGGTCTCAGGGATCTTCTCTCCTTACCACCACCTCACCACAATGCTGCATGTCTGGGCTTAGAGCAGTTACAACTCTTCATCCCAGCAGTGGTGACAGTGTGGCTTCATGTCCTATGCCCGAGAAAACCCAACCACCTGAGTTCTCTCCCATGTGCAGCCAAAAGTGTTGCCTGATGCTGATGAGAGGGTCTTGGTGATGGTATCTGCAGGCACAGACAGCATTTGCCATCAGGAAGCAGAAAGCCTTTGTCCTCAGGTGGGAGAGAGCCAAGGGGATGAGTTGAACAGGAAAGAAAAGCCTGATGATAGGTGAACAGTCCTCAAAGGGCAGAAAATATGGTAGGATTAAGCCAGAGGTGAAGAGTTCAGGGAAGAGCTGGCATGGAGGGGACTGGTGAGACAGCATTGTAACTTTATTATTGCCTTTGCCCTCTGGGGCCCATAATTAACACACATTGGGAGCTACACACAGTCTGCTGTGACAGTGTGGTGCTGAATCTCATGATCTGAGCTGCCACATCATACCAAAGCCCTGCTCCTGCATAGGTGTTCCCAAGGCCAGACGTGATTTCCCTGCTGGGATGAGTGTGTCTCAGGGAAGGGCACTTAGCAGGTACTAGCTCCAGGGGTGCGCTTGGTCTCAGCCCACCTCTGAAATGACATTTTGGGTGCCCTGCTGCAGGCTGTGGTGCCCTGTGCTGAATGTGTCCCAGCCCTGAGGTCTTCAACACGCAGTGAGGGCAAGAGGGAGACAACTGGCCCCAGCAGAGGCTGCTCTGGGGGCATGGCAGTCTCCCCTCCTCCTGCCTGCTGCTGCCTCATGGGAGCCATACGCCACGGCTGTGATACTAGGCAGGAGCAGCTGCTGTGATGTGCAGTGCCGTAACAGAGGGGTGACCCACGCTGAGGCCAGGGGAGCAGAAACCTTACTGTCCTGGCACTACCCTGGCTGAACCACAACCCGTCCCCTGGGCACAGTGCTGCAGGGGCTGGGGACAACCACTGGCCCGGTCACAAGTTGTGGGACCGTGTAGTGCAGGCAGCCCCTTGAAGAGGGGGTGACACGGTTGTCACCCTAGAGGCAGGGAGGGCAAGGAGGGCCACCTCTTAGGGCCCTTCGGCTGCTGGAGCGACAGGGAGAGATGCCAGTGCCAGGGGTAGCAGGTCTGTCCCAACCTCGTTCCTGCTGAGGGCTCAAAAGAGGCCTGTGGAGCCAAGGGGAGCAAGAATGACGGGGGCATCAGGTGGGGTGAGGATGGGTGTCGTGTCTGACGTGGTCTCCTCAGCCTCGCTCTCCACATCCTCCAAGATCTCGCTGACAGAGGGGATGATCTGCACCACCTTCTCCTGGAAGTGCACTTGCTTGCGTGGGGCTGGCAGGGCTGCTGGTTGGGCAGGAGCTACTGGGTCTGGGCTCCTGTCCTTGCTGCCCTTCAGGATGCTCTTCATGTGGCCCAGCAGCGAGCGGTGCTGCTCCCTCTGGGCCCCAGGGAAGGTGTAGGTCTGCTCAGTGTCACCAGCAATGGTTGGGGCTGCCATGGTGGCTGAAGGGTCCACGTACTCTCCTGCCTGGGGATGCGTCTCTTTGTGCCCTGGGCTCTTCCTCCTCTTGCTCAGCAGGAAGTAGGCCAGGGCGGTGAGCACCAGCATAGACCCTGGAGAGAAGGCCATGTTGGCTGAGGGCTGGCACAAGGCAAAGAGCTTGCCAAGCAGTGCTTGATCTAGTTAGCTCAGCACCATCTGCAACTGGTCCAGCACCCTGCACATCCCCACCCTCTCTGGCCCTTGACAGACCATGCTCATCTTGCATCTGCACTACTCCCCACCCCAGCACGGGCTCCTCACCAGGGATGGTGACATGCCAGACAAGGACAGGATGCAGGAAGCAAGCCACTGAGAGCAGCGTGTACCCCAGGAATTTCTGGAAGCTCCCCGGCCGTCTAGCTCGCTTCCAGCAGGCCTGTGCCAGGGAGTCAGGCTTGCATCTGGGGAGAGAAACAGAGGTCCTTATGGGATGGGTCACCAAGCACATGGCAAGAAGATATAGACCTAACCATCACCCATCTAGATGTGCAGATGCTCACTCTGGTTTTCCAGGAAACCAGTGTATTTGTCAGGGAAGGTGAGCAAAGTCTGAACCTCTCCTATAGGGAGAAGAGGCCAGGGCTACATCTGCCAGAGGTCAGCATCTCAGGCCATCTCTCCTTGGTGTGTTTGCCCACTTGGCCACTAGTCAAGAGCCTATTAGCTGGAGTAAGGTGTTGCCTCTAAACTAGCTGGAGTAAGGTGTGCCTCTAAACTATCAGGGCTTTTGAGTTTATGCTAAAAGACAGCAGAAGTACTCAGCCTCTGAGAAATACATAAGGATTTTCTACATTTTAACTTAAACTTCTGTGCTGTCTCTGAGAGGGAGCTGCAGCTCACCCTGGGGATCTGGCTCTTCCCTCAACCCCGTTCCCTTGTAGGGCTTCATACTGTGTTAAGCAGATGCTGCAGACCAGGGTTTGTTGTGTTGATGCTCAGCAAATTATGGCACAAGCTTGGGTTAAAACACAGGTTTAATTGGCTGTGGACATGGCCCCAGTTACCTCCCCCCTGCATGAGTACACTTGCCATGGCATTAGGGGCAGGACCTTTGGTCTGGCACTTGCAGCTCAGCTAGGTCTGGTGTTGCCTGTAAGGGGCAAGTTGCCTTAGGTAGGTCCCACCAAGGCTGGAGAAGACTAGACAGGGTCTACTCACGTGAAACACATCTCCAGGAACAAACTGATAAAGAAGAAGCCTTCACAGACAGTAACTGCAACCCCTGAAAAACTGAAAGGTGGAGCTGTCAGGGGGGCAGGGCTAGGCTTGAGTATGCTCTCCAGGTGGCAGAAGGGGCATAGAGGGCCAGGATTTACTATCCAGTTCACAATAGAGTCTGTGTACTGAGGTCTGAACACCCTCTGCTTGGCTGGTTTGTGGAGGAGAGCTCAAAGCCCTTCCGCCCCTGGGGCATCAACTTGCAGCAGCATGGGTGATACAGTAGCATCACTTTCTCTAACAGAAACTAAATATGGAGATCTGAATTCCCCAAAGCCTCGGACACTGTCCCCTGCTGCTGTTGCAGTCTACTCTGGTGCTACATATGGTGGAAGGGTTGAATGTGTCACCGCCACCAGCTCTGACTTCAAGGGCAAAAATACTCACAGCAGATAGAAAGCCAGGCTTTTGAACTGTCCTCGCTGCAGAGTTTCTACGCCCACACCGATCAGCACTAGAAAGAGAAGGTAGGAAAGTTGCTGACTGCAGGGTTGGTTCCCGACTCTCTGGTGCCCTACCAGCTCCCAGGATCGATGCCCTGGTTTCCCCAAGGGCTGGCAAGGCTGCTCCTCCTGTGCTGTGCACATTAGGACTGCCAGCACCAGTGATTCATGCTGACACACCAACCCGGGGGGGTCAGAGCTGAATGATGGCCTTGACATACAGCCCAGAAACCCATCCCAGCTGCATCCCTACCACGGCATCCTTGCACTGTGTGGGGTGAGGAGAGGTGGGTATGCCAGCTGGCCTTGGACAGCTCGAGGAGATGAGCAGCAGTGTCCTGTGTCCCTTCTACACCACTCCTTCATGGCTGTCACAGGGGATTCTCTCCCACTGCCCCATACACCTCTGCCCCCTCCCGGTCTGGGGACCTCTCTGCCCAGGTCCCCCCAGTGCCTGCCAGCCTCAATCCCCTTCCCTCCCTGCTTGCCCAGGCCTGCTGCACCTAACATGCAGCTGCATGGCAGCAGCAGGAGAGGGGAACCGTGCCAGCTGCTTTCACAAAGGGTCGTAGCCATGGCATCAAGATCCTTTGCTATCCAAACAGAAAAACATATAATGGGAGCAGGCAGATTAAAAACAGGGAATGAATGTCAGTGCCCCAGCTAGCACAGCACACTGGGGAGTCAGTTTAAGGGGGATTAAGAGTATTAGTGAGGCTAAAATCTTCCCTGGACTGGCCGTTGGGGGCCAATAGCTTCAGGGGATGGAAAATTTCCTTCAAATCCTTCAATTTCCTACAAGACTATTTCCAAAATGGAGCAGAAATGAAGTGCCTCGCACCAGCTGCAGTAAGTTGGTCGGTATGCAGCCAGCCAGTCACAATACACAAGTGTCAGTGGCGTGGAGCTGAGCAGAGCCAAGACCTCATGGCCAGGGCACTGCTCCAGGCAGTCACTGTACTCCTGTCTACACTTGATGTCTCCACATCTCACTGAGCAGTCCCTGCCCATCCACTGGTGCTCAGGAAGTTCACCGCTGGTTCTGCTCAATGCACGCTGGCCAAGGCCTGAGGTGCCACTTGGTTTCATTTATCTGAGCTGTGGTTTGCCCTAGCTGGAAAAGAGTACCAGGCTCCCAAACCAGGATGCAGACCAGTGTCCGTCAAGCCTGCAAGGTGGGTCAATGCTGAGGGTCTGTGCCTGAGCACACAGCTGTCCTGTCCTGGCTGAGCAAAGCCACGCTGGGGTGTTGCAGTCTTGCTTTGGATCCCCCTGTGCCACCTGAAGCTACTGGCCCCTGTCAGCCAGGGGAACACATAGGGCCCACACGACACACTCCTCCATGGAGGCTGCCTCTCCAGCCCCGAGCAAAGGTACAGTGAAATCAATCTCATCAGAGGGCCGTGAAGCTGTGTGAGCTGTGTAATCCTACATGCAACGTATTGTCCTTCATTCTCATGTGACCGAGAACCCTTCTTTATAATCTTCCCTACAAATGTGGAGTTCATTCATTCATTCCCTGGGGATGAATGCAGAATTCAACAGCTCAGCTGCTACAATCAAGTCACTGCTCTGGATGGGGAGGTTTCCTCATTTTGCACAGCTTCTGCTTTATTCACAAAGCTGTTTGGGTGAAGAATCTGCAAGAAGCAAAGGGCTGTTTCTGAGGTGTTTGTTTGGACTAGTTGCTGCCTTGATTTGGATTTTATCCAAACCATGTGGCTAAAGGCACATGATTAGGAATTAAATGGTTGAAAGCATGAGAATTAAGAAATAAGTAAGGACTCTCTCCTAGATGCAGAAATCACAAGGCCTAAAATCTCTGCACTACAGATGCCCCAAACACTGCAGTGAATTGTGGGGCTGTTTGATCAGTCTTCACTAACTTGCCATGAGGCTCTGCTGCTGGCAGGGGTATCTGATTTCTTACTCACAAGAAACCCTGTAGCCCCACCATTGCAGACAGCCATTACACTCCAAGATCCTGGGGGAAAGGGAGGTTTATATTATGTGGGTAACCTTCTGTGTTTGCAAGCAGCTTATGGAGCTGGCCAGGCTTTCTCAGAATCAATTAGTGAGGCTGATGCACTCTCCTCTCCCTTTCATATTTTTTTTTTTCCAAACAAAACCCATGGGATTCTCTTCTGTGTGGTTTCCATTTCATGCAAAACCCTCACACACCTCATCAGGCACTAAACACTGCATCAAGCTCTTTTCTTACTCCATTAAGACACACAGAGGAATAAAACACAGGCACCTTCCACTCTTCACTGGCCTTTTGGGAAAGTCAGGTGATACTGGGAATGCATCAGAGCTATGGAAAAGCACAGAGATCAGTCGTGCAGCTGTCTGCGGTCTGTGATGCTCAGCAGAGAGACAACTGCACTGTTCATTTCAAGAGGAACTACAGAAAGAGGTGCAGCTGATGCAAAATGATTAAAAGAAAGCAAGCAGAAGAGAGAGATTATATTCCACTAAGACACTTCCAAATTGTAAGCTACTTTCAATTTTGCTCTTCTAGCTTTCCCATGGCAACAAGCTCATGTTTTCTCCCAGGAAGGTCTCCACGAGTTTCCTTGCAGCTTTAAGAGAGAATATGGCCAGCGTGGGGCTCATGTGGGCCCGAGTGGGATGGGGATGGAGAAAGGAAGAGATTTGCATTTGCGGGTTAAAACTGTGTCCCAGCTCCTATCTGTTGCAGTCTCATCATGATATGCACTTATCTACTGGGAGTTTGTATAAACTCAGAGACTCAAACCTCTGCCTGTTATCAGTCCTTTAAAGCACATTCCAGAGCTCAGCCTCCAGTGTCCCAGCTGGGCTTTGGGTGTCCTTGGGGACCTGTGCTCTCTTCAGCTCACCTGTGTGCTTTCTACTTTGCCCCTGACTTGAGCAAAATGTCTCTCATGGCTGTCTGCAGTTGATAAAGGAAATATGAAGGTAGGAGGGCCTACTGGGACCTACTCTGCAGTGTCTGAGTCTGAAATTCCCAGGGGTCTAACACAGGAACCACCTCAAGTCACCTCTCACCAGGAAGCTCTGGTTCACACCTCCAGACTCTAGGCAAATCAGACACTTTGATCTCTGCTTTACTGATGGGGAAACTGAGGCAGAGAGTGCTGTCTGTCCTGCCCCGTAACAGCAAGTCAGCAGCAGTGCCAAGGTGAACCCCTGAGCCCTCTGCGTTAGCTGTTTCCCCACGTCCCTTCTGGAGACACCCCACGTGCGAAGGTTATTCACCACAGTTCAGTCCTTCTGGGTGAGATGCTGTGCCTGAAACATCTGGCTCAAAACACCTGCATTCCACCTGAAACCAAGTGCTTGGATGTGTCACCAAACACAGAGGATGCTGATCCCAAGCAGCCCCTGGCAGTGGGTGAGAGGATGCAACTAGCCAGGTGGGTGAATTTATGATGTTTGTACTGCAGCTATAACTTGAACTGCTTCCTGAGCCTGCTCCCTGACGGGTTGCTAGAGAGGCAGAGCAGCACTTTGGTAGTAACTGTGCCATGATGGCTGGGACCTCTCCATCCTGTCTGGCACAGGACATGTCACTGTGCACAGCACAAGGAGCTCCTCCTTCATTGTCACATCCCACAGAGCAGCCTGGCAGTTTTGCGCAGCCATGTCTATTTTTCTTTTCAGTCTCATTAACATCTTGCCTGTGCCCCTGTTTGTTTTATGAGAATATAATTTAGTTTTCTTTTCCATTTTTGCTTTAGCTTGTTCTCTGCCATAATGAGTGCTGGCTCTTCCTTTCTGGTGTCTCACTATGCCTCCCACAGTATTTGGAAAGAACCTGGCCAGGCACCCAGCACTCTCCCTCCCTGGGCCCCAAAGCAAAAGTGAACAAGTTTTCTTGTCCCCCTCATAGGATGGGGCAGTGGCTGCACCTGGCCAAAGGCAGGGAGACAGCTTAGGGGTCCCAACACCTGCTCATTGCCTTTTAGTGCCAAAGAAAAAGAGAGCTTGCTCTTACCTGCTGCGGTGGAGATGCCCAGCAATCGGCAGGTGTACTCCAGGGCACTCCAAAACGCCTTGTGCCGCATGGTGAAGAGATGAAGACTGAGGTGCCGACCAGACAGAAGCTCCTCTTCAGAGCTCCTGCCTCGCACGTAGCCCAGCAGCTCCCAGCTGCAGGCAGAGCCTCCCGCACCCTGGACCAAATGACCTTCTTGAAGGAAAGGGCAGTGCGTGCAGGGCTGGCCACCTCCACCGGGGCCTCCCAAGGGAGGGTGGTCAGAGAGGGAGCTGCCACCACAGGGAACCGGCCAGCACTGCTTCCCGCTGCTCCCACGGGGGCTGTGGAGACTTGGCCTTTTCCTGCTTGCTTGCCGCTTGCTCGTGTTGCCGGCCCGGTGGTGATTAATGATTGGTAAGGGGGGGGGGGTGCGGCTTTGGGAGCATTTGCACCCGGGGTGCACGACCTTTCCTGCTCCTGAGGAGGAGGCTCTGGAAGCCCAAGCTGATTAAATGCATGTGAAGTCATTAGTTCTGTGCAGCTCCAGGGAGGTTAACCATTTGTGAGGATGGCGATGTTTGCTCCTGGCGAGAGCGCGGCATGCTTTTTCTGGCAAGTCGTGGGGCTCCCGGAGAGCCCCAGCCCTGCTGCCTCCTGCAGCTGAGCCCTCCGCCATGGCTGCTGCTCACCGTGCAGGTTTTGCCAGGCTCTGACTAGCACAGCTCAGGCAGTGTCTGCGTTGATGTGAACAAGGAGATCAGATCTATTCCCAAGGGTCCTACAGACCCAGGTCGACCATAGCAGGGGAGATGTGTATTTCTCTTCTTGGGAACCTCAGCGAAATGTATTTCTGTGTTGTAGTCACCAGAGCCATTTGAACAGCACCAGAGTCACACAAGTGTCCTGACACGTGGAGTGGGGTGCATAGGTACTCTGATCTCTTTGTATTGGATTTGGTAGGCAGCTTCGGGGTCCTTGGCTTGTCTCTGCAGGACACACTGCTTCTGAAGAGGGGCAACCCAAAGCATGTCTGAAGGCCAAGACAGGACAGCGCTGGCCCGCTCTGGACCCCAGCCCCACATTGCTCCGTGCTTGAACATGGTGCATCTCACTGGGGGTCCCTAATTCAATCCCCACCTGCTGCTGCCCAGAGAAGAGGCAGTGTTGGCAGCAGCATCTGGTCATTGAAGTCCCAGCAGGAGTGGCATGTGAGCAACAGCACCATCCCAGCAGGCAGAGTGGGCGTCTGGTGCCTGCAGGGCTGTGGGTTCACAGGTCTGTGAGCTCACCTTGTGCTGTGCCCGGCGTCGGGTGAGTCACTGCAGCCCCTGCCCCTTGCTGGGCTTGCTGTGAAGCTGGCAGCTGTGCAGGCAAGGGGCTGGGTGAATCACGCTCAGCTCACACACAGGCAGCCCTGTGGGGAGGCGGCAACTGGCTGAGCCTGTCTCCCATGATCCCTTCTCATCTGCCTGAGACTACAAAGCTGAACCTGGGCAATATGTGTTGTACCGACATGTCCTGGGGGTAGAGATGACTTGGTCCAAGGGCACAGTGACAGCTTTTCTTCCACAGTATCTTGGTCTGTGTTTCGGACTGTGATTTTCCCAGGACAGCCAAATGCCTGAGCTCATGAAATGGGTCCCTAATTCCTGTAAATAACTGCAGATAGTGTTCTTCTGAACCCTTACAAGGTGGCAAGGATTTTGCAGCAGGCAACGCTGGCAAGGTCTGGGGGCAGAGCACATTTTCCATTTGAAAAATGGAAAAGCTCACTGGGGAAGGGCTTCCAGAGCATCCCATGGGGCAGTGCTGAATGGTGCAGACCCAAAATGTGTCTTTGCCTTGCAGCACTGGCACGGCCTTTGGGTGTTCCCGTTTCCTCTTGTCCTCCCGCGCCACTGTGGGTGTTTGAAGGAACTATGGGTTTTCCACAGCTGATGACTCAGCGGTGTGTCAAAACTTCCTTTTCAAGAGAAACACAAAGAAGGAAACAGAGGCATGCCAGTGGGGAAGGTCACACAAAGTCTGGGGAAGAGCCCAGCCAGGGCACCCCCCCCATGCTGCCTGCTGCAGCCAGGCACCACCTGGGTGATCCCCATACCATCTCATGGCACATCGCTGTGGGCTCCAGGAGCACCCTCCACTTCCAGAAATCACCAAACTGGCTTAAGAGCCTTGAGGTTGTGCAAACAGTCCAGATGCTTTTTTCCCTTGCTCTCTTGTTTTTTTTAATACTGATGTATTGAATTTCAGGTGTTTCTTTACAAACATGAAAGCTAGAAAACTACTTAAAAAGCAGATACATGAAAAGAAGACATAAGAGTCTTTCAGAATCACTTAGAGCCACGAGCTTAAGCTTGAAGAAAAGCAGCAAACACCACAGTGCAACCGTGAGCACTGTTAGCACCCACCCTTCAGCAGCACCCAGCACCTTTCAATGCAGCAAGCCACTGCCTTCTCCTGTGGCAGGGGTCCCAGTTGCCAACATGGGCAGTGCAGTGCACTGGGCTGTTACTCTGGAGCTCTTATTAAACTGCACTGAACTCTCACCCAGAAAATAAATGACTTTGTCTAAGTGCCCTTGACAGCAATGTTTCCTTTCTGGAGAGCAACAAGCCCCAGGGTTTAAAATAAATGTAAATTTATGGGGGGGTGGAGGGGGGTGAGGGGGTGGTGGTGGTGATGGAGGAACAGAATCTATTTGGGAAAGGCAGATTAACATGTTAACAATTCAAAACTTCTGTCTCCCTCCGATGTTCCCTTAGCTATTGGCCAGCCTCTGTTCTCTGAGTGGGCCTACATCAGCTTTCCTGAGGAGGGTCCTTGTCCGCTGCCTGGGGAGACCCTTAGCCTGGGGTAACTTTTCCACTCACTGTTGATCGGTGCACTAGTGCTTCTCTCACTCCAGTGCCCAGGAGGGGAGCATGGAGTGAGCAGGACAGGTATCCTCAGACTTGCTTTGTATCAACACTCCTTTAGCAGCATCTTCCTTCCATTCAGGAGGTTTTTGGCTAATGCTCCTACAAAGCAGCCTCACAGGAACTTGATTTTTCTTGGTAGAGGGGTCCCTTCTCATTCTGCCTCTGTTCAAGTGGGGAGATGATACCCTCAATGAAACTGTGAGCCATTTGAGTGCGTTTTGCTGAGGTTTTTAGGAATGAATTTATGCAGTCGGAAGAGGACTGAGAACTTAGGACCTTAGAGGGGTTTAATAGACTGTAACCAACACTGCAAAACCTATGCACCAGCACAGCCTGTGCTGGGACACATAATAGCAGTGGTCCCCACTACACATTAAGCCATTTCTCTTGCACAGAGCCTTGCCATTTGCACTTTGGCTGCCAGCCAAGATTCACATTTACAGGCTGCTTCCAGTGATGTATGGGTTGATTTGAGATGATTTTATTTCAGTGTTAGGGTTTCATGGTCATGTTAGTCCTCATCTTCATCTCTCCCTCCTCACACTTTACTCAAGTAATTTTGCTGTGGCATGGCCAGCATGGCCGTCTGTCTGTGACAAAGGCCACAGTGAAGCATCTGTGCTGAGCAGCCACCCTTGGAAGGCTGCGGGGCAGCAGCACACACCTCATGCCTTGCCTTTGCAAAATGGTGATGCTGCAAGAGCGCTGCGGCGAGCGGAGATTCCCTTCACGGGACATAGGGTACCACAAGCCATGCTCTGGCAGAAAATTATGGGAACATGCTTGACTTACTCAGCTATTCTCAATCCCTGCCTATCGTGTAAAAACAGTTCCCAAACTGCCTTGCACAATGCTCTAGACTTTTGTTTCTGTTATTTCCCCCCCTCCTTTCTCTAAGCCCTCAGCTATAACCACCACATCAGCAGCCTTGCTTGGCAGCCTTGGTCCCCTCTCTGAGCAGTGACAGCGGAGGTGGGATCTCCTTCCACCAACATGTCCATCTGAGAGACTGACACCAACACTCTCCCTCGGCTACCAAAGGACAGGCAGTCAGCAGGCAGCTGCCCAGAGCCTTTGAAGTGATGCCATGTGCTGCCTCCCTGTGCCATCCTTCCACCAGGTCACCTGTCACGGAGACAAAATGGATTTTCACAACAGCCGGCTGATAGTAGATGGACCCAGTTGATTGGAAATACCAATGAATTGCAGCTGTGGGTTCACTAGGTACAAACATCTCCTTGCAGTCAGTGGGAGTTTCACTCTGTCTTGTGTCACCAGTAGTCCACAGCTTTCCAAACCAGCGCGAATGAACTGAGAGCATCCTGAGGTGGGCTTGGCAGACCACCCTCCTCTCCTGGGGCAGGGAAAAAACATGGCACTAGGGTGCCTAAAGCCACATAAACAGCAGAGCTGGAGAGAAAATCTTAAGTGTGTGCCCTCTTCCTTTGCTGTAACCACTAAATCATGCCCTCTGGAGTCTTCAAACCCGGGGCAGTGCTGCAAGCTGTGCTGGGCATGCCCGGCAGGGGACAGCAGGATCCCACCGCTGCGCAGCCAGTCCGGCTGCTCCCTGCAAAAGGCAGGCTGTAGCCAGCCCTCTGCGAGGTGGTGATGAAAGGGCACTGTGAAATTTTACTGCCCGAACAAGAAGAGCGTGATAGACACCATGTGGAGCCGAAGGGGGCTGGGGAGAGCCCAGAGCTGCAGCGAACACGAATCAATAACTGGACTGTTTTGCTTTATGCTCTGCGATCAAAGGGTGTCTGACATGCTGCCGAACACTTGCCCGCTCGGCTGGGGAATTTCCCACCCCGCCAGGGATGGGGTCAGGGCTCAATAGTATACTATGCCGATTGTCCCCCATCAGGGCAGCCAGTCCCAGAGGCCTTTGGTGGCAAAGCCCCAGTGCCGCAGGCTCAGCCAGCAGAAAGGGTGAGCTGGAGAGGCTGGTGAAGAGCTTTTGTGCTCACAGCCTCTCCTGGGGCCATTCCTACTGCTGGCACAGATGGAGAGGCACTGTGTTTCTCCTGCGGCCAGGCCTGGCATTTGCACAGGCTGTGCCTTGTGCCTGGCAATGGCCCAGGGGTGAGCTCTCATCCAGGCGTCGGAGTTAATAAAGCTCGTCGCACTGTGGTGCGGGATGGCATTAGGGTGCTGCCAGGGGAAAGGGACAGAGGTTGGTGCCTCTGTGGCAAAGGCAATCTTATACAGAAACTGGATGTGGGAACACATTTCATGTACTTGTGGGGATCCTACAGACCTCTGCAGCACCTATATAACCCTCATGTGGATAAGGGCCGAGGGTCCAAGTAGACTGTGCCTCTTACTTGCTGGTGACTCCTGTTTTCCCTGTGAAACTCCTAGCTTCCTCCCCCCGACCCCAGGCTAACTCCCCTCACTCAGAAGAGGACCTCCCAGCATGTCAGCATAAATTTCGCTTCTCTTACTTGGTCATCTGTTTGACACCAACTTTAGAGGCTTTCCAAAAAGTGGACTAACACTGGTGCCCTGCACCAGCATGTGTGAGAGGCTCCTGGCTGGCCATCCCCCAGGGCTCTGCTCTGCTCAGGACAGCTGGGATCAGTTCCCATCCCAGTGCCAGCCTGCTCACCAAGACTGGGTGGGCTGGGTATTGTGTGCTGACTTTGCTGTATTTTACATAGTACTTGGCAGAGAGGTGTGTAATCAGGATGTATGCATATGTGTGCATGTGTATGTATGTATGCACTGGAAACCCATGTGTTTGTCTTAAACCAAGCTGTAATAACAAGAACTACCAAAAGTAGATTTATTTACTATGCATCTGACCTCCAGTTCAATAGCAGGGCTCCCAGAGGTTGGTGCCTAGCCCCTAGAACCATGTGATTACGCAAGTCTCTCCATGAAAACACATTTGGAACTCACAAAATTGCAGAGAAAAGCTGCAAAAAGAGACTCAAAATCCAGAGAAAAGAAAATTCCAAAGTGAAAAAATCTTTGTTTGCTATTATTAGTAGTATCACTTCTAATTGCATGATTTAAACTCATGATCTTTGGGGCATGACAGTAAAGTTAAATGAGGAATGCTGCAGTGAAATAAGGTAGAGGAGACATCGGGATAGCTGAGACAAAGTTCAAGCCTAAGCCCCAAGGAGATTAATGCCTCCGACCTCGCTGCCTCTCAGTTGCCTGTGAAGTTTCTTTGCTGACAGCAGAGTGTGAGTGGTTAGGAAGGCTGAGGCAGGAGCCGGGCTGGGAGCTGCAAAAAAAGCACTGTGGAGGGGATGCCAGCCAGCAGGAAGGACGTGCCTCCTGTCCAGGGAGCTGGCTGCTCCTGCCATCAGGGATGTGCCTGGTGCACCAAGCGGTGGGCTGCTCCGTGTCTCAGGCACGAGCCCTCTCCAGTGGGACTGTCTCTGCTGTGCTGAGAGGCAACACAGCAAAGGAGCCAGTTGCCAGGGTCTGCTGGGTGCTTGCCTCCACTGAGCAGGAGTGGGGCGAAGGGAAAGACTCAGCATGATGGGGTTGCTGTGGCATGCCCAGGGAAGACAGAGCAGAGCTCAGTGCTGGGCTTGGTGGTGGGGACTTGGGCACCTTGATCCTCTTCTTTGGGAATCTCTGGTCTTTGGGAGCCTGATCTTGGCTCTCGGGTGGAAGACAGAAGATCTCGACTTGGCATGTAAAAAAGGAAGGGAGACATGAAGGGAGCTGCATGTGTGATCTTGAGGTATGGCTACACCTTGTACAAGTCCCTGTGTGTCCTCTATATGCCTGCTGCCCCTCAGGTCCCATCCTTTCTTGCAGGAGTGGGGGCTTGGTCAGGCTCCCTTGCTGTGAGCTGCTCCCGTACGATGGCTGCGGGGACTCCAGTTGTGTTCAAAGATGAGCTGACATGTCGCACAGACCATGTTGCCACACATGCAGGAACTCCCCACCGTGAAACAGTCAGTCTGTTGCAGAACTTGGCAGAGACTTGTCATGCTGAAGCTGGCATCAGTGCCTGTCAATGGACTGCCACACTAAAACCAGATCCATCTCCTTTTTCCATAGAGTCTGCACATCTAGGCTGAAGTCTAAAACACTCCCAGAGTATATCAAGTCTGATGTGACAAAGCCCTCTTAGCAGGTGGGTATGTTGGTCAGTATTGTTTAAGAGGCAGCTAGAAGAGGCAGACCTGGGCAGGCAGAGCAGATGGAAAAGGCTATGCTTAGGATCACTTACTGCAATATAGACATAGCTTGTGATCTGGATGTGAAGGACATTGTTTCAGCCCCATGGGAGGATGTGAACCATGTGAGCACACATCCACTTTTACTAGTGGCACTGAGAAATTCCTCACCCCACAAGAAGTCCCATGGGAATGGAGTGATCAAATAGGGAGGTGAATAAAAGTCTTGAAGACCCATCCCCACCTTTAATAATAGCATTTTGTTTCTAGCAGTGGGTTGTAGTAAAAGAAGTCCAGCCCCACACCACAGGTCACAAGAAAGCACAGAGCCCAGGGGGTACCAGAGATAACTACACAGCAGCAGTGCAGAGGCAGAAAAATTACCCATGAGATACTCCAGAGTGGCCTCAGCCTATTTGTATGTAGCTGAAGAAGGGATGAAATCAATCACACATATTCTGTCTGAATCAGCAGTTCAGCTGCTGTTGGGACCCCTGAATAAAGATTGTAGCCTGCTCCCAAAGCCAGCCAATTCCTTCCTCAGTAGCTGCCAGTGGATATGAGCTCTGGGCTGTCCACTAGGTGTTTGAACTGCTGGCCAAGCTGTCTAAGGCTCCATCTCCCCTCTTCCAACTTCTCCATCCCTTCAGCCCCGCCTCTACAAAAACACTGCTAATATGAGCTGTCACCCTGGGAGACACCAACTTGTAGCAGCAGGGCAGGAGCGACGTGCCGGGGTAAGAGGGCGTTCACAAGGGATTGCTTTCCCTGGAGAAGCGTGATGTTATAGTGTACTGTATATGCAGGCTGACTCTCATCATTGAGGCCCAACAACATGGCCAACAGGAGTGCTGTGACAACATAATATAAACGCTCTCAGTTTTTCTATTGCACTGACTCATTTTCACTTTGAATGGGGAAACCGAGGCAGAGCAATGCCTTCATCCAGACTGCATCACACAGCATGTCAGCAGCACAGCTCACTCAAGGATGATGAATCTTGCCTGCCTGTCAATGAGTCTGCCTATCCAATGATAGTTCTCAATCAAGAAAGTTACTCAGCTAAACTCTAACATAAAAACACAATTCATTCCCAGGACTCAGAATAAATGCTAAAAGTTGTGCTGTGATGATGAAGAGTTAGTCCACCTCTATGCGGAGTAGGTCTGTAACTAGGCTGATATACCACCTTAACACTACAGAATAAGGCTCATGTTTTACTTATTCCTGTACAGACAGGAATTGCCACCACAGGAGGAAATGCAGTAGTGTAAAAGGAGCTCACAAAGAGATCAGATATTCATGTGCAGGCTCTTAGTCTGGAGTATATTTCATAACGATGGACGGAGGAGGAGTATTTTGTCAGCTAGCAGGAGGAGGGAGTGCTAGTAACTCTCAGTATAAACAAGCTCTGTGCATGAGGTTTACCCACAGACATTTATCCATCCATGAAAACCATTTGACTTCTTGCCCTCTTTTCTGGCAAAGGGGACTGGTAACTTCTCCCTGCGTGGGAGCAAACAAGGTGTGCACAGCAGTGATTGATGCACCTGGTGATTGAGACATACATCAAAGAGCCTGCTTGCTGCATTTTGAGGCCTAGTGAGCAATTTATAGAAGGGTTTATGCAGATAAATAACCAGAGAGATTTATATGAAGCAATACAAAACATATGTTTTTGGCTGCAGAGATGTAGAAATGCTCAAGGACTTGCAAGACGTGTAGCTGAGGTTATCTGTGAAAATGTTCCTGTTCAGTAGGATTTATTCCAGGGCTTCATTTTAGTTGGCATTGTCTCCAAAAGGCTGCAAAGCAAACAAGCATAGGAGAATCCATCAGCTCTTTTACTATGGTGTCTAAAACGGTTTCAAGTGTATAGGTTTAAAACCAGGATGTTTGCCACATCACCCCTAGCTGTGGCTGGGAACAGGAAGAGGCTGAAAGCAAGGAGAGGCAGCAGCAAAGGAGACAGACCTCCTGGAGGTGAGGGTCAGATGAGGTTAGACGAGTCGCTGGAGGGACCCCAAACACCAGCTCTCTGTCCCCCAGCCTAGGCACCAAGCACTGGGTTGGAAGAGAGGAGACTTCCCCGGCAAACCCTGTGACCCTGCTGTGGCTAGTGTGATTTAGAGGGAGAGGAGGAGGCTGTCCCGGCCTCAGCTGGAAAGCTGGGGTGTAGACTTGAGTTTGTCTGTCACATCAGAACTCCAGGTGTGAGTCTGTGGTAATGGGCAGAAGTTTCTGCCATGTATGATATTTGTCTGGCTTGGGTATACCCTGCGATTCTGGGTACCACTGGCTGTCTCGTATCTCACTTTGCACTGAGGTCTGGTCCCTCAACCTACTGTAGGCTCTTCTGTGCCTGCTGAAAAGTAGGAGCAGGCTCAGTGCTGTGTTAGTGTGACAGCAAGCCAGAGCTTGGGTGTGCTCTCACTGCTGTCCCAACCTGCGAGCTCACCCTTTTAGGTGGCCATGTGCCCTGGACCACCTTCCTCCTGCCCCTTTGCACCTATGGGGAGGCACAGAGGACAGTATCAGAGCAGGCAGCTTGACGAAGACCTCTTCAGTCAGAAGAGACTCACTGTGGGGCAGGTAGCAAAGTCACCCTCTAACCTAGCAGAGGGTGTGCACCAGCGAGAGCTTGCAGTTTGTACACCCAGTCCCACCACACTACATGCAGCCCTCTGCACATCTGCTCGTCTGACAGAGGGTCAGATCCCCTGCCACCATGGGATATTGCACAGGAGATGGAGAGGCAGCTGTCTGGCAGTCTTCTCCTGAACTGCCCCCCCGACCTATTTTTCCAGTCTGAGCTTCTTTTTCAGGAAGAAACAACAAGGGAGTCGCTCAAACAAATTATTCCCAACATGCCCAGAGCTGCCCCCGTACGGTGTGTACCCTGGTTGGCACTGATGTACACATATACAGTAAGACTCTCCAGTAAGACTGGAGAAATCTTTCCCCTTCTGGTTGCATACCACTCATCCATAAAAATTCCTCCCTATACATCCTCCTGTCCCCTGACTCTCCTCCAGATCTCCATCTCCTGGTGCTGGAGGCAGATCTTAGGACTGCCAGTAACTGGCATTTCACACCCTAGGTAGAGAAAAAGATCAGCTGTTTTAAAAAAAGTTGTGGCTGCTCCTAAATCTTAGGCTCCCTTTCTCTGTGCAGGAGTGCAGGGCTTGGGATTTGCTTGGCAATCAGCCTTCCCATCCATGGGAAAGACCCCCTGCCCTCATGTGTGCTCACCACATGGGCCATTTTATTTACATAGCTGGGTCCACACGTTTATATTTAGTATGTTTGAGAGGCCACCACAGACTTAATAAGCTAAAAAACAGGATGGAAGAAGATGCATGAAGTTTAGGGAGGGGGGATATGAGTGAAAACTGAGGAGGCTGGAGGTAACTATAGGACTTTCTTGGCTGTGTGGCCATGAGTGCTGTAGTCTCCTGCTGCGGAAAAAAGAGCCAGAAGTTGAGGTCACCTTTGGATGTGAACCGGGTCAGATTCAGGCCCTTCTTTAAACATTCTCTCAGGGGGAGCTGCATTTGAATACAACTTGGCTTTGCCCTGCCCAGCAATTGCAAAACCAACTCAGTTTCATCCACCCAGTCTTATGACTATGTCTATATATGTGTCTATATAGAGACAGTCTTATACTGATTTTATCATTTTTGGTTATCATGTAAATCTGACCAGAGTCAGGCCTGAGGTTTCTAGATGCACTGCTTTAAGTCAGGCCTCTCCTCATATGAGCCCCCAGGAGATTCACTGCTGTTCCCTCAGTGCAAACCCCCCTAGAAGGAGAAACCATACGATGACAGTTGGGAGCTGAATATGCATTACTCTTCCTCCCACACTCCTCGTGCCTGGTATGCATTTGTCTTCTTTTGTTTACTAGAAACATGCTGTGGGGCAGCATTTTCTTTTCAGTTGGGAATACTTATTAAAAATGAAACATTAGACAGGACTGTTGCTCAGTTGTGAGCATGGTGCAGCTGCTGGGTTGCCCTCTCCCCTTGCCAGCACTATGACACCTGTTGAGGGTGGCAGGGGAAAGGTCTGGTCTGCTCGTGGGCAACAGGGCTGAGTCTGAGGTATAGCTTCAGATGAGGTTTTGGTGTCAAATAGGAGTAACTTGTCTCAGATTTGCCTTTGTCTTCTTCACAGGAAATGTTTGTGTAAAGTTGGTCAAAACAAACATTGAAAATAGCATTTATTATTCAGAAATTCTCAGTTAAGATCAGGTTAGAGGTAGACAGACTTCAGCAGATGATATTCTGTGAACATGGTCCTGCTGGGCTTGTGCTATAGCTCATGGTATATTTTTGAGTCAAAATTGCAGCAAAACCCAGAATAAAATCTCCAAAGATGCATGAAATTTTCTTACCTTTTTCCCAACTCTACCTTATGATTCCTCATGATTTTGTAATTATATACAGCCTTTTCTGGAAGGGGAAAAAAAAAAAAATGACTTTCAGCTTGTGGATTGTTAATAAGCTCTTTGCTTGGGCTGTCTCCTCTTTGCTGCTAACTGTTTGGGTGATGTCACGAACCAGCCAGCATTGCCTTGTTTCTGGATGTCAACTATTTAGAAAGGAGAAGCATTCTTATTAATTTAAAGCACAAAGTTATAACTTGCTCTGAGGTACAAACCCTCTGACAAATTGTTCCCGTTAAAACGAAAGCAATGTTTCAGGCACATTGTTATGCAAACAGACCGTGTGCCTGAGCACAAACATTTGTATCTGACTGTGAACTTCACTTTATACTGTGTGCTGCCACAGCTTGCCCAAGCACAGCTTGCCATCATGCCCTCGAGAAATGTTCTCAGCATGTTGTTATGGGATTAGCCCAACACTTAAAGCTGTGATATGGGGCTAGCAACAGATATTGTCACTCATCTACTGGCTAGCATCCATGTGTTTGTTTCTTCCCAGCCTTTTTCCTGCTTCCCAGGCTGCACCTGAGGCAATCGTGGTTGGGATTTTAGGAGCCAAGTTTGGCTTCACCTGGGAGAGGAGGTCACTCCTCAGGTGAAGGGTGGGCTTGGCTGGTTGTGGTGGCCTATGGGAGCACAGCTGGATACTTAAATATCAAAAGCAACAAATGGGTAAGTTTTGCTGGGAGATGTTTGTTTCTGTGGAGAAGGCAGCTCTAAGCTGGGTACAGCCACTTATGGGTTGGGAAGCAGGCTTTGAGGTATAGGTGAATGAGCCCTGCCCCTCTGTTGCTGCTGTCACTTGATGTCTGGGTTTGGAAGTATGGGTGTGTGCCCAGGGCAGCTGGGTTGCCTCTTTTTTGCTCTTGGAGATTCTAACCAAGCTGACCACATCATGGGTCTCTTTTTTATTTTTCTTTTTTTTTTACTCCCCCACTGTTGGTTTGTTTTTTTTTTTTTTTCCCCCCACCAAAATAGCACCTTGCAAGTAGGCCCTACCTGGCAGTAGGAGCTGGAGACACCTGGGTGAAAGGCTGGCTCTGAAGGTGAGTGTCTCATCCAGGGGAGCGCACTACCCTGTGGGTCAGAGCTGCACTGCTGAGCGCCTGGCAAGAGCGGGCAGGAGCTTGTGCTGTGCCTGGCTCTGCTGGAAACTGGGGGGCTTGGTAGCTGGGAAGGCTGCAATGAGCAAGTGACCCTGGTGGGGGCCCGGTGATACCCTCAGCTGTAGCAAACTGAACCTTGATGCTACAGCGTATGCAGTCTGGGCATGCAGCCCTGGTTCGTTTTGTTTCTCATGTGTTAGCTAGCTGCTTGGAGTGAGACATGAGTGTCTCAGTGCTTGCCAGTGGGTCTGTGCAAAACAGAGCCCTCGGGTTTATGGGCTTCAGCTGAGCTACTGCTGGGAGTGAGGTCTGGTGCAAAGATAGGGGAGAAAATAAGAAATTATTGGCTGATGTTAATCAGCTAGGCAATGTATGATGAGCCATAGGTTTTGGTGCTGTCACTAGCCTAGTGTTACAGCTGCTGGTTAGCTGGGCAGGGGCAGCTAGTCCTGTTTTGTTACAGTCTAGGGCTTGGTGTTTGGTTCTGCTTCTAAAGTGGAATGAAAACAAGTTCAGAAAATGTTTTGTCCCTACACATGTGGAGGGAGTGGAGTGGATCTGTTCCTGTCAGCATCTCTGGTGGCACACAGCCTGCTGCAGCTCTAGTGACCATTCTCCTGAAAGGTCTGCTGGAGCTGGTCGGTGTCCACAAATAGCTTTGGTCCCAGCTGAAAGGTTTTTTCTTACCATAAACATACTTTGTAGAAATGCTGTGTTCAGTGCAACTCATTCCTTTCGTTAGCAGTTACAGCAGAGTAAATGAAACTTTCATGAGTCTGAAGTACATAACTCTCCTTCAAGCCGCAGAGTCTGTTTCCCTGGCCATCCTGCAGTAATGAGGGCTCTGCTGGTGGCATTGGGGTCCCTGGGGGAGATGGTGCTGCTCACCCAAGCTGGTGGTGTAAACAGTGCTAAATTCCTGCTCAGCGGTCTAGTCCTCAGTAGACTTTGTATAGCTGCTGAGTGAGGCCGTTTGTGAGTGTAGTTACTGAGAACAGCAAAGGCAGCGTGCTGCTTACCTGCCATGGCTGGGATTGCTCCCTGCACAAACAAACAGGGCTTGTGGACCACCCGTTATCCAGCAGCCTGTTTCCATTAGCTGTACACCAGCAGCCCCCTCCCCCTGAGGAGGTAAATTACCCTCATGCCCTCTGATGAGAAGAGCTTTAATTATGAAGAGAATGAAAAAGTACTTTTTTTCCCCAAAAAACTTGTTGACAGTGCAAGACTCCCTGACCTGCTTTGTGCTTTGCTGGCAAAAAAGCAGGGGAAATGAGAAGGGTTTTGAAGTTCAAGCAGGCTCTGCATCCAACTGCCAGCTTGCCTGGAGTTGGTGTGAGCAGCAGTGTTTCCAGGGAGCTGATTGCTGAGTGTCCAGGTTCCTAATGCTGCTGTGCTCTGGTGAGAAAAGGTGCTGAACCCTCCCTCTCTGCAGGTGTGCCTGCTGTGAACCCACAACACCCCACAGTCACTCTGCTCTTCTGGGAATGAGGTTTTCCCTTACACACTGGGGTCTCCTGAGACCTGAAAGGAACTGGGGCTTAGCTTGCCTTTTTGATGCTAAGGTTGTCTCTCAGGGGTGTCAGCAGATACAAATGTCACTTACTGTCACTAGGTCAGTGGCTTAACACCTTTATGGGAGAGCTGTGGCAGCATTTTCAGTTAACAGATATGACATTTCCTAGGATGGGGACTGCAGGTTTATGAATCTCTTGTAGCCTATGGTAAAATTTGTTTCACCTCTGGCACAAAAATCAAAGGAAATTTTAACCTTTTTCAGAAAGGCAAAAAAAGGAGGTCTTAGGAGGAGGTGAAATTCTCTTTTACTGAATCAAAACTCTCTTAATCAGATATTTCCACTTTTAATTGAAGCTATTCTTGCTTTAGATTCATGTCTGCTTGCAAAACTCTTAGCTTTAACATGGCAACATTTTCTTATGAGAGAACGTTGCATTATCTAGCTCTAGTCAGAAGCCACCCAATTTTACTCTCCAGACTATAGAAAGTGAACTGAGGGAAGAGATACCCTTTTTTAAAGTAATGTAATCTGTGCTGGTGAGAGGGATTCTGGGGGATTAGCTTTGCCCTTGGCATGAGGAGAGACAGAAGTGGAGGCAAGGTTTTGCTTTGGTGCTCTGTGACCTTCATAAATCAGGCAACACAAATCACTGCTGTTTCAGATCCAGGACTTAAAGATTTCACATCCCTTAATGGGTGGGAATTGAGAGTGCCCTATCTTTTGAGAAGATTCTCCTGTTTCTTACTTGCCTGTTAATTTAGCAGCTCCCAAAAAAGCAACTAATAGTAGCTAGATTCATAATTCATAATTAAAACTCCTACCAGTGTTCAGGCTCCACTGTTGTTTTGACCTCCATGCCTCTCCATGAGCATCCATTTCAAGGGATGCTTGCCCTCTTCTCGGGGAGAGCCCTGTGACTTATCCCATCAACTTAACAGAAGGTCATATAATAGTCATAAAAATATTATGGATCCCTCCCACATTCCTCACCCATGGCAAAATACTGCAACAGGGAACAATCAGAGCTTTCTAGCTGGGCATCCAATAAATCTGGAGAGGTATTAGGCAGAACTGAAGCTCTACAGCTGTTGGGGTGGAGGGTGAGTGCAGATGGATGGCTCAGGAGAGGGGGTCTCTCTTTCCTCTGTTAGTGTTCGGAAGCAAACCTGTACTTCAGGAATGTCTGAGGTGTAAATGTTTCATTTGTTAAAAAGTATTGTTTGTTGTTTATTTGTCAGCTGTATTATGCAGTGATGTACATTCAGTGAAGTTGAAGTCTGTTTGCAGAATTGCTGCTCTGCTCAGTTGCTTTCTCAATAGTGGCTATGCCAGCTGAGAGATTTATTCTGTATGTGACCCACCCAATAGCAATCTCTTTTAAAGCCCTGTGCTGCTCTTTGCTGAAGTCTCTCTGCTGCCAGATGAGCAGCTTTTAGCTTTGTCCCTTGGATCCCAGGAGCAGTGCATAATTCAGCCTTTCTGTACAGAGGAACAGCAATGTCTCCTACATGCTGTCCTTCTATACAGCTCCGCTGAGTCCTCTCCATCCAGCTGATCTCTCTTGGGCTCTGCTTGCAGCTGATGACTGAGTCCTGCTGGCATTGCCAGCCCAGCAAGCAGCCAGGGCACGTCTTCTGCCTGTGCTGCCTGAGCTTGTCTCCTTGACTCATTCCTTACCCTTTCCTAAGCCCCTGTAGAAGGCCTGGGGGAATGTGGCTCTTTCTATACATTTGCTATCTGATCTACCCTGGGTCTGAGCTGCTGCATGTTCATATCCCCAGGCTGGGCTGTTTGTGGTGAGAGTTGTGCCATGTGCAGTGGGATGACACTGGTTGCTACTGCTTAGGCCAACGCAAGGTCACAAAGTTTGCATGCTGTTCCTGTGGAAAAGACTTGTCTGACTTTTATGTGCAATCTTTCCTCCTTCATTCAATTCCTCTGAAATTTCTTCTCCCTAACACTTTCTGGAACCCCTTGGGTCCCTTGTGCCTCCTCTTGGCATGTACAGAGACACTGTTTGTGCCTTTCTTGGAGGACTCTGCCACTGTCCCAGCTCTTCTGTGCAGTGAGTTGGGCCTCCACCATGTATTGCTTTCACAATCCTGCCAAGTGCTGTATGTCATACCTCAAACTTAACTTTAGCACAACCTTTATCTATGATTTGTATTGTGTTTTGTTAAAAATGTCCCACAAACCAGGAATGGAAGGACACTGCTACCATGTGACTGAAGGTGTTTCCTACTTCCCCAGGCCTCTCAGTTTATCTCTGCTTTTGCTGTTGTCCATAGTGTAATACCAGAATTGTGCTGACCTCTACAAAGTTTCAGTTCAATCTAAATGAACCTGCTTCTGTTGAAATCAATAGCAAATTGCTGCTACATTGGTACTGAAGAGTACAAAATAGCCTCAAAGCATATTAGACTTCATTGCGTATGACAGCCCTTGAAGGCATTATCTACTGTTCTGCTTATCAGTTTTGTGTTACATATAAAATTTATTTTTCTGTCAGTCAAGTTAAAATATATGTAGAAGTGAAGTGAGTTGCCCAAGATCACACAGGGATGAATAGTTGTGGCTTTTCTGCAGCCTGAACTTCACCTGTGTTCCAACCCTCTGCACAACCATGCTCCCATCATCTCCTTGCTGTTGAGCATGCTTGCTGTGCTGTATGCTTAAGTGGGCAGCAAAACAAACCTTGACTAGCCTCACTGGATCCTGCTATGTGATAGTCATGTGTGATAGTCAAGAAATTCAGCCAGTAGCTGATATATCCTTGACTCTAACTCCTGCAATATTACCTTTCAAGCTGAATGTTGATCTTTGTAGGCTTGTTTGAAGTGTGTTTCTTCCAATAAAGTGTGGTCATGGCTGTATTCCCAAATTATATCTCTGTGGATAGCAAGTAGCTACAAGGTTAACGATATCAGAAATGTCCACAGACAGAATTAACAATTTTAAGAAACTGATGTATGCTCTTGTCATTGACTCTATTGCAAAGTTCATGCAAGCATTGCATGCACAAAGAAGCAGGATGTCAGGCCATGTGGCTGTTCTAATGCTGGAGGTCAGAATCTATTAAAACTTTATCTTGAAGTGAATTAATGAATTAATGTGTTGACAATGTGCTGCAGGGGTAAGGTCACACACAGTCACTAGATTTTTTTTCAGGCGCTTATTTTGCTGCTCACAGAGTTTTCAGCCTGAAATGATGTATATGGAGGAGGGTAGGATGAGATATGACTCCAGCTCATCCCCCCTTCAGCCTTTTTGGCTAAACTTCAGATTTTGGGGTGTGGGTGTGGGATAGTCACACTATCTAGGAGGGAAGGAGTCTTGATTGCCTACATCTGGAAGCTGGTGGGGACCCTGTGCTGCAACTTTGGGGTGCTGTGTGTGAATGAGGAGTCTGAGCCTCACAGGGACTCTGTGTCCAGGCTGGCCCCTCTGGGGTGTATGTGCTTATTGCCTTACAAGGGTGTGGTGGGGCCGGCTCCTGTCCCAGTGTCCCTCACTAGAGGAAGCAGAGAGGGCAACTGCAGGATCAGCTGCTGGGCAACCGCCTTTTCTTTGAGGGTGTCTGCCAGCAAGATGCTGCTTGATGCAGAGCAAGGCTGGCCTCTGCAGGCATCCTGGCCAGCCTCAGCCTTGGAGACCTCCTGAAGATGGGGATGGGGCTCCACTATAACCCTTGCTGAGGCAAAGGCCAGGCACAAGGAGAAAGTAGACCTCAAGGAAATAGCTTCCCTGGGGAAGCTCCTGCAGGGACAAAAAGCCAAAGTCTCTGGAACAGAGCCAGACATTGATGAAGGAAAAAACTAATTTCCCCTTCTTGTGGGGCTTATAGTACAGGAAATGTGGCCCTGTGGGACAGCTGTAAATTTAGGCAAGTTAACTTAATGCTGTACTTGTCCAAGAACTCCCCAAACCCAGGATCTCCCTATTAAGCAGTCAGCTGGTTGTAATGGGAGCTGTTGAGCTGGAGATGGTGTCTGCTTCTTCCACACCCTCACCACCAGTCTGTCCACAATGCAGTGGTTGAGGGTCAGGGGCATTGTAAAATAACTGGCATGAGTTATTTCACTTCATTCCTTTAGCTTTCCATGTAATGTTCTGATATCTGTAACCTCCTGGCTGTTTCTTCTGCTGTTGCTGGAAAGGGGTGTAAAATAGAGCCCTTCATGTCCTACTTCAGGTGTGGGAAACTGCCCTGAACAGCAGTCTGTGTGTCTGTCTGTGCTTCCTCCTGGCAGTGCTGCATCTCATATTCAGCCGAGACCTGCCTCAATTTGAATGGACTTGAGAGCTACAAGACGGGTTTCTTGCTATCCTAATGATGTTGTTTGATAAGGTGGTTTGTTGCTGAAGTCAGAGTCTTGAGGGTTGGCAGATCTGGGTTTGCTTTCCAATCCTCCCTTTGTGAGCAGATAGGGTGGCCCTGGGATGGTCAGTGCATGTCTGTGCCTCAGTTTCCACGAAGGTGTATAAGGACTATTGCTTCAAGCTTCTGTCAGGTGGTTCAGTGTAACCGTGTGAGAAAAGATGTTGGAATGCATCAGACTAAGTGCCAAAACCTGTTGTACTGTCACTCATCAACTGTGATCTCAATAACAGTTGTTACAGTGCAATACACACAGTCATTTAGCAAAGGCTTGCCAGTGATAGGAATCTGCTGGATGCACCACTAAGGAGAAACTGCTTGAAGAACCCATATTACTATCTCGGGCTTTATTTGGCTATCCCAACAAGAGGTCTGTGTCTTTAGAAAGCAATATGTTGCCTGAGATGTGCCAAGAAGAGAATAGGTAAGTTTTCCTTGCATGGGGGTAGAAACCCTGAAGATGCTGGCTGCAAAGATTAGCATTTAGCACTTGGACTACTTCCAAGTGTCTTTTGTTGTGTTAATTGACTGTTATCCAAGTGTGTTTTCTCACCATGCTTTTGAGGAGTGGCCTAGCCAGATGCAAAACACTTCTTTCTAGATGAAGAAGCAGCTGTGTGTGCTAGCTGGGTTTGCTTGGTTTTCAGTGCTAGAGAAAGGGGAATCCGAGTGCTCAGCTGTTCTTAAAACATGCTGATGAAGAAAACAAACTAACAGACACAGCAGGGATTTTGAAGCAGACAACTGTAGAGCTGAGATTTTTTTTTTCCCCCAGCAGAGCTCATAGCCTGTAGACAACGGGCTCTATGGCAGAGGCTGTGCTCAAAACCAGCCCGAGGGAGCTGCCTCCTTCCTTGGACAAAGCCTGCTGGGGACAGAGGGGGAGGGTGGGCAGTCAGCCCCCCAGCAGCCCTGGGGGCAGAGACTGGAGTGTATGGGCAAAGAGCTGAGTCCAGCCAGGACTGGCAGGGAGGGCATTACTGCTGAGGTTAGGCTTGCTGTTTATAAAATCTGGTAACAGAAATCAAAACGTATTTGGGGTTTAACCTGCACAGACCTTACAGAAAAAGCAAGAACCCATCCCACCTTGGCCCATGTTGCAGCACTGTGTCTTGTTGCTGCAATAAGCAATGAAACAACAGACTGATGCTGCTGATGGCAGAAGATGGAAGAAAGTACATGATGTCCAGTTGTGAAGGCTTATTTCATTTACTGCTGAAAAATTGCCAATCTGCCTTGATAGCCCTGTATCCCCTGGGGACCAGCAATGCCAGTTGCATGAGTCCCCACTAGCTTCATCAGGCTGGAGCCCTCAGCACAATTGCTCTGTCATGTTTAGCTGAGGCAGAGCAGAAGTGGGTGAGGTGATGTTACCCAGACCCCCTGTTGTTTTGGGAATCGCCCAGCCCTGCGATGCAAGCAGCTCTCTGCTCACATGAAGCTCTTGGTAGCAGACTGATTATATCAAACACTCAGTGCCCTGGCAGCACTTCTGAAAGCCAAACTTGGAGTGAATGACAGTGTTTTTCCGTTCCTTGGAAAGTACATGCTCCCAAACTGCTTTCCTTTTTGCTGCCCCACCATTCACTGCACATGGACGATTTGTTTAGGTTAGGCTGTGTAAAAAAAAATCTACATGTTATCTCAGAGTGGGGCAGATTAATCCAGAGGAAGATTTACTTGAGTGTAAATCAAAGGGTTTGTTTTCTTGCATAGTTCTTCAGTGTCTTGAGTCTAAATCCATCATGTTATCCCTGGAGCACTCCAATATTTCAAAAGAATTTAGAAACTTTGCTATCCACCAAAGTTTGTATCCAGACTGGAAGCACTGGGTGTATGGCTGTCTTTTTTTTCTGCTCTGCTATCTTTTATCTGATTTATTGTTATGTTATTATTAATACTGAAGAGCTCTGAAGCCTACATGAGTGCTGTACAAATAAAAGCTACAACCCAAATCCATGACATGCACTCCTAGTTCTGTGTAAACAGATTCTGAGCTGAGCCTGTGTAACTGCATGTAACTGATGTGCCCAGGGCTGTACTTAACTAACCTCTCTCTGCCCAGAAGCAGGAAAATATTCCCATGGTTGCTCTACTTTTCTAGTTTTCCTAAGGGTTTCAGGCAGGAGTTATAAGGACCCTTTGATTTAAATGCATAAAATGTATTCATCCCCTTGTATTCCTTGCTGCAGGTGTTAGATTATTTCCTGGATTGTATTCTCAGGTTGCTAGTGTCCTGCAGGTACCAGCCTACCTGGTGTGCTATGCTGTCATGTCTGCACCAGGCACATTAGGAAGCTCTTGGGAGCAAAAAACCTCTCCTCCTGCTCAACAGGTTTGTTACCTGTGTAATGGGAATGGTGGTGAGCTGCTGCTTGTTCTGACATCTTGTGGGTACCTCTGTATAGGGAAGGCTTTAGAAGTGGATAACACTTTCATTCCCAGCTTCTGCCTTTGAAATATGAATGTGTGGACGATATGGGTCTCAATATATTGACAGCTGGAGATGGGCAGTCCAAGAAATGTTGTCAGAGCTCTAGAGATTCAGCAGAACAATATTGTAGGTCTGGGTTATTTAGAAAGTTGGGCAGAATCAGTTCTGGGTGTTGACAGATAGTTTATGGTTTGTGTATAGCAGCTTGGCTTCCTGGACTGATTCTTGTGTCCAGTGTGATCTGGAGGCATTCCTGTTGAGAAATTGAATCCTGGCTCCTCTGTTGCATTCACAGGGCAAGCTGGAGACTCTGTTGTCTGCTTTTTTCAGCAGCTGTGAGTACTTTTCAGTTGATCACACGTATGCAAGTCAAATTATTAATAAAGATATAACCAAATAGCTGTCAGTTGCTGATGCAACTTTTCAGTCTGAAAAGGAAAGTGAAGTGGCCCTCAAGCTGAGCTCCGCATCTGGCTATCAGGCTGCAGGGAAGCTGAATGTAAGGGGCTGGCCTGGAGGAGATGGGAATTCAGAATCTCAGCCAAAGGCACGGGGATCACAGGGAAGGATGGAAAACCAGGTGCAGGAGCAAGAGTGATGTTTTCATGGTGTGATTCCAGCAAAAGGGCAGAGAGCTTAGGAGATAAAATGTTAATTAGCTAGAGCTCTGTGTGGTGTTTGGTATGTGTCTTGAAGGGCTAGGAAACCAGCATCTTTAATGAAGCCTCTTCCTTTGGGACTTAAATGCTGGGTTCAAATAGTAGTCAGGACAAGGAGAAGTTTTGTTTCCCATGTCACATCAAACTGGAAGTAGCAAGATACCCAAACCAATTGGCAGCTTGCACTGTCAGGTGCAGAAGGCTGAGAATTGCCAACCAATCCTTTCCTGGTCTGTTCCTTTAATTTCTTCAAGTTGCTGGTGTGTAAGCTTCTGTCTCTATCATTTTTGCTCTGGGGCCGTAAGGATCAGTTTCTCTTCCTTTTGGCTTGGGGGTCACCAAAGCAGGGTTCAAGTGACAAGACTTTGTACAGCAACTTTGAATCAAGGTGGCTTTCTCCTCCACATTTTGTGCAGCTGTGGGCAGTCATGCACACTCCTAAATTTTTTCATTCTTTATTCTGTCTGTACTTTTGGCTCAGGCACTCCAACTGAGAGTTGGATAGAGTATTGTTCCTGCATTGCCGCTAGAGATTTCTGTCATGGTGCTGACACTGTAATAAGGTTACAAGACTCCAGAAACCAGCACTTGCCTTCACCTCACCAAACACACTGTTGGTGTATTTCCAGTGGTAATAAAAGGTGTTTCCCACAGGAGTGAATTCAGCAGTTTGTAAGACACCTTTCTCTACTATTGTGAGATTGCCTAATGTCTTCTAAAATCTTTAACAAAATGATGGATCTGCTGCTGCGTTTTTTGTATCAGTTGCACATGAGTTGAGTATATTTGGGAGATGGACTGTTAGTGTACTCAAAACCATTAGGCAGCTCTCCTAGGGATTTCCTTTTTCCATGGTACAAGTCTGTCCTGGTGAAATTGATGGCAATTCAAACAACTAGTGTGAGCAAGATCAAATTGGTTAACTTCTGCTCAGGGATTAAAACTTCTTTGGCAACTTTCTGGAAAGCCTAGATAAATAAGAAACCTAAAATCTGCTATGGAGGCACTGTCTACTTTGTCAAAGGTTTCTTGCAAGCAGGTTAGCTCTGGACAAGAGGCAGCTCTGAGCTATTCAATTTTTGATCAGTGTTGTTGAACAGGGTGAAAATGTTGCCCATGACAGAATGAGCAGACTAGTTTGATTCTACCCATAATTTGCTGCCAGGTTCACTGGGGATGTAGACACTTAGTGTAAACCTATGCCCATTGTAATTTCTCAGATATTGTCACTTGGGTAATAACATGCCAATTCTCATTCCATTTTTCAGGGTTCATTCCTTTTCCATGATATCTAGGGGCGGTAAGTTCATAGCATTATACTTCTGTTTTTCATGTTATCTTCCAGATCCATTTTATCTCTGCCCAGATCTCGTTGGCATAGTTCTCTGTGCCCAGGCTTTTTTTTACCTGGCCCAAGGGAATCTTTTTTTAGTGGACATCAGATGAACACCAATTATTTCTGTGAAGTCTGCCTTATTTGGAAAGGCCCTGCTATTCCAGTCCAATGTAAAATTCATTGCTCTCATGACTGACTCAGCCTTCCCTTCCACAGGCTGCATCCTCTATTTCTGGAGTAAGCTACACAGATGCTGCTCCCCTGAATGCCCTCTTACATGGTTAGAAAGCTAAAAGGCTATTTGCACTTAAAATTGAATGACATGTCATGGTTGGCTGACATGAGCGTGTCTGACCCTGCAGTTGGCTCAGTTTTAAAACCAGATTCCCATTTGTAGCTGCCAAAAACTTAATAGGATAGATAGTATTCCAGCTGATGGCAGAGGCATTTTCAAAGGGGGCTGGGGATGGAGAGCTTGTTGCTGTCTCCAGTCCTTGTGATTAGCAGCATTCATTCATGGGCATGTGTAGACATTTGCAGACCCCATGTGAGAAGCCAGACCGAGGATTTCATTAAATCTGTAATCTGTTGTCATTTGCCTGCACATATATGACTGGGCAAAAGCAGCCACATGGGTTTTGCAGGTCTTATAAATTCTTGGAAGAATTGACTTCCAGGGTAAGATCTATTTGAAGAAAAAGAATTTTCCTGTTGTCTAATGTTTCTTTGAATTTTGGTAAAGTTGGAGTGGCCTGTAAATGGCCTAAGCCCCAATAAACAATTGCAGTGCTGGGACTGACTCACCTGCAGTCCTAGCCACTGTCTGAATTTACCTGATCTCTGCTTTCCTTCTGGTTATTCAGCTGGTCTCCTACTCAGCCTCTGGCTTTGTATATGTCACTTTGGCCCAGCTTTTGACTTCTGGTGTTAAGCACTGTCCAACACCTTTGAACTTATTGAATTTTCTAGGGAATTTTAGAGCTCAAACAAGTTATGCTTCCTTGACATTCCCTTTTGAATGCTATGCTAACTATTTGTTGTCCTAGTTATAGTGCTCTGTCAAATTCCCTTCCAGATGTTTTCTCAGACTTCGTCCCCTAGGAGGTGCTCTGAGATAATTTCCCACTGTTGATGATAAACTAGCAAGTGTTTTCTGTGCTTGCTCCTTAAATATTTGTTTAAACTACATCGGGATGGTGTGCTAGTTTTCTTTTTTGCTATAATCTAAAACTCGACAGCTGAGAAACTCTCACTATGAAGGAGAATCTCTTCAGCTAGTTATTCTGTAATCAAAGCTTGGGAAGGAGAAAAAAAGAAAAAAGCTTTCTGGAAAGAGTGGAAGTTGCAGCCTGAACCTGCTAAAACAAAGGAGTGTAAAATGCATTGTTTAAACTGTAAATCCAGGCAAATATCCTTTCAGAATTTGCTCTGGGATTGATGCTTGGCAGCAAATCATGGCTGAAGACAGGGATATTTTTGGCCCCAGTTAGGATTTCCTTTTGTTTTGTAGCCAAGCGCAAAACCACCATCCAGCTGCATTGCTAGATATAGCACTGACCTTTTTACCTTATTAGACTACAGTTTGACTCTTAATTGAAATTGCACTATAATTACACCTTATGTCCCAATGGACACTTGTCTGTCTCATAAAACCAACACCACATATTGGAACAATCTGTTCTCAAGTGATATGGAGTAGGCTCTGAGGAACAACTGCCTCTTATCTCTGCTGGTGGTGGTGGCTCCTCCAGGACAGCACGGCTAGAGCTGCTATCGAAGGAGGAGTACACCTGGGTTTTAGAGAGGTTGGTGAGGTTGTGGCTGGTTTCAAGGGAGTTGGCTCCTCCCTTTAGCTGACTATCCAAAACATTCCCATGAAGTAGAAGCAAAGCCCCATGTCATTGGAAAAAACTTTGAAATCTCTTGGCAAGAGGAAGTTGCCTCTGTGGAAATTGTATGCTCCTTCACATGTGCTGTGACACTAGCACAGGTGTATAGAGCAGTGTGCATGGGTTGTGCCAGTACCCACTGATGCTGGCTTCAGGACAGGCATCTTTGTCCTGGCTGTGTTTCAGCCCTGTAATAGGAAAAGTACCAGATCCCATCAACTCCGCTGCCCTCTCCCTTGCAAAGGCATCCTGAAGGACAGAAGGCTGTTACATGTTTGGCTACGTTCCTGATCTGGGCAATTAGAATAGGAGAATGAGGACATAAATGTGCTGCTTGGTTTAACATGTTTCCTTGTGTTTCCTGTAGTTCTGATATTTTCCTGATTGAAAGAAAATGCAATTTACACCAAAAGGCTCAGTGAACTTTGTGCCAAGGAATATAGTGATATAAATATGGAGGCTCGCTTACATTTGCACTCTGTACCTTAATGCTCTGCCTAGGAAGAGGGATGCAGAAGGGTTTTGTAACACTGGCTGCAGAACCTGTCAGCAGGGAGTGGAAGGGGCCTGGCTGATCTTGAAGGTCAGATGTGAGTAGGATACTGCATTCTACCACCTAACAAGACTAAGATGAGTAAAAACCAGCTTCTCTGTGCAGCTGAAATATCTGCAAAACAATGGTACAGAAAACAAATACTATAGCAGCAAGCTAATTCTGCAGTATAGTGCTGAAATAACTATTATTTGGCACGTGATGCGTGTCAAAACTAAGGCCAATTATTCCTTTCTGAACTCTGTGCAAACTACCTTTAATGGTCTTAAGTAATGGGAAATCTGTTGCTTTCCTGGACTCCTCCTTGGTCTAGGAGCCATTTCTTCCTATCAGTCTCCATTCAGTTTCTTTTGGTCAGATTCATGCATTTGTACCTGCTCTGGGCCTTCTTTCTCCCTCATTCCTCTTCTTTGCTTTCTATATGCCTGTAAGAGCTGCATAAACAGTCTGTACCTCTAGGAAAGTTACCTGTCCCAGGAGGAGTTTCCCAGAGCTGAAGATGGGTTATCCATCATGATAAAAATGCCTTATGGAGACAAAGTGAAGTGTGGAGTCTTGGGGACTTGCCTGAAAAGTTGGGTAATTAGTTGCATATGAGGCTGGTTAATCACTGTCATCAACTTGTGTGTTGAGTGTAGAAAAGGAGGGTTGTGTGGTGGCTTGGGGTTGTCTGGAGGGGATGTGCAGTGTTGCAGAGCAGTTGGAAAGATGCTGTTACAAGATCGGCATGGCTAAATCGCTAATACTGGTTAAATCCTATGAATACAGTGTAAAGACTTTGTGCAAATCGTGTCCCAAAACACGTGCATGCACTCAAGATGGCATAGGACTGATAGATGTAGGTAGATGCCTGCCATTAGTGTTAATTTGCAGGGAGTGTAAAGGAGCTACGATGACCCCACTTCCAGCGGATGTCTAAAACCAGGCAGAAGAACCAAGGCCTTGATTTCCAGCAAGGCTACTTTTGGCCCTTAGCTCTGTGCCTTGCTGTTTTATCTGTAAATTGGGGGTAATGCTGCCCTACCCTCATGGGAACTTGTTAGATTTAGTGTTTGTGGGGCACCGAGCCTGAACAGTGGTAAGCAGGATAAATTGAGAAGTGAAACTAATAGCATTGTGCGAACAGCAAGGCTTAGAAGCCCATGCTGAGCAATGGAGGTGGAAGAAAATAGTGATAAGCTGTTAAATGAATCCTGCCCTTCCTGTGTGGTGACATCTGATGGAACAGTAGTCCATGACCTGTATTTTAACACTGGCTACAGTGGAAGTTTTTATCTGCTGTTACAATGGTTGCTTTGCCTTTTCTTCTTCAATATAGCTCATGTGGGGATGGGTGTATAAATGCTGTGTGGTGAAGTGTATGAGGAGGATGTTGGGGAGATGGGAGACAGCTGATGGTCTCTGTGCTGACTGCTCTGGGCATCTTTCCTCTTCAGCTGGGCTGCAATGAGTCAAGCTAGCTGGGTAAACATAAGGACAAAGTGATCAAGAGTAAACCACTTCCTAAGAAATGGCAAGCCCAGAATGATGGATGTTATCTCTCTCCAGTGAGCTGGTGGAACCTCCTGGCAAACTGCTGTTTTGACAGTTGATGGAAATAATTTCCCTGATAAACTATTTGTGTTTACTTGGTAATCAGCTTCCTCCAGCTAATGTCATGCTGTCTGGAAATGGCCAAAGACTGGCTATTGCCTGATTTCTTAGGTCAGCAGGAAGACTTTGGGCTCCTGATTTGCCAATCAGAGAATCAGGCAGTTGCTGCTACTGCTGTCTGGGCTTGCACTGTGGAATACACAATGCTTACAGCTGATGGCAAGATTACTGTGTGGAACACTCCAGATGCCAGCAGCATCTTATCCACCCTCCTGTCCATGAAGAGCTGACTGTGTACACCCCTCAAGTGAAACGAGCAGGGGTTGGTTCCTCCCCACTTCCCAACAGGGGACCATTTATGTTTGGGATTGTCCAAGGACCTTGCAGAATGTGGCACTCTGCTCCATCAGCAGGCTGGTACCAAACTCTCCTGTATGCGGTTTGAAAGGTCCGGGTAAAGCTTTCCTATTCAGAGGATTAACTTTTCCTGAATTTTCTTCTCTACAGGGAAGGCAGTTCAGAGTCTTCAGTAGTTAAGAAAAACCTGTAGCAACTGCAGAATCACTTGCAAACTTACGCGCTGCTTTGCCCAGGAGTTCCCTGTGAGGGCAAGCAAATGAAAAATGTAAACTAAGACAACATATTTGTAAGCTGTGCTTTCCCAAGGAAAGCAAGGATGGCTTTTCCAAATGTGAGTGACTTGAATGCCTTGTCTGATTTAGCCATAAACTTCCGCTACAAAAGAATTTGGCAGGAGACCACACAGGATAAACTTCAGGCAGAAATCATCCACTTGGAGGGAGAGGTCTCAAAACAGGCCTTCTGGTGGGAAAAGGAGTTAAAACTGTAACAGGATAGTGACTGTTCTTCCAGTGCAACCACTCCATAACATAACTGACAGGAAGGAATAACGCCCTCTGCCTTGTTCACTGCACTGGGCAAAGGTGCCAAAGTCTGACCAACATTTAGGGCAATGGCCACATAAAAGTCCCTCTCCTGTAAACTGACATCACCCACAGACTAGTTTCATTCAAGGATGCTCAGGTGATGTTGAAGACCATAGGAATGGGGAAACATCACATGGAAAAAAAAAAAGCAAAACCTTTATCACTTGTTTAGGTATGGAGCCAGGCATTTTTTCCTGTCAGAAGCATTGCAAGTGTTTCACTGACAGATTTGCTCAATTTGGCTCTTGCTTAATGAAAAGAAACCTATTTAGTTGCAAAGCTAGTGTCTTTTGTAGACTATAAATTCATGAGGAAGAGGAGGCATAAATCCCCTTTGCTCCTGGCTGACGTGCATTTTCAAAGAGAAATGAACATTGTTAATCCTGTACCTTTGCTATACACCTGGAGCTCAGTTTTCTCTTCAAAACCATTATTTGCAAAAAACAAAATAGAAATGCCACAGTTGTTGCCTTTTCTTTATTTGCCTTCTGAATTTTGAGCAAATTGGTCTGGGACAAATTTTCTAGCTTTTTTATTCACCAAAATAGGTGGAAACATGGAATAAAACTTGGTTCTCTGCAATGTGACTAGTGCCCGTGACCATGTCCACAGCAGCACTGTGGTCCCAGTTTGCACTGATGCAAACCCATCTCATCTTTTCCCTCTGGAGTGTCCTTGCTGCTTGGCTGCCTCTGTGCTGCTGCTGCCTGGGGGGATGCAGCAGGCGAGGAGGTGGGGTAGGAGCTGCTCAGGTGCTTTCATATGTTTTCTTTTGATAAGTAGTGAGGCTAGAAACAAAATCCAAGATTCCTATTTCCTTTTCTTAACACTTACTCTGGAGGAAAAGTCCTGCATGTTGAAGAGGTAGGATGAAAAACACAAGACTTGGCAACGCAAAGGTAATTTCTTCTCAAATTTGGCCTACACTTCAGGTTTTTGAAGAATAGCTTTTATCAGTCTTCCCAAGAGAGTACTTCTAAACAAATAAATGTTTTTCCACTGATATTTACAATCAGAAGGGGCAGCCAGAAAATTTGAAACCACTGACAAATAAAT
Organism: Pandion haliaetus; assembly: GCA_013401275.1. Lineage (NCBI taxonomy): Eukaryota > Metazoa > Chordata > Aves > Accipitriformes > Pandionidae > Pandion > Pandion haliaetus. The sequence goes on along the minus strand of VYZV01000919.1, from coordinate 208,277 downwards.
TGGTCAGTTGGTGTCTTTGCCAACAGGGAAGTAGAAGAAAACAAACGGCATCTGTTATGGAAATATCTTTTATTTGAAAGGTGGTATCGAGTCCAGACTCTCAAGACTATTAGCACCAGTGTTGAGGACTCCTGGCTTGTACCTTTGATTTATGTTTCAACTTGTTCACATGCATCTAAGCCTTGAGAAATGGCCAGTTTCACAAAGCCCTTTATTCATAGCTACACAGGGTTCATGTTGCAGTTTTGTGTACAGATAATTACTTTGTGTATCTTGACATTATCATTTTTAATGTTTGCTAATAGTTGCCATTGTTTGCCAACAATTAGTGTCTTTCTGGGGCCTTTACCTTTGCTGCAGGCTGCTGCTTTCCCTGTAATCACCACTGATTCAGCAAAGCACTTATTCTAATTTTGAGCATATGAGACCAGTTATTGAGTCCAGAGGTCTGCCTTTAAATTTAATTTTGAGTAGGCCTGTGTGGTTTACTGGATCATGGCCTAATCAGGATGTGATCTCCAACACAAGCAGTCCTGAATAATTAATATATCATTTAGAGATCAAAAATGTGTGAATCAGTCCAGTTAGATCTTTGGGGATGTAGCCCAGCTATGCTGGTGCCGATAGTGGTCTGAGACAAGACGTTCAGCTCCCTGCAGGATCAGCTCTGCAGATGGGTGTTTGCTGGTTGGGCAGTTTACGACAGGTATGGATGTGAGAACTTCTCTTTAGGCTTGGAGCCAGTCCCGGAAAGATTCATGAGGACAACAGGGAGGCATTAATCTCAGTGAACAGAGTCAGTTGGTAAAACCAGATCAGGCTCCTGGTTAGCTGTTCTGTTCACTGTTCAGCCCTATGGCATTCAACATGTGCAACCACAACTTTTGATTCAAACAGGCATTTGTGTTGTAGTAAGTGCTACTTACTTTCAAAGTGCCTTACAAACATTACTAGCTCACGAGATCTTTGAGGTTTAGGAAGCTTGTTTTTAGAGACTGAATTTCTCTTTGCATGCTTCAGGACAGGGGAGAACCTTTTAGCCTTGTTGCAATAGAGGAGGCCATTTTGTGTTATTTGCAATTGATTATTGTTTTCCACTTGTTTTATTTGGATAAAATTTACCAAGACTATGTGGTAAATTCAGAGGTCTCATCACTGCTAAGTTGTTGGTCCATGTTTTTAAGTGCATTTTAAGACATGCTTTTAATGTCCCACATGTTGTGTAAGGTAAAATCCCTTGTCCTGTCAGTCAGAGTATAGGATGTTACATCTTTAAATCTTGTTTTGGGGCTGATGTGTAGCTCTAATTATTCCCTTCTGGTGTCCAAAGGTGCCCTGGTAGATAGTGGTAACCTCAGCAAGGGAGGGGGCAGACAAACTGTGGTGTGCTGAAGTGACAGAGACATCCTCCCAACAGGCATGGCTTTTGGTCAGTAGGCAAAAACTGGCCGTGGGTTCTTGGGTTGCTTACTGACATTTTATTCATTCAGGAGCTCATTAATGGCCTATGGATGGCAGGGCACTTACAGCACTTATGTAAGGCATATCTCTCTCCCTGCCAGTTTCCCTGCAGAAAACAGCTTGCAGGGCCAGTGCTCTGTATGGTAGAAGAGGGAGCTGGTAAGCTGGGACAGGATCCCTTGTGCTCAGGGTGTCTCCAGAGCAAACTGTGTTGTCCCCAGCCAGAGCTCCCATCAGCCAATGCACAGGGAAAGTGAATCCTGTGTGACCGTGGTGCCGAAAGCAGATAGTAAATCCTTCAGAGCAGAGGGGAATTCTGGTTGAGAAGTAAATACAGAAAGACTTTCCTACCTTACTATATGCACTTCATACTTTACCAGAGAGCAACCCATTTACTTTAAAGCACATCTGTTCAAAGAACAATTCTTCCCTGGTCTGTTGAATTTCTATCACTGCAGTCAATGTACTCTACCTTCCTGCCTATAAGAGAGGAAAAGGACAGTGAGGAGGGGAGACTGCTGGAATCTCTCCTCTTTTCTGATTGCTTTTTGCAAATGCAGTGTTGGACTTTGATGGGGAGGAGGATAGCTCTGGGAGTACAGCAACTCCTCAGAAAATCCTGTCAGAAATTTTCCACCAAAACTCATCAAGTTTCCCCACCAGCCTGTAGGAGGGTCTGGCAGACAGGTAACAAAAATGATTCCTAGCTCAAAGGTCATAATACTGGCAAATAGGAATTTTGAAGTTAATCAGAGTATCTTGGTTTATGACCCAACCATGGACTTCAAATGCATGCAAAAATCATAAAAACCTCCCTTTGTTGCTGGCAGTGATTCCTCAACTGCTTTAGAAGTGTCTCTACTCTGCATACTTATCTACTGTATCTGGGATAAGACTTTTGTCTTATCAGCTTGCCTTACGTGGTGTGCAAGTGGGAGAGCTGCATCCTCACGAAAGAACTATTATTTTTGTCCTTCTAAGGACATGGGAGGAATTTAGGTGTATCTTTGTCTTGTGACTGAGCACTCAAAGTGATTAGGCACTTAATTAAAAGCTTAACTTTCACTGAAAACCAATACATGCATGTGTGTTGTACACTGGCTGTCTTAAAAAGATGGTTTCACTTATTTTATCAACCTGAGCTTCTTGGACCATTGTTGATTGTATGTGGCAGTGTTAATCAAGTGTGCTATATAGAAGACACTTAAGTTTTGAATTAAGAATTAAGTTTTGACTGAGCTTTCTGCTCTGTGCTATGTAAGAACATTTGGGTAGCAGTAAGTACAGTTTAATCTCTGTGCTCACTGTGTGTCATAAACTGATCAGACGTGTTCATCAACTATCCAACATTTGCAAAACATCACTGCAAATGAAAGGAGTTTTGCATAACTCTGAAAGGTAGTTAATTTGGTAACAGCCTAGCCACCAAATTCTCAGCTCTTCCCATGTCTGCATGCCTCTGTCATGATGAGGTGTGGATAGTATTCGGGGAGAAACTACTTCAGCAGGCCAGTCTGCAGAATGACCATTAGTTCTTGAGGAAAGGCAGACATGAGCTGCTTCCAAATTTTGGGTGTCCTTTCTTCATAGCTAAAAGTTTGTGAATGGTCTCCATGTCCTCTCCAGGAGTATTATAGGAATCTCTTCTACTGACCAGCAGTTGAAGATCATTCTGTAGGCCAAAAGTGGGATACTGACAGCCTTGACTAGTACAGTTTATTGGACTAGCCATGTAACAATACTCTGAAAATTTCTTTCAACGAGAACAACATTTTGTGGTCTAGATTATATCGCTGACAGAATATTGAGAGCTCATGGTCAGTTGGGAAATAATTAAGATTTTTTTAAAGGTGTTTTTTGTATTGGTTGTTCACAAATGAAATACAGATGCAAGACTGCTTGAGCTATAAATCTGGCCTCAATCATTCCTAACATTTCAACATCATACTGTGCAAAACGGCTTCCACTTAAGTAATTTCCAAATGACTGAACTTCACATTTTTCTTCTGTTATTGTCATCAACCTCACCAGATGTCATAATCAGGGAAGAGCCACTAATGAGAAGCTGCTGGTAAATTTGGCATGTCTCAGTCACTTCCATATGAATACCTGGAGAACAGACTGTGCATCTATAACTGCCAACGTGAATCAAAACCAAGAATGAGAGTGTGGATGTTAGCCGCTCTTTCAAAGTGCACTGTATAATCAAAATAAATAGCCCTGTCAGTGTATAGAAAGGCAACAACCTCCCTCATGAACAAGGTGAACCTTTCTAGTCTTGTGGTTCCACAATTACACATTACAACTTGAGCTGGAGACACAGTTGTCTTTTGCACCAAACTGAGCATGCTGAGCAGTGACTGTTTTATAAGCCAACCTCAATCTGTTATTTTAAGATATTATTCATACAACTCAGGTACACTGTTGGCTGATATGAATATCTTGCTGCTCCAGTAGATCTCTTCTTTTAAGATTATACATATCAAGATGGCAAAGAACCATCAATTTAGATTGTTCTCTTGCTGTAAATGATGCAGTCACTGGCTGTATCTTTCCATCATTAGCTCTTTCTTATACAGAGCAGGCATTTTCCAGATATTTGCATGGCTTAACATGTGTGTTTACATATTTCCTCACCCAGACAGATTTTCTCACTGACTGAATGTGAGAAAACCAGTGGAGGGAGAGGAAGAAAATGGAGAAGAAAATGTGTGCAACATATTTCTCTTGATGTAGGTTTTCATCCCAGCTGCTCTTGTGATAGAGGTGATGTCTGAAAGCATTTTGGACACAATGATCTGTGACCTTCAGTGAACAATGGCCCACCCCCAATACGCAGAGCTAAACTTTCTCAGACTAAGCATTGTCCTGAGCCTCCCTCCCATGTGCAAGTTCCCTTTATGTGGATCTTTATAAAGGAATAAGCTAAGATCCAGGTCTGAACACCCAGTTATCTTGGACAAAAATATAACTTCAGGGACCCTTGTGGCTGCCCTTTACAATTGTACAGAGAAGTGGTTGTAAAGCTGAAACCTGTTTGCAAACATTTTGTTGAATCAGAAGTTAAGTTGCCATGTGGTCCTTTTGTGCAGCTTGCTTTTTTTTTTTTGCTGTTTTTCAAGTTCTTGCATATAGGAAGATTTACATTCTTGATGGGGAGTGGTTTTTGAGCCTGCAGCCAATACGCGTTTAGCCAAGAAATAGATTTTGTTTTGCTGTTTAACTTTGAAACAAAAGTAATGTATTAAAGTCAAGTAAGGTCATGTAGTCAGTGATCAGAAATCATGCTATATGCCCCAAATGACCAGGCACAAAGTCTAAGTAGTAAATTACTTACACTAGGTAGGCATGTGTTAAGAACAGTTTGGGAATCACCTGGTGCTCTGGTTCCTTGTGAAAAGTTGTGTTGGCTCTATTAAATGAAAAGAGGGATAAATTCCCCCAATCTTACTAGAGAAAATTTGTAAACGGGCTGGAAAAAATATGTTGAAAAGTTGTTTACCAGTGCTAATTATTTAACTAATATGGCATGGGTACTTCAGTAATGGAGACAATGATGGGATGTGTGTTAGAGAAGGCTGGATTGAATCCATACCTCTAGGATGATTTTCTGTGATGGTTTGGTTAATTGTAAGAACCACATGAAAAAAGGCCCATAAACTTAATCCTGTTCTGGTTTAAAACTTTCCCCAGAGCATAAGTCCTTCTTGAAAGGTTACCCTCTGATATGTAACACATCCTGTGTTGTTTTACTAATCTATGACTCTGTAATAAGTGTTTGAAATTTACAGCTTCAGTTAGTCGTAGACTTGAGAAATGTTTATTTTTTCTCAGTTGTTGCTATGTAATGAATGTAACTCACTGAGTGCTCTCAGACTCTAGCCCTGGACTCAGGCAGTCTTGTTCTTTCCAAGAAATAGCACATTGTCTAGAGCACACTGGTAATATGAGTGAGGGCCTTCTGCTTATTATAGAATGATAATTTGCAGACTGAGGAGAGACTATAACCGAAGTCACACAAGGTCATTTCTGGCTGAACTGAAAATAAAGCCCATGTTTTAAAGGCAGCTTAGGAAAATTGCAGCCACTTATCCATATTGGTTTACAGAAAGAGCCTGTCTGGCTATTTGGATGTGGTGGTTGCAAAATGGGGGGATCCTTTTCCATAAGTAACTCATTTATTTCGGTGAGTTAAAATTCCCTATTTGGATAAAGGTCTCTGACTGCTGGCAGTGGTTATGATTAGTACCATGTTCCAAACAGCTCAGGGTTTCTTGCAGGCACAATGGGAGCTGCTGGGCATGAAGGATTCTGGATCTTCTTCAGGAGACTTCAGAAGCATTTGTTTGTCTTTTGACAAATACTGAATGTGCTTTTGTGGGGAAAGGAAATGCCACCATTAATGCAAGACATACATTCAGTAAATGACTAATACAGCAATTAAATACCAGTTAAAACTATGCTTCTGTTCATCAAGACTGATCAGCAAGTGTTTACTGCAAAGTATTTGATTTATTTAGCACTTCCATCATGTTCTAAATAATAGCTGCATAGGATGTACATAAAGATTTGTTTCAGAAAGGTCTGGGTAGAAAAGCTAAGGCTCTGTGCCCTTCCCTCCTGCTGCCCCCAGTGAGTACCCACTCTGCATGGTAGCCCCAGGCAAGCAGTGGTTGCCCCTGGGCAGGCTGGTGAAATGCTGTGCCATGCTGTGGGTTGCAGACCCAGCAGCACTGCCTATAGACTGCACAGCTTCTCCTGTAAGAGCTGTTTTTCAGTTGCTGGTATGTTTGCCAAACTTTTTTTGAGCTTTTGTTTGAGCTGAAGTTTTTTTGCTGGTGCCTGATTCAGACCACCGTGTACATTTTTCTTAAAAATAATACGGATTTGATTTTACTTTTTAGGTAGTTAAGGGAAGCTTGCAGTTCTGCCTGTGTTTGAGGGTGGCAGGTCACTGGTTCATTTTTACTGGCATTAGCTGGGAGGTATTTTATTCTTTTTTTTGTTGTTTTTCCTTTTATATTCTCAGTCTGGGCTGGACTTTCTCATTGGTGAGTCAGCCTCTTTTCTGTCTGTTCCCCATAGGATTACCTTACAGGCTTCCTTTGCAGTCCCTGGAGTTTGGCAGGGCTGTCAAACAGTGTGGAGGGCTGAGGCATGAGTGCTGAATTCCCCTGTCATTCCAAATTGCCCTCATGAGAAGCTGGGCTCAGGCGCTATTTCTAATGCATCTGCAACTCACGTGCCCCATGCATGAACATTGCTGAAAGGTGACCAGTGTCCCAGTCCTCAGCTGCAGCAACCACTGATGGTGTGGACAAGGCCCTTGAGAGTGTTTTCAGCCTTTGCCATAGACAGGACCAAATTTGGCTGGCTGTCTAATAATGTTCTCGCAAGGAGTAAGGGTGGAAATATGTCCTGCCTTTTTTCACTGCAGAACGCTGTGGGAGAGCTGCTCTGGACCTGCTGAGACAGTAGTCACTGTGCTTGTCAGGATGACCCAAGAGGCACCAGATCAACTGCTGATGTCTTTGCCTGCTGCTAAGCTGACACAAAGCACCATGTTGCAGGTGGGTGCTCTCCATGGGCTCCATCTAGTATCTCCCTGCACTGGCACCATGCAGGTTTACATGAAGGGTAAAGTAAACCTTAGATAGCCTTCAGTGAAGCCTGCTTGGAAGTGGATTGAGAGGTCTGTGAGCATGGGCCCCTGAAAATGTAATGGAGGCTTCACGTATTTACTGTATGTCCAGACCCTCTGCTCTGTTCAGCCTCCAGACCTCATCTGCCTTTGTAGTGATGTCAGACAGACAAAATAACCAGGGCATTTTCACTGCAGTGGGTCCACCATGTTTTCCTATAAGAGACTTGATGTTTGGCAGTAGCCTGAACTGACAACTACTGGCTATGCAGGCTATGGGACTTATGGACCTGGGTCATGGGATCTAGCGGGAATTCTGGGAGTATTCTCACAGGCTGTGTTTCAGTGTAAATTATTTCCTTCTGAAAATATTCTTTTTTTTAGGGCTTTACTGGGCCAGAAAATGTGGCCTGTAGGAGGTGGAGGCTGCTTCATGCTTGCTGCTTGGGTTAAAAAATAAAGCTTTCCTATTTCCCCCCCCTCCCCAAATCACTTGGTACCCAGCTGGGGGTGCTGCAGAGAGGATGCACTCCCCTTGCTCAGGAGCTGAATAGGATTTCTCTTCATTCAGCAGAATGGAAAAGAAAAATAGAGAATGATGCATTAGGGACTTAATATGCTGTTATGCAAACAATTGCTTGGCATCAGAGCAAAGCCAAGTAACCCTACCAATCCTCATTCACAATCAGCCAGCAAGCAGGAGGGTCATGTTCATCACATGGGGGATTCTGCCCAAGTGCAGGCTTCAATCCATCATGGAGATGTTAAGAAATAGTGAAGGCAATGTAATCAGCTCTGAGGGTAAAAGTTACAGTCCGTTAGAGGAGGGAGCTCATAACTTCCTGCAATGAGTGAAGTGAGACTGGAGCTGAAGTGAGGAGGAAATTGGGGGTGGAGGATTTTCTGGATTTTGAGGTTTTATGAACCTTGCAAACTGTTTTATGGGTTCACAAAGCTAGTTGAGTCTGTGTACCTTTTTTTTTTTTTTTTTTTAAACCCTTTTCTTTCCTGGGACATCCAGGTTAACAATAAAAATAATGTCAAGCAAAGAATTAAAGCTGAATCTGTTCTGCAAAGAGTAGAAACATCTCACCAGACTCAGCTGAGCAGTAGGAAACACACACACTACCTTTATTTACTGGATGTGTTGGTTGCTTATGTTGGCTGTGATTTGTTTCTAGTCTCATCCTTATTTTCAGTAACTTTCACTCTTTTCTGTGTTTTTGGTTGTTTTGTTTTTTCCCCCTCCGGTTTCCTAAGGAAACAAAGGTTACGAAATTGATGCATTTGTACATGTATGAGTTTCTTTTGATCTCTCCCATCCAGTGTTTTTACTGTGGCAACTAATTTCATCCAAATTTACCAGAAAGGCACAGTTCTCAAAGGTAATTGTGTTCCAATATGCTTTGTGAAAATAAGTGCCTGAAGAGAGGGGCAAGACTTTGTTAATGTTTCAAGCAGGGGCAAAACTTCAGGGAGTCAGAGAGCTGAACTCATTAGGCATTACAAACTTACCCCCCCACCAAAAAA
>VYZV01000919.1:143599-199637 GCA_013401275.1 Pandion haliaetus | reverse complement strand
AAAAAAAAAAAAAAAAAAAAAAAAAGAGGGAGAGGGCTCAGGAGAAATACACCGTGCTGCAACTTCAGGGAAATCTTGCAACTACCATGAGACTGAAACCCTTAGGAAACTGTGTTATTAGCTCATGGAGCTCTCTCTGGGTTTCTGCTTTGCTGAGTATCTCTGTAAAGCAGTATGTAACCTATATCATCTGAGAACAAATCAAACTGACAATCCAAGCAGCAGTGAAACTAGATCAGTCTGTTATTCCATGGCTAGTCATGAGAGAAATGTGAAGCTTGTTTCACAAATTGAAACAACCCAAATTATCAGCAGGCCTGTGACCATTCTGCATTCTTGGTTTTTATTGGTAGTTACTGAAGCCAAACAGAAACAGACCAAGTCTGTTACTTCATCTCTGCTTGGCTGGAAATGTTGCTGTGGTCTGATTGTGCTCCTAGAAATATCAGACTTGGCTTTGCATTGGAGGATGCTGGATCTGGAAGCAACATTTTGTGAGTTGATCCTACCACTTGTGGGATGAACTCCCTTTGGAGTCCACTACTTGCTCTGGACTCCAAGAGGCAGGCATATGTGAAAGGAACATTGATGTGAATGTTTTGGATTTAGCTCTGGATAATGTTGTTTTCATGTCCAAATTTCCATACAATCCCTGCAATTTCATTAGTAAGTTTAGGAAGGAGGAGGAAAAAAAGTAAAAGACAAATATTTTAAAAAGGGGTGGGGGGAGTGGTTCCCTTCTTGCCAACATATCTGTCCTGCACAAACTGTTGGATATTCCAGGGGTACGAGTGAGTGTTACTCCTTCAATCTCTAAAAAGCAGCTTTGTTTGCTGACAAGGAAGTATGGCAGCTGGGCTGTGGCAGTAAGTGGTGTATTTTCCCCAGCTTCTCTTGAAAGATCATCCTGAGTTTTTTCATCCCCTAAGCTCTTGCATTCCTGGCAAACACTTGCTCATGGTCATACACCAATACTGCTTCCAGATAAGTACTTTCATGACCAAAACCTAGGTGCCTAAATGTTTGTTTAGTAAAAGTAACTTCTAAGGTATTCCACCACACGTTTTCCTGCATTAGAGTCCAGCATCTGTCCCACTGGATCGGGGATCACCTCCCATATGCAGTTGTTTGGGAGAATATGATTATTTGGGGAAATGCCTCTGTACCATATATAAGCTCTTCTCTCCTGTATCCTGCTATAAAGTGGTGCGTGCAGCCAGTCACTGGGGCTTCATAACCAGGTGTCTGACCAGCTTGTAAAAACTGACTTGGTTGTTTATGTAGCTACCACTGTTGGAGGTGCTTGCCCAAAGCCATGGTGCTCTGCAGGGTCCTGCCCAGAAAAGGGCCCTGCCTGTGTTAATTTGCAGCCTAAACAGAAATGTGCTTGGGAGAGGAAATGGGAGACCCTGTCTCTCTTCGGCCTTGAACCACTTCCCTGGTACATGCTAGCTGAAAAATTCAGTGGCTCAGGAAAGACTGTGTTGCAGTCTCAAGGCTGCTTTGTCTCACAGGAGTTAGAAATGAAGCCCTTTCCTTTCCAGAGTTGCTGTTTGCAGTGTTTTACAAATTAAAACTGTGAAGCCTACTGTTGAAGCATTTTGTCTTACAAACCACAAGGCCTGACTTTGAGTGTCCCTGGCTGTAAAAGGGTCCCTGGTACCCTCCAACTATCCATCAGCTGGTGTGGGGCCAGGGGTGCTCTGTCCTGATGCCCTTAGAGTCATCTTTGTGCCACCTGGGGCCAAAGGTGCTCCAGGCTGTGGTGTGTTGTGGCCACATGGCTTTTGCCTTTGGACAGAGGCTGAATCTAGCCCCAAAAACTATAACAGGGAAAACAGCCTGTTTTTTGGTGTGAGTTGATTCCTGAGTGAGCCTCCCAGACCTGGGTAGAGGGGCATCCCCCATGGCGATTGATTTCCCGTCTGGTTAAGGAAAGATGGTAGGTAGGCAGTGTTGCAAGCATAGGTCATGACTGTGTGCTGTTCTATCCAAAACTGCAAAACCCAGCCGTCAAATGAGTAAGGCCAGCAAGGGAAGGTTTTGCTGCTTTGTTGCTCAGGCCATTTTGGGGGAGGGAGAGAGGAGTGAAGAAGCTGGGCTTGATCCGTTGCAGGCTACCTGCATTCCTTCTCCAGCGCGGGTGCTTCACAGCACAATTCCCTTATGCTCTCTTATCAGCAATAGAAAGGTGTTTTATTATTGGTTGCTGCTGGCTGCTCACCAAGCACCTCTGAGACAGGAATTGTCACTCAAGCTAAATTAAAGAGTCCTTGAGTACCTACAGGGGAAGGAAAAACAAACTGTCAGGAACTGAAACCAGAACTCCTGACATTCAGAGCTGCCTGGATGACATCAGCCTTTCCCACTCCCCTGATAAAGTGCCCCCATTGCAGATGAAACCTGGGTTTCTAGAGCTGCCCAAAGGAGTTAGGCACCCAACTTCTTTAGACTGAAACACCCAATGTCTGAATTCAGGATTTCTGTGATTTCCTCCAATGCTGTCACTAGTTCTTTGTATGCTCTCGGGCACATCGGTTAACTTGTGTTAAGTATCCTACTCCATGCAGTAATTCCCTCTCACAGCTCAGTGATGCTGCAGGCTGTAGAGAAGATGTACAGTTGTTCAAGCTTGGATGTGACAAATTGTGTAGGCCAGAGCAGTGTTATTGCTGCCAGTGTTAAGGTATCTTCTGATGTGGCAAGGCCATGGGAGCCCTGTTTTGAGCTCCACCTTCAAATCAAGGGGTTGTGCTAGCACAGTGGTGGTGCACAGGCTCTGCAGTGTTTGCCATGTGATGTCCCCAAGGGCAGCTAGGGTGAGCTCCTGGGGAGGTTGGGGAGAGGTCCCTGTGGGTCACATCATTTGCAGACCAGCCCTGTAGGCAGCCTACAGTAGGACAGGGGCTGCCTTCTCTCAGGCACTGTTTTTTGAATCAGCCCCTAACATGAATATAATATAAGGGGTTTGTTTTGTGGGAATTGTAATCTATGGCTTCCGCTTTCCTTTTCGATGAGAATGTATGGACTTGGCAAGGAAGTGGATGATTTGGCAGCTCAGCAAGCCTTGGTTGTGAATGGAAACAGATTGCATGGTCTGCATTGAGGTTTGGGCTGGGAAGGGACAGGGTCTGAGTGTGTACCACAGGTCTGGGAGTGTGGCAGGGCAGTCAGGTGTTAATGTGTGGTATGCTTGTAGTACTGTAGAGACTCGGACATCTTGTATTCTGCCTGTTGTAACCCCACCGGAGCTTACATTTGTCCTCTCATGGGAAGGGATACTGAAGAGCTGACCTCCCTTGAGCCATCATTTTGTTTCATCTCAATCTGTGTGTTGTGGAGCTGATACCTGCCAGAAAGGTGTATCATGGAAGAAGCATTTTCCTAAGGGGAAAAAAGTTAAAGATTTGGTGTGTTTTCCCACGATTTTAAATTTTAAGGTGATGTTATAAATATACATTTTCCCAATTATGTCACCAATTATTAATAAATATTGTTGCAGAAAACAGTATTTTCTGCCAAAAAGAAAATTTCTCTCAAACATATTTTACTTGTTGATTTTGACAAACACATAGGTAAGCTGAACAATAACTGCCTGGGCTGAAGGAGAGGGAGAACTGCATGTAGAGAAGGAAGATGTGGGGATATATGGATGGTCTGTGGAGGGAATTCATTAACATCCCTGGAGAGGGGGCTGGATGGGTCCCTGTCAAATTCTGTCATCACAGAGCCTCTGTGGCAGGCAGAGAAATCCCACCCTCCACCCAAAAATGTCGTGTCTCCAGGCATTGTCTAATGCCAAGGTTTTGAGGCAGTTATTTAAATACCTGTGGCTTTGAAGTGCTTGTTCTTGATAACCCCCAGTGAACTTCTTTGGTAAACCAGCCCTGACTTTGACCCACATCCTTGAACCACAAGAAGCACTAGCTGATGTCTGTCTGCAGCATGCAAGTAGCCTGGAAATGGGACACCCCCATGGCTGTGGATGGCTTGTCTAGCTGCTTTTCCCTCCTGGAGGCACAAGAACACTCTGCTGGTGGTGGGGGCCCTGTGGCTGTGATGGCTGAAGGGTGATGCATTGTTGGAGCACAGATAGGAATTTTATGAACGTTGGCTATCAGGCTTTCTGTGCGTTTGGTGAGTAGCTTAATACCACAGGATAAATATCCGGAGACAACATCTATCATCATGACAAACCCTCTCTGAACTCCTTCAGACCCATGTTCTCTGTGAGCAACATTGGGCTCCTCTTACAATTCAAGTCCATGCTCAGCCCTTGATCTGTTTTCAATTTGCTGATAACGATGTCGTTTATTTCTTGGTCCAGGTGCAATTGCAAATCAAGTTGGCTCCCTGCAATCGTCTTGCTCTGTCTCTTCCTTTGGTGATATGCTCCTCTGAGCAGCATTTTGATCTCACATGCATACATGCATGTGCAGTGAAAGCAGCATTATGTTCCAGAAGGGATGGTCTTTGTTTCTTTCAAGACAGCTTCCCCATGCCCTGCTAATGTGGTTGATTATGGTATTTGCTATGTGCCAAGTCTGGATTTGGAACAGAGCTCAGGCAGTGCTAGGATTCAAAGGCCTTTGGCAGGGGGATTTGGAAAAGGCTGCTGGAATAATTAAGGCAAGAGTGAAGCAAAGGCAAGGGTCAGACAGGTTTTCTTTATGCATGCAGCAGTTGAGTGAAATCAGGAATTGATCCCCAGGGACTGGGACTAGGGACAGCGTTTGCATTCAAGAGCACCTCTCCCCACCCCAGCTGCAGCAGAGGGGTGCTGTGCCTCACCCTGTTACTTCCTGCAAGGGTTTGAGCCCCTCTGGGATGTGAGAGATACAGCAAATGTGCCTGGTATTTCTGCCCCAAGAATGCTGGGAGAGAGGATGGGTGTAGCAGTGGTACTGAGCCTGCAGGACATGCCAGGGTGGAGGGAGATACCAGTATCTTCTGCTACATCAATATCCGAGACAAATATCCGAATAGCTTGTTGCTGGGCTGCGCAGGGAGGAATGCCCAAGAAAGGGGACTGAGCTATCCAGTTGTCACCTGGTATGATGTAAAAAGGTTGTGATTTTTCTCTAATACCAGCATGTGCTCTATTTCCCCAGGGTTAAAGCACCTTGCAGCTCCTGCTCTCTCCAAGCTCAGATGTAATTTGTTCCTTGCTGCTATTCCTAAGCCTTTGCCAGCGCTACTGCTTCCAGGTCCTGCTCTCCTAGGGCAGATCTTTGTTTCAGGTTTTCCCCAAATTAATTTGCTTGCTTTTTCCATAGTCTGGCTCTTTGCTTGTTCTAGTATGCTCAGAGTGTATTTTAAAATCTCTCTAGATGCACTTGTGTTTTCTATGTCTCCCCTACTATTGGTAACACCTCTGAATTAAGTTTCACCTGTGAATTTATTTGCTATTTGTTTTTCTTCCCTAAAGGATGCAGCATCTTTATGTTGACAGAATAAATATATAAAGGCAGATTCCAGGAGCATAGTAGAAACTAACAAACTTTGGAGGGTGCTTTGGAGTTACCTGCAGGGCTGGGCAAGAAACCTGGCTATCTAGTGATTGCTAGTGGGCCCGAAGGTGCATGGGGCAGAGGGTGTCTAAACATTTGAAGACACTCAAATTCCTGTCAGCTCATTCTTCCAGAGCAGGACTGAATCCAAAAGGATAACATTTTTCTGGAAAGAAATTTTAGCAAAGATCCCTATTATTGGACTAAGAAATGGGCTGCAGAAATGTAAATGTAAGTCACTGTAATAAAATATTGCAAACATTTTTTCACTCTGTATGTGGCACTGGGCGTCCAATGGCTCTGAGAAGCTTGGTATTCAGGGCCAAACTATGGTATCTTATGGGCATAGAGGAAAGTGTGCATTCAAGTTCATTTACATGCTTGTTATCTATTTATCAGTTTTCATCTGCTAAACACTAATTTGATTTGCACTCAGCAACAAAGGAAGGTGCAGGTAACCCAAGGATGAAATTTTGTCCCTTTTTAAGGTCAATTTAGCCTCTCTAAAGCTGAAGAACCAGAGGTGTTGAGTTTTTCCTGGGGCTAATGTTAGTATGAAAAATCATAGATTCATTACAGTCTTATAGTGCTGGAATGGGCCTGCAGAAATATCCTTCATCACTCTGCACTTAGGCAGAATTATTTCTAGACAATGCTTATGGTTGTTTGCAGCAGGTTACCTAGGGAGGGTTTTTTATAAGAAGTCAGGCAATGTTTAACTATGCTGATAGTCAGAAAGCTTTCTTAATATTCCCTTTAAATCTACCTTGCCTTGAATAAAACTGATTTTTCTTCTCTTACTCTTAGTGAACATGAAGAGCAATTGATCCTCATCTTCCTGACCTTTTCAATGTGAGAAGATTGCTATTATGTCTCTACTTAGTCTTCTCTTTTCTAGACTAAACAAATCCACTTCCTTCATCTGTTCTTCCAGGGCCATATTTTCTATATCTTGATCATTCTTATTACTGTCCTTTGGACTTTTTCCAGTTCTCTACATCTCTCTCTAATTGCAGTGCCCCAAAATGAATACTGTATTCCAGAAGAGTGAAATCATTAGTCTTGTGTTATATACACATAAGACTTGTGATAATACATCTTAGAAAGAAATTTGTCTTGTTTGCAATGGCATCATACTGTCGACTCATTGAGTTTGACTTGATCATTTTATGCTGTGCCATTCCTGTTCAGTCTGTGCATAGTTCATCATTCTCTCTTGTTTCTGCACTTGATTTCCCCTTATAATGGTAATATCTTGTACTTGAACTTACCAAATTTCATGTTGGTTAGGACCATCTCTCCATTTATCAAAGCTGTTTTTATTCTGATCCTTTCTTTCCAAGGAGTGGCAGCTTCTTTCAATTTACAATCTTTTGCACAGTTTATAAGTGAGTTCTGCCTGATATTCAGAAACTTAGGATAGAGCTGTTTGTTCAGCAGGGACTAGGAAAATGGTTGAGACTTATAATGGGGAGGAAATGTTTTTCCACCCCCCACCCACTTGTATATGACCATTTAAGCAGCTTTTGGCTGTGGTGTTCTTTCAATCCTGATTTATCGAAAATATTGGCTTTTTTCAGCTGTGTGTTGCAGTTGTACTCTACAGGCATCTTGTAAAAAAAAAAAAAAAAGTATGAGTGCTCATATCTTAATGCTATTTCCTCAAAGAGATCTCCTTCGTTCTCTAGTCCTAATTGTAGTAGAGATGTATTGACTTTTCAGGCCCAAAATGAGATCAATTTTCCTCATTATTTCTATTTAGGGAAAAGACTTATTCTTTATTTGAGAAGAAGTTACAGCAAAGGCCTTCCCTCAGCTGTGAGAGAAGAGACTTAGGGACTGTGGTCTGCAATAAGAACTCCATCTAGATCTGCAACTTAGCAATTTTTGTTTCTCTTGCCCACTGAAAGTTCATAGGGAGTATCTGCCCCAGGAAAAATCCAGTTCCCTGAAGTTTGCCCTCCTGTGTGTCACCAGTTTCTTTGTGTGCAGCCTCCCATTATCATTTCTTCTTCCTCTTACTCTCTCTGGGTTCCATACTAATAATGCTTCTTCCTAGGCTGTGCATTTATTTACCAGATGATAATGGGGTTCACAAAAATACTGGGGAAGTGGGAAGATACTTAATGTTGTCAAGTGAAGGAAAAGGGATTTCCTTGTTCTTATCTTTACAAATCGCTCATTACAAGACAAGTTGTTCCAGTAGACTCTGCAAGCATCATGTGCGGCAGACTCCATTCCTGCAGCATATTTCCCTGGCGGCATGCTGACAGATACTGTTCCAACCAGCAATTCTAGCAATGTCCCTGTCTGTCCAGCTGTCAGAGTACTATTTGAGTATTTTCAGTAAATCAGCTTTAGTAGTCTCACCATTTCATCTGTGTAAGGTCATCAGTCCCCAGGTAACTATTGAGACAAACTGGAATCACCTCATGTCTGCTGCACCATAAATCCTTATATTTACTCACATGTCTGCACTGGAGCCAGTCTGCAGCTTTTCCATGATGTGGTGATCAACTGCTGGATCAGATCATGTGGTGAACAGTCAGCTCTCCAGTACTTCTGAGAGAGGATGTCTTTCCTGAAAGCTATACCCCCCCCCCACCTAGATTTTGTTTGCCTAGACATAGCAGTTGCTGGAGAAAGCCCTCTGACCAGGATGTCAGTGTAGTGTAAGGAACAGAACAGTCCCGGATGGCTTTATTGTCTGTGGACCTGTTACAGACCCTTATGATCCAGGTCAAAGAGTATTAAAGGTCTGCAAAGCCTGCTGAAGCCCAGCTTGCTGGCAGTAAACTCTGGTTTTGCAGCTTTCTGCCAGACCATGGCTGGGGGTAAATGGCAGCTGAGGGTAATGGGGCTGGTTGGTTGGGGTGATTCCCTGGGCAGTGTTGAGCCACAGTGCATCCCCAGCTGCTCTGGGGCAGAGGTGTTTTTCCTTGATTTACACTTGCAGAGCAGTAAAACTGCAGTCTGCTATGGAGGCATAGTAGTGATTTTTAGCCCCTGGGCTAGGCAGCCAGCTGTGGAGGGATATGTAAGCTGCTGTATTTAAGACAATGGAGGAAGCTCTGGTGTACTAGAGGCAGAGGCTGCCCTGTAAATCTAGGAGAGCTGTGTGCTGTCAGAGGGCCCATGTGCTGCTCTCCTCTCTTGAGTATTTCCCTCCCTGCAGTTTTTGCATTCCCAAACACGCTTTCTAGCAGGAAGGACTTGCTTGCTCCTCTGCTGTGGCAAAACAAAAGGGGGTTTCTTGTCTCACCTCTGGGACAGACCTGAGTTCTTACACTTTGATAGGTCTTTATTTGCTTTCCTGGTTTGTCCTTATGTGCTGCCTGTGTCCAGCCACGTACTCTTGCTTCTCCCTGCAGGGGAAGGGACACAGTCTCCTGCTGTATCTCTGCAGTACCTGGCACACAGGGTTTCCAGCCTGCAACAGGACCCTAAACCATTACAGTGGCCCCAGATTTTCTACTGAGCTGATGGGATTTCAGCACTCCCTTCACCAGGAAAATCCCTCATCCTACCCACAGAGTAGGATATGGCCATTTGGGATGAGGCTATGGGGGAGCAGAGGTAACCCCTCTGCTCAGCTCAATGGGGTGCAAAGCTGACTGCACCAGTTCTTGCCTGCCTGCTTTGGATCACTCAACAGGCACACCTGGACTTTCCCCAGAAACACTGATGTGAGCTCTCTGCTTTACTCCAGCTAAGCCAAGTAATGTGAGGGGACTTCTGTAATGCTAAGTTTTCTTTCTCTTAACCATTCATATGAATACTTTAAAAGCCATGGTGACATAGTTTGGGTGGAGGCCAGATGGTTGGGATCCTTGCAGAGCAGCTCCCCTCTGTATGGCACTGCACAGGGAGACCCAAGAGGTGGCAGAAACAAGGATGGATGGAACTCAAGCATTTCCCTGCTCCCAGGGTCCTTCCTGCCATGAAGCCTTTTCTCCTCCCCCAGGACCATGCTTGGGCCATTCCCAGGTTATTTGCCTTCCCTTGGATCGTTGTCCACAAGTTTTTCTCCATCCTATGGCTCCTGAAGAGAAGTCCTTTGTTCCCACAGTGAAAGCTGAGGGAGGGAGACAGCTGAATGAGGTGTTCTACCTTTGTTCCAGAGGTTTTGGTTGTGGTGCACCCTGGATAAAGCTGGTGCTCAGACTTAGTAGGGCAACTCTAGAGTCTTGGAAAACACTTTAATTTGTTGGTTGGATATCAGATATTAAATTTGGTGGTATTCAGCTTTATATAAAGTTTAAATGGTCTCTGGAGCACAGATGGGCCTCTCCTGCCAGAGTGTCCTCATCTCCACAGATTTGGTTCCTTCCATGGATCTTGAATTTTTCATGCTCTGTTGCAGCCTTCAATAGAAGTGACAAGTGCCCCAATTCATCTCTGTGTGCATTCACACTTGTCAGCCTAAGGAGGGTATGGTCACCTCAGCCAGGCTGTGTGACAAGCAAACCAGCCCACTGCTCGTCCCACCTGGAACTACCTACTCATAGAAGAACCTGAACAAACCCACTTTTGTCTCCTAATATGTAAAAGAAGGGCACCTGCTAGAATGAGGGTCGGGTAAACAGAAAACAAAACTTCTTTCCAGACGGCTTCTTCAGTGTGCAAAACTCACAGTTGCTCACTCTCACTGTGCTGAGCCAGTGCAGGAAAGATTTTACCTTAACGTCATTTTTGGACTTGCTGTTAAAACAGCAGTCAATGCGCCACATCAGAAAGCCACTGGCCTCTCTCAGATTCCTCCACAAATTCGTATGATGCTGGAAAAATTCAGCAAAATCTCAGGGTAGCCAGATGCCTTGCCCTCAGGCAAGGCAAAGAGGGCAGAGCTGGGAACACCTTCCCTGGCTACCCTGTAGGTCACAGTTGCCCTCAGTTCTCTCCCTGTGCAAGTACAAACAAAGCACCTCCCTCAAGTGATCCTGTGTGATGTATTTGGCTGGCTACCTTGGCTGGTTTTGCCTTCTCAAATAGTGGTGGTGTTCGCTTGTCTGCTGAACTTGATCGACAAGTGGAGGGAAGACAGTGCAGGATGGTGCTACCTTTGTAACTCTCGTGTTCAAAGATGTCTTAGCTTATGCACAGCTGAGAAATCTTGTGTTGTCCCAGTGACTGGGCTACTCCATCTTAGCTCATCCTCCCCCTTCAAGGTTAGAGCAATGCAGGCAGCTCCCTTTCCCTGCCAAGGAACATCCATACTGGGATTTGTATGTGAGAAGCAATTGTTATCTGCCCTGCCTAATCGCTGCAAACCACATGCATTGGGAGGCACCTAGGGCTGGGGGAGCCTGATGTACAAGTCAGGATGAATTTAGGAGGATGTCAGGATAATCTCTGTGCATAAGGAAAAAGAGACAGGCTGGGAAACATTGGACAAATGAAAAAAGGGAGCAATCAAGGAGAAAAGCTAGTTCTGGGCAGGGACACTTGGCTTGGCTGCCTTCCCTACGGGTGTGTTCCATTCACATTTGGATATTCAGCAAAAGCTGTCTTTGCAGGGGTAAAGAGATAAGCACAAATGTACTGATGTTTAGTTTAGAAGTAGCAGAGCTCCAGGTTTCAAGTGCTTTCTGGCTGGCTTCCTCCTCCCCTCTCAATGAAATACTCTGGCTTTTCTGTACCAAAATACGTGAGTGAGCCTGGGATATGCCTGGGTTCCCTGTGCACATGTGGTTCTGCTCCCCTCTTCTGATTTCATCCAGATGTCTTTATTATTATTATTAAACTATGCTGCTATTAATAACTTGGAAGTAGGATTGCTCCTCTGAACAGCAACTGGATGCAAAACCAGCACTACATTTATTTTGCAGTGCTGCCTTCTTTCTTCACCTATTTACCATCCTAGTATTAAAAGATGCATTCTCAAAAATAGGATGATAGGAACCTCTTTTTGCCTCTCTGAGCTGACACCTGAAGGTTGCTCTTATAGTTATACTGAGTGCTCTGTATTATTATGAAAAAGTCACTAAGCAAAGTCCTTACAAGTGAGTTGGCTGGGTGGTGGGGCCAATGTGCTGATTTTGCTGACTTGATGTCAGAGTATTTACCCTCTCACAGAAATGAACATTGTCTTTAATTACCCTTCTTGGTTTGCAGTATACACACAGGAATTTTACTTCACTGAGTGTGCAGAGGTTTGCCTCGTCCTCAGCACAAGCAGCAAATATGCTTACATGTTTCTTCTTAAATACCAGTTTCACTGACTGCAAAAGCTGCTTGCTGAGTTTATATTGCAAGTTTCAGGACATGCCTGGAGGGATGCCACCTCTTAGAGATATTAGCTGCCCCTGGATGTTTTGCTGCAGAACGAATGTTGCTGGATTCATTGCCTTGCCAAGAAGCCCAAATGTTGCACCTTTATCTGAAGTGATGAGGGGAGGGAGAGCGTTATTGGCAATTTAGTTTTGTGGGTGTGACCTCTCCATGTCATATCTGAGATAGGTCCAGCGTTTGGCATTGGCTACACTACTATTTTCAAACTTCGGAGATGTATTTAGATACTTAAATTGGAGACCTTACTGTTCAGTTGTACGGGCCATCTGCAATTCCCTTTGACTATAGGCTGGTATCTTGAAGTTTGGGGGCCTATATGACATGGATCATCTGCTGCCAATCAATATGGAGAAACCAAACATAACTTGATGATCCAGCAATTCCTTTCCAGGTCTGCATTCCTTTGGTTTTGAAGCTGGAAACATGAAACAGTGATTTCTGAGGACCCTGTTAGCTTTGGCTTTAAATGGTAGCACATATCTCCTGAGAACCATCCATGACATGAAAAGTCTTTCTTTTTTCTTAATGATAAAACCTAAACACTTTATTCAACAGTGATTTAATGAGCAGAATATTCCTGTTGTCAGGGTCTGATGCTAATAATAGACAGATGGCTGGCAGTTTGAAAAGCAGTCAACGCTAAATATTTTCTATATAAAACCCAAACCACGTTAACTTGAAAAAAATTGAAGTGCTTATTCCAGGGTCAGATTGTAAATGAATTGGCAGTAAATACCACCTGCTGACAAGATGTATTTATATTGCAAAAGTCTTGAAAACACATACAGCATAAAATGGTGCATCTGATGTTAAGTGAATTACACACATGGTAAAAAGGAGGTGGGAAGAGGGAGCTTGACGGAGGGTACGAGCAAACCAGTGATGGGAAACAGCAGAACCAGCAAAAAGGGAAAGGTGAAGATGAAATTTGCTGGCCTGTTTCTAAGAGACAGTTCTGCCAAGTTCAGAATTAGGTGATAGTTATGCTTAGTGTTCTGCATTGTTTTGAAAAAGTCACCAAGAGCACAATCTTTACAGGTGGGTTCGTTGGCTGGTGGGAGCAGTTGCACAATCAAGTAGTGTTAGATGTCCATTGATGTCCCTGGTGTCTCTTCATTGGAGTAACCAGTTCAGCCAGATTGATAACAGCAATGACAGAGTCTGTGTTCTGGGGATGCTGAGGGAGAAGTTGCATCCTGAGGTGTTTCTAAATTATGGTGGGTTTGGGTCATTTATATATACCAGCTTTTTCTCAGGGGTAGTTCTCAGTCCTCTGTTCATTCCTGGCAATGCCAAATCCTGGATTTCTCTGAGATGTAAGAGCACAGTCTCAGTGGGGAGCCTAGTGACTTCACTGTTCTAGATCTAGACTAGCAGGAATTCCCACAAGAGCAGGAAGTTCCCTGGTATTTTTTGCTGCTACTTATTGCCTGAAATAAGGCATGAAAAACATGCTGGGTGTGCATGATAGCCATTCATCAGAGATGTGTCCTGCTGTCTAATAGACATGATAAAGCAGTCCCACGTGACGACAGTTTCATTAAACCGTTCTCCAGATAAGCAGTGGAGAAAAGGCCCAGCAATTTGAAGATATGTTCTGCTCTTGCATATGGGAAAAGGACAGGAGGTTTTCATTGCCACAGAAAGCTCAAGTTGTAAAGCGTAATACACTAGAGCAACTTCAGGGCTGCTCTTGGGGATAAGAACTATTGACTGGCCTGCACATTGGGGAAGGACCAGTAGAAAGTATTGTATTGGAAAATACTGTTTGAGGCAGAGGAAGGGATACTGATACCTACCTGGATTTATTAAACAAGAAAACAGTCTGTGCAGTAGCACTGCCTTGCTTGCAACCATATGAAGGGATAATGAAGAACCAGAAGAAAGACTTAGAAAGATACAAACAAAGCAGCTTATGGAAGACCTGCAAGTAGTCTCTTACAAAGAGTATTTGTGCAGTAGAATAATATTTGTCAGCATCTGATGAAGAAAAACTTTCCATTTTGAAAATAATAGCAATGATTAATCCTTAAAGAAAAAGGTTTCAAATGTACTCAATGCAAAAAAATTCAGTGATTCTTTATTCTAGAGAAGATGGAAAGAAGAATCTGCGAGCTTAGTAACATCACTGGAGATCAAGAACTCCAAAACATTGGCATGCTATACCTGCTAAAGATTTGATTTTTAAATTAACTTGAGTGTGATGAAAGCATGAGAGAGATCTATTGAGAACCTTTCAGAAGAGTCACTGTAACTATAGCGTAGTTTGGAGGAAGATACGCAGTCTCTGGCCTGCCAAGCAAAATAGTTACCTCTTAGCTTACAGTGAAAACCTCCAGTTTAACAAGGGAGCTATGATTATTTCTGCTATAACCTAGTAATGCAGATTAAAAGGTAAGGTAGACACAGCTTTGTGCTCCTAAATCTAGTCCTTTCAGGTTAGCTAGAGTCTCTGCACGTAATTACAAGCTGTCCATTCCAGAGACACCTGGTAGAGCCTATAGGTAGCTTACAGTATTGAGCAGATACTAAAGGGAGAGTTTGGAGATTTACTACTGCCCTGAACCATATATCTATTTACATCTATTCTTTGATCTGTGGATCAGTTTTGGCAAGCTTTTTGACCTCTCAAGGCTTCCACTTTTTTCCTTACAAATATGTAGCATGAAATATTTGAAGTAAACTACAAAAATAGGCCAATTGGTAGAGGCATTTCCATCTTGAACATAGGTTGTGCAGTAATAGAGTGCATCTGCAAGGCTTCCTTGTGCCCATTTAGATTTTGGGTCAGTGGTAACTGACCACAGCTGGGAACAGGCTTTTCCTAGCTCCTGTGTCCTCGCCCATTTCCAGAGTCTAGTCATACAGTTCGGAAGTAAAACATAAATTACGGCAGAGGCAGAGAGCAATTGACAGGTATGGGGAAAAGGGAGAAAGGACCTATTGTGTGAGAAGCAGACAGCTCTGCTGACCTGAAAATATATTATTCTATGGAAGTGCAGAGGGGCGGTGGAATTTGTTCTCAATTCACCATGAAAACCCTGTGCTGGGGCGACCATCCATTTGATGCGGGTGGTCCTTAATGCGTGTCATAATTTACACTTAAGGCATATACGATCCCTTGAAATTCCCTTCTTAGGAGGACCATAAAAACAGTGTTGCATATGGAGCTCCTGGAGGTTTCTGCAAAGCTCCCCCATTGTCAGACATAAACACATCCTATTATTCTAGCTTAGGTCAGAGTTCAATGACTCCCCAAAGCTTATTTCAGTCCTAAGCTGATCCCACTGCCGTCCGGGTGGGCAAAATAGAAGTGTTTCCAACACAGCCACTTTTCTCTGGCTGCTCTGCTCCACTATTGGAAGCAAACCCAACTCCTCAGGCTGTAGGTTAATTCACAGCTTAGCAGTGAAATCAGCCTTGCTCATCCTCAGACTGTTTTCTGAAGGATTTTGCATGCATTAATGAAGTATTCTTTTCTCTGTATAGGAGATCCTAGGACTATCATTAGCCTCATCTTCAGGAACAGGAATTGGAAGTTAAAAGACTTCATGCGGGGAATCCTTGTTAGCACAAGAAATAGATCACAGATGTGCCTTTGCCTGTCTTCTGCAAAGGTAGAGCCTGGCCCCTCACCGCACGCCATGGGGCTTGGCCCCCCAGTCAGAGGCAGATGTCAGCGCCATGCTGCTGCACTGGGCTGTGCCCTGCTCCTGCACAGATTCTGCCAGAGGGGCTTGCTGGGGGGGCCTGCCCCCCTCCCCTGGGGCACCGTCCCCAATCCCATCTCTGGCAGGGAGGACAACAGCAAGCAGCCAGGATGAACGGTAATGTATTCAGTCTGTGAAAGGTGGCAGTTTTGTAGACAAGCTATTCCTTGCTCTCTGAATGCACTTCCCAGGGCCATTTGTTTCCTGCTTGTGAGCATGGGAGGCACTTGGCTTGGGGACCTCCCCAAAGTGGTTCCTCCAGACAAGACCCTGCTGCCTTTGGTGCCAGTGACCCAAGGGCTGTCAGTGCCCAGGGCAGGGGGTCACAGATGGAGAGTGAGGAAACCCTTCCTCTGCTGAAACAGATGAGATGGAGGTGCAGAAGTGTTTGCGCTTGGACTAGAGGTCTGGGCTGTATGAGCTGGGGAGAAGTCACTGCATCTCACCCAGGGAAATTAATGGTAAAGGTTTTACTTTGTACTTTATCTCAGCTGACAGGAGGTAACGCCACCTCTTTGGACTACCTGGCTCTGTGGTACAAGGAATGGCCCCACAAGAGCAGGTGAGAAACATTGTGGCTATGGCTGCTGTTCAGAGACTTCAGAGCCAAATAAAGCAATGAAGGAAAAATAGAGAATAATGTGACCACAGAATGTAAACAGAATAAAAAATGCTTCTTGTTAGGCATCTTATAATAACTGGACTAGGTGCCTGTGGAGAAAATCAAGCTATTTGACCTAAAATTGTAATATGCATCAGTATTTGTTTCTCCTTTTTATTCTTCTGTCTCCTAGAACCAGGCAGTTTGTATCCTTAGATGTGGTCAGCAAAAGGCCACAATGGCAACTCAAATTGAGAGATCTTATGGCTGGACCTGGTCCTCGGTGGTATTTTATCTCTGCCAGAGCTTAACAGAGAGAAAATAACAGGGACGAGGAATGGACACACACTGCCTCTTTCCCTTCTGTGGTATTCCGGGGGGTGGGGGGCTTTCCCTGCTAAACTCACGACCAACAGGCTGCTTCTCCCCTCTGAAATATTGCCTGTTCCCTTCACCAGAAGTTTCCTGTGCTGACTGAAATATTAAAAGGGTCAAACAACGTGGGGAGAAGTTTGTTTGTTTGTAGGGTTGCATATTCATGCCTGGTTTCGGCCCATCCTGCTGAGGAATTTCAGCTATTTTGCTGGAAAGCTGGGAGGGGTATGGCCCTGGTGGGAAGTGGAGGCTTGTGATGCCTGCGATGGGAGTTGGGCTTGTCTGGCTGGCAGTGTCCCCATAATACAAACGGGTCGGTGGCGAAGAGAGACTGGGTGGGAACTAGGCTGTATCCTCAGAAACCTGCTGCTGAAGGGGGTGAGTTGGGCCCAGGCATGTGGCCACTGCACAGGTTAGCACAGGAGTACGCGGGGGCTGCTTTGCGCCCCTTCTCTTGCCCACTTGGTAGCACCTCGGGGTCTCCAGGGAGATTTTTTTTTTCCATTTGAAGGCCCCAGACCCAGCCTCCCCTGGAAACTCCTTGGGAGGCTCCTTGGAGAGGGAGGCTGTTCTGGGACCTCCCTTCCCCACCAGGAGGGCCTTCAGCCAGAAGCCACAAAGAGGTGGTGTGTGAGGAGGAAAAGCAAGCGAGCCGCTTGCATCCTGGGGCAATTATTTTTAAAGCCAGTGCCGCAGTAATTAATGCTCAGCCTGGCAGCTGGGCCTCTCTCCGGAAGCCTGGCTGGTGCAGGCTCCTATGGGGCACCTCCTCATGCCCTTCCCTTGCGGTGAGGAGCGGTGGCTCCCCAGCGGTGGCGGCTGCAGTGTGACTGTTGCTCACGGCATGGAGAACAACAGCAGCAGTGCCTGTTGCAGTGCCTGCTGTTAGGAAGTCTTCATCTAGATCTTGGGAAGCATCTGTGCTTCCTGTCACTGTGGGATTTCAGTGTGGCTGCATTGGGCAACAAAGCTATAAGCTCCATACCTGCCACCAGCCTCACCGGGAGCAAGGAAGTGGAGAAGATCGGCATGGACTGAACATTGATTTGCAAAGCTCTCGGGAGCGTGGGCTGGCCCAGGCAGTTGGTTTTATCTCTGTGAGCAGTTGGCACAGCAAGCTGTATCAATGCATTGCAAAGAATGGTTCTTCTCCAGATCCAGAGGAAATACAGATTTAAAGCGTTGTCTTTAAATAGACTAGTTTAACAAAAATGGTAGCAGCAGAAAATTGCAGTGTACATCAAGATTGCGATGACTGAAGCATGGAACCTGGCAAAGATCAATGTCCTCTCATGGCAAAGGCTGTAGGGAACCTAATAAACTTGTAGCTGCTTCCCTCTAAAGCTGTAGAGACCAGTGTAACTCATTATCCAGTGTAGTTCATTATTGTATGGGCTTTAGTACAGAACCAAACTGGGGTTTGCTGTGTTTGATGCTATGAAGTCGTGGTCCCAGACTGGACTGTGCAGATGCACACCAAGAAGAGTAGCTTACTGCTATGGCAGATGGTTCACTTGCCTCGTAAGTTTGGGACTCCTTTGTCTATGTGCTGGCCAGACTTGGGATGCTGAGGATATTGTTTTTCCATATTCTTTTCTATTAGTATTATTTCAATGGTCTTTTTTTTGTTGACAAGTTTCTACAAAAAATATGTTTTCATTAGAAAATGCTGTGATCCTTCCCAAATTTCTAATGTTGGATGACATTTGAGTTTGTGCGTGCTTTGCAATCAAAACCTTAAATGGTTCTTAAAAAAAAAAAAACAAACCCACCCTAATATTTGAGAGGGGGTGGGTGTTTTCAAAAGAAAGATTAGCTGTTGCTTCTGAAAATTGATTTTCTGGCAAACGATTATATTACAGCCATTTTTCATTAAAAAATAATCTGCTGACCAGCTGTAGCACATTCATGTTTCAAGAGGAAGAGGGAGATCTCCACGTGCTGTAGTTTGCCTTGGACAGTCAGAAGGTGGGAGGGAAAACAGTAGTCCAGAGGTTTTCCCAAGCGCTGGTGCAGGCAGCACGTGGAGCAGTAGGCAGATCGGACGCCTGGGGCATCCCCCTGGGCTGATCATGCGCGTGGCCTCACACTGAACAGCTGCATCTACCTCTGGCACCCCAACATGACACTCCCTGCCTCTGGAAGGCTGCAGGGACTCAAACCCCGTAGTCTGCAGATGTAGGATAGAAGTGCCTATCTGGTCTGCCAGGCTGAAGGTGGGATGTCTGTCCTTCGGGGGGTAAATCTGGTGAAGAGGTTAAAGACAGATGGTAAACCATGGAGAGGGTAAGCATAAATGCAGCCCTGAGCCCTCCAGTGACTCTTCAGAAATCACCATGACCATGCACAGACTTGAAATTGTAGTGCAGCCTGCAGACATAGGATGGAAGGTGGTGTTGAGGTGACTTTTGATGCACTGCAGCATGAAAATAACTGCTGGCTGAGGGTGCAGACGGCAGTGGCACAGCTGTGAGAGCTCCTAAGAAATGTCTGACACCCAGGCCATACCCAGGCACTAAAAAGCAGCAGCAATCCCTGCAGCATGCTGCCAGAGCTGAGCACTGCAGAATGTCCCATGATCTAGGCTGGAAACTCATCAGGGTATAGTCAATGCTACAGCAGTGAGGCTGGATAATAAAGCTGGCAGCTTTCTGTTTTTTTAAGTTCTTGCTTTATGTTTGGTTTCTTTTTCTAGAGCCCTCTCTCCTTGTCCGTATGAATGAAAGTAAGCATGTGTACCTAAGGATGCTAAGTTAAGGGCTGCTCCCCTGAGCATCCCAGAGCTTATAGGATGCTCTGTACAATTTTTCCATGCAGGAATTTTCCTTGTTGCAGGCAGTGGGATTTTAGCCTGCATTGTGAGTATCCTGGGATCTTTTGGGTTTGTGATAGAGCAACAGGCTTACAGAAGAAAAAAAAAATCCTGACCACTGCAGTTTTTCCTGATCACTTACAAACCAACAATCAGCTCCACCTCTATATCTTTGTAAGCTAACTTGTGTTTGCCCAGCATGTGTTGTAATTAATCACTGTGTTAACAAACTACTGAGTTCACAAAGCCAGTGATTGTGCAGCCGTTAGAAAGAGGAGTGAGGAAGACAGTTTGTAAACTTGCTCTTTTTTTGCTCTCCTTTCTTAGAAACCAGAAGGGTATTTATTTCTGGGTATGAGTGGCTCATTGTAAGTGTACAGGGGGTTGAGCCAGTCTTGCCTTGGTGACTGTCTGCTAAACCTTAGCAAGCAGCAGGTGTGAGAGTTGGAATTAAAGGAGCTGGACTCTAGGCTTGCAACTAACAGCAAACTGTGCTAAGGCTTTAGCCCCATGTTCTCATCTGGACATAGCTTGCACCTTCAATGTCTACAAAGTGCCAGTGATAATGAGGGAGCACTGCCTGTTGAAAGCCTACTACAGAAGGTAGCATGTAATTCCAGTGTTGCGAGCGGTACAGTAGTAATGGTACTGACCTATTACAGTCATATTGCTGGATTGCATTTTGCAACCGGGGAAATGTTCCACCACTTCTTCGTGACCTACTTACCAGACCGGTGAATCTATTAAAGGAAAGAAATGCTGAAATATGAGTGTGATAAAAAGATGGGAAGCCATGCTGATGCTATTCCCCACACTTAGTTGCTCTCTGCAAATATTCCTGCAGGTAAAACGCAGACCACAAAAATGCTTGTAGAAAGCTCAGAGCTTCCTATCAGCACTTCCAGGAGTTTATATCATGGCCAGTTGTCTCCTGTGCTGCTTGCTTTGTTGAGAGCGGGTGGGCACAAATAAGTGGAGTTGAATCCAGCAATGTCACAGTAAGAATTGGTTTGCTTCCCATATACTATTTTGCTACAGCAATCTTCTTGATGTTGTTGGTGGAGTATGCTGAGCACCCTCTGGCTATATGCAGTGGTTGAACGTTGGCATTGTACTACCAGCATGAAATCAGGTGTTGACCTGCAGCCCACCTCCTGCTATGGAGGCACTCTGCCAGCGGTCCTTACTGGGTTACAGGAAGTGTGGGCTTGGTGCCAGAAGTTCCCTGTCATAGCTTTAGCTGAGAGGTGCTCGGCAGATTTCCCAGCCAGCAACAAAAAGCCTTATGTCCTGTCCAAACTTCATCTGGAAGAGGAGGGGAACTCCTAGACTGGGCTGTTGTCAGGGTCAACAAGCCCCTCTTCTCCCATCATTCTCACCGCACATCACATGAGCTGCCAGTCAGCAGCAGAGTTTGCTACCTGCTCCCTTGCTAGTGCTTGGTGCATTTCAAATTTGGCCAAACTTATAAGATGATGGTTTCGTCAGTCAGTCAGTATATCTGAAACTTGTTGGGTGTTTCTGTGCCCTGTACTTTCATGTGTGGGAGGAAGCAACACTTCATTCTGGGAGGTGGCAGTGTCCCAGAAGATTCTGGCCTCACTTGCGTTTGCCATCCTAACCTTCTAAAAAGTAGCTTTTCCCTCCTGTAACTGTGTAGCACCAATCACAGAAAGTGTCCTGGCCTGAGGCTGGTGTGCCTATGTGCCATCATAGAAATAGTACACGTAGAAGAGAAGCATGTGATATTTGTCAGGGAAAAGCACAATAATCTACTCTGATTTTTTGTATTTGGCTATATACATTGCTGTAAATTTTGCAAAAAACCTAGCCAAAGGAGTTGTATAAACTGCCATAAATGTAAACCAGATACTGTCAATTTAGGGCATTTGTAGTGGTGGTGTAAACTGAGCCAGAAATGCTGAGCTGTGGGTCCAGAAGATGACCAAAATGCAGCCAAAAGCCTTTTCCCTGTGTTTAATTTAGTACAAATGTGACTGGATAGGTACCAAGACGTGGTCCTGGTCACGCTCTGTGTTAGGAAAACCTTAGGGGAAAGTGACTGAGGACTCTTGGTGGGAAGTTGCAGATCTTCAATCAAGTTTTATGATGAGATAACAACAGTGGGTGAGGCGATACCTGCAAAGCCTGCCCTGAGGGCTCATCTGTTACGCTTATCTAAGAATACACCTGTGAAGTGCTATGCAAGTAGACATGAGTTCAATCTGCCCATGCCCAAGCAGACTGGAAAGCATGCAAATGCAAACTAGGTGACCCTATGCCTCAGCTAATAAACCTTGCTATGACCTTCAGCTTGGTGCCTCTAAACCTCTGAGGAGTGAAGCTGGAGAGATGTGTCATGCAAAGAGTCACTCTGGCTCCCTTGGGTTTTATATTTTTATTTAAATACCTGTGGCTGGATACTGTCAGAAACTGGGCTGGAGTGGTCTTTGGGCCTGACTTATGCATTTGCTTTTTTTTCTGGGTGGCTCAGCACCTGTGGCGGTGCAGGGGTTAAGCCTTTTATAAAAAGACTTTGCAGATGTACTTCAAGCAAAGCTTTAAAGGTGACTAGATCCTGCTTTACATGAGTTGCCAAGGGAGAAAGCTGGATGCTAGAGAGCTTCTCTTGGAGGTTTGGTCCAAGCAGACCCAGGGAACTGGAAGCTGAAGCCAGACCAATTCAGTGTGGAAATAAGGTGCAGATTTTTTTACAGTGAAAAGAATTACTACTGAAATAATTTACTAGAGGCTGTACAGGGTTCTCTATCATATGAAGTCTTTAAATGAAGACCAGGCGTCTCTCTAAAATATGACTTTCCTGAGCAGAAGAATGGGCTCACCCCACCACAGGGGATGATGTTCTCCAGCCGGTGTGATGCCAGACACCAGACTGTTTGACTGTAACATTTCCTTCTGGACTTAAAAACCTACGGATCCTGCAGACAGAAAGAATGGTTTACTCCCTAACAGGGAACAGCTCTCACATCCACTAAAAGCATCTAGGAAAGTCTGGCAGATTTATGAAGAACAGGGACTGGAGTTGCCTCTTGCAGTTCATGGGAGAAGAAGGTGTCCCTGCATGTAAAAGCTCAGAGGCTGGATAGTGGCTGGGCAGGGCTGCTGCCTACTGGGGATCTGACTCTGTTTACAGTCTAAAGGAAGAACTGAGAAATACTGATCTACCCTGACTGCATCCTGCTCCAGCAGTGGATGGGATTGAGACAGGTGATGGATTTATGGATGGGCTTCTGTACTGGCACTTGTGCCAGTACTGACATGGTGCTGCAAGGTGATGGGATAGGGAACAAGGCTCCTTCTTATCTCCAGGTGAAGTCTGCAAAATGTATGCGTGAGAGTGTGGGTAAGGAAAAGAAAAGAGAAAAGCAAGCACAGTTCAGAGGTGCACTGATACTAGGACTGAGTTTACATGTAAGGTTTCACTTTCATCAGTGGCGTCCAAAACAGCCTGGGAGGTAGGCATTCAGGAAAGTGTGTGTATCTCTCTTCCTCTAGACAGGATAGAAGCTTGGCTGCTGCAGGAACTTTATTACATTCAGACTCACTAAGTGAAGCTGTTGTGGAGAGAAAATAAAGAAAAACAAGGAAGAAAAAAGGTATCTCTCCACACCAGAAGTTGTGGCTTTTCAGAGCAATCTCATATGAGCTGCAAAATCCATGTAGTCAGCAGTCCTAGTTCCAGCTGCTCTGACACCTGGAGAGGTGATGCTGTGCACGCAGAGCTGTGAACGAGCCAAGAGGTGTGGGGGCACAACATGCGCTGCACTTGCCAGGTACTGGCAAACCCCTTTGCAGTGCATAGTGGGCAGTCAGCAGTGTAGCTATGGTGCTTTTGTTGTGTCCCTGTGAATTGTGCATCTCTTTCCAAGCTGATTGTTACTTCCTTGGCTGGCTGAGGATGTCCATAAAATCCAGGATAAATCATTTTGATTCAGTGAGCAACCTCTCACCTAACTACCCTTCCAATCACAGCCATAACATTGGCGGGCTTTGCTGACAGATAACGCTACATTTGTTAGACAAATTCCTGACATTTACAGCTTCTGCCTTGGTTCCACTAGAAACAGCCTGCATGGCAACACAATCTGACCCCACCAGGTTCCTGGCTCAGCTCATCATCATTAGCTGTTTTAAAGGCAGCCTCTAAAAATCTCTGTGCTTCCCCTCTCAGCACTTCACAGCGTGAATGCTGCAGCATGCTTACAGATGGGGAAAACAAGTCACAGCAAAACATAGGCTGGTTCTGGGAGGCTTCTTCACAGTCATCACTCATATTGAGTAAGTGTCCGCAAGCTCTGTCTGAAACTGGGGCTGTGTGAGGACATGTGTCATCTCCATGAATTCCAGCATGCTTCCCCTATGCATGAAGTGAAGGAAGTGCTTTACCAGCTTGCTGAGCTGGCTCAGGGCAAGCCTGCAGAGTTCTGCTAAGCTGGCTCAGGGCCAGCCTGCAGAGTCCTGCTGAGCATCTGCAAATCCCCTCTGCCCTTGAGCAGTGAATGTGTACTGCTCACTGTAGCTGGTAGTTAATCCCCCCTTCTGCACTCCAGTGCCTCTCCACTGGTCCCGGGAATCCACTGCCAGGCTCAGACACACTGCCTCCGGTGTGTGCAATTCATAGGTACCCATGGGCTGGCCCTGCTCTGCCTTCAGTATCCTGCCCCAGGAACTGGGGGAGTCAAGATACATTGGCTCTCGCATTAACGCTTCTGTCTCATTTGCTTAATTGCATTCCCTGGCTCTGGTTCATTCTTAAATCTTAGAGAACAGGATCAGATTTCCCAAGATGTTCAAGGGCTCCTATTGGGATCTTCAAACATTCCCAAACTGCAAAGCCAAGAAATTAC
The DNA here is from genome assembly GCA_013401275.1 of Pandion haliaetus. Classification (NCBI taxonomy): domain Eukaryota; kingdom Metazoa; phylum Chordata; class Aves; order Accipitriformes; family Pandionidae; genus Pandion; species Pandion haliaetus. Next base: position 175,470 of record VYZV01000919.1, on the reverse strand, counting down.
ACCCCAAAATTTATTTAGTTTTTCCTGCCTCTGTGGGAAGGGGCTAGTCTCAAAAGAACCAGGCGGTTCAACATTTGCGTGAACTGATGAGCAACAGGTAAGAGCTGATTCTCTGTCCTATCCTCTAACTCACCTGTGCACCTTATGGCCAAGGCTATCACAGTGTTATAACATATTTGTTATAGATGCCTTTATTCAGCACCTTGGTCTGAGCAGTGCCTGATGTTGAAATCATGAATACAAAGAAAAATGTGCATTGAAAGAGTACCTTCAGGCAACCTGCCTGTGCAGTTTGTTCCTCTGGGCCCTGAGCCTTCCATACCAACAGCCTCCTTTAACCTGCAACATTTTTCTTGCCTTTTGTGCCATTAAATTTCTTGCTTCATTTTTAAATCCCAAATTAAATAAGCAATCCCTGTGTTTTCTGATGTCTGGTTTTGAGCTCTTCTGAAAAGCACAATTTTCATTTCCATGGGCTTTCCTTGCTTCCTATGTTCTCACAGGTGCTGCCCTATGGGGATGGCTGAATGGAGCAAATTTGCATGTTGTTTGCATTTGCAGAAAGAATATTGGGGCATTCAGAGGTTGAGCTGAATGAGGTGGGCTGGTGACTGAGCTCAGAAGAAAACCTGAGGGCACCAGAAGCAGCTTTTCCTTTTTTGCATTATGTTTGATCCTGGCCTGTGATCACCTGATGCAGATCAGATCAGAGCTTTTCCTCCTGCTGAACAAGTTCTTCCTCGTCTTTGCTCCTCTGTCTTTCCTGGCTGAAGTGCTCCTTTGGAAGGTGGCAGACCAGAAGGAGTGCCCATGTAAAAGTGACTGAGGGTAGGAAGTCCCAGATTGCTTGCCTGCCTTTTCTTCTTGCACCAGCTATGCCCAGAAATATAGCTGACAACAAAGAAAAATTTTCTCAGTCCAAAACTGAAACTCTCTTAAATCAAAAATCCTTACTTTACCTAGAAATCAATCAAATAATAATTAAAAAAACCCTTGAACAGATTTATAACTTTTTCAGTTAAAAATTATCACTTGCATGGAGACTTTTCACCAGAAGTGAAACTTCCATCTCTACTACAAGCATACACCCACTCCAGCTTCTGGCCATGTCTAACTCTGCCCTGGTATTTGGAGGAGTTTGTTGGATTTGCTAGGCATATTCAGAGGTGAGGTTTGTGTGCCCATGTCCAAATGTACACTTGGTGTCTGGGTGCTTATGTTGTGTCAGGGATCCTTCTTTGGCTGTCCCCAGGCTCAGTGCTGGCCCCTAACGCAGCAGTCTGGTGAGACATTTTGTTTGTCCTGCTGAGGCTCTGACATTTGAATGTTGGTGGTTTTATTATTCCTGGGATCTTTCCAGCCCTCTGCATGTCCTCTGGCAGAACGGTCCCTGCACATTCCTGCATTTACACCTTCTCCTCCATTTCCATCCTGACCCTCTGAGTGCCGAAAGGTTTTCTACAGAGGAAATAAAACCTGTGTGCCCTGGAAGCTGCAAGGTCACAGGCTGATCAGGGAACACCACAGCATGGTGATGAATATCCCTACACAGTGTTTCCTACTGCATGTAGACCAAAACCAATTGACTTGAGAATGGCTTTTTTATATGACTTGTCTCAAGAGCAGGACTAATAACATTTTTACATGGCAGATGTCTTATAGTGCTTTCATTCTGTTTACATGGCTGGGAAAGTGACCCATCAAACTTTTCATAGCTCCCATCTGTTGGTCAAATTAATTCCAATGCAATCAACCGAGTCATGGTTTTGTTTTGGGTTTTTTTTTCATTTGTTTTGTTCTGGTTTTAATTAGTATTGTCTCTAGGAATTTAATTCTGGGCTTTTGGATAAGTGAGTAGAACAAGCGTTTCTCCCAGTCTTACCATGACTGCTTGAAAGGGCTTACTGATGGTAGAAAATATTCTATCTTTCTGCTTGCTTGCAAGTCTTTCAAAAAAATAAACCAACCAAAACCAGACCTTTGAACAGGTGAGCACTCAGTCAAAGCGGTGGAATGATTGATTTGAAGCCTTGTCACAATGCTTTGTCCAGGTCAACAGAGGACAATAATTAAAAGATCCATATCAACATGGTTCAGGTTTCAGGGAAATTAAGAGCCAAAGAATGCCAAGAGCCTCTTTCTCTTGAAAAAGAGAAAGGTCACATATTATTCCCTAAAGTAAAGCTTCTTTCACAAATTCCCCTCCACTAAGATCATATCCAGTCCATTCTTACTAGGTAATGATTTGCTTTGTTTATTTTTATCAACAGTCCTTGCTTCTGCCTTGTAATTATGGTGTGTAGTGACAAGGAAGCAGAAACGGAGAAGCTTTCCTAGGCAGCCAGCAGAGAGGTGGGCGGTATGGGATGGGCGGAATCCCAGCACGTGGGGGCAAGTGCTGCTTTTTCAAAGAATTCATTGGTGGTGTCCTGTCTCCACGTGTGGTGGGGATCCTGGTTTCCAAAGCATTCAGACCTTGACAGGAGACAGGAACTGGGGGCCACTGTCTTCTCACAAGTGTCTCACTGGAGGTGCTGGGGCTCCAGGCACCACCACCACACTGCTGCTATTCATTCCTGCCTGTGGGAAGTGATGGAGGCTGCCAGCTCTGTGTCCGAGGCTAAGGAAGCCTTCCTGGAGAAACACTGTCCTGAAGAATCTCACTTGGTACCTGTTCCCCAAATCCCTGCTGGAGGTCTAAGGAGCTGACATGTGAAAGCCTGGCTGGACTCACAGCCACATACGCCTTTGCACCTCCTGCATTGAATGCAAAACCAGCTCTGGTGAATTGTCTCTCCTGCTCTTGGGAGTTCCCATGTGCTAGCAGTGATGATGGTGGTCCAAGGCCACCTCTGTAAGAGGGTGAGAGTAACTCCTAGGCTTCATAGCACCCAGCCAGTGCCTCAGCTGCTGCTGGGGTCTTCTCACTGTTTGCACATCTGCGTACAGCTCTTCTCTGAGTAGAAAGCTGTGCACTTTCATAGCTACATCTTCAGGACCCAGCCTTGGAACAGGGTAGGCACAATCTGCACAATCTCTTAACACTGGGTCCTCTGGGAGGATGGCACCAAAGTGATTCAAATCCCTGTAACGACTCTGTGGACTTCTACAGAAGAGCAAATGACACTATGAAAAAAAGACTTTAAGTCTCTCTTTGTGGTGATAAAAATTTAGGATTGATTCTACTTTAGGCAGTGGAGCTATTCTGATACAGGCAAGAAGCAAATCATGTCCTCTCTTTTCCCAATATGGGCAACAAGAATGCACTTTCTGTCCCATGTGGCATTGAAGAACAGGATGGAGAGAATTGATCTTTGTTTTGAAAGCACTGGAAATCAGAGACTTTCAAAGCATTTGCAGGAAAAAGCCTATAATTTAAGAAGATTGTAAGAGAGTTTTGGTTAATGTAACTATTCAATTACCTACAGAAAATGGAATTTACCATGTAGGAAAAATGGTTGAAGGAGAAAGAAAAACCCTTCTTAAAAGAAGCTGAAGATGGTGTCACTCTGTTGGTTTCCAAGAGATCTTATTTTTAACTTCTACTGAGACATTTTGACTGTATCTGTGTATTTTTCCAAAGTCCTTAGGGATCTGCTGCAAATTTCTTGTACTTTTTCAGAGGGAATGTGATTATTTTTTTAAAAAACTTGAAACTAGTCATATACTGCTTATTAGTCTTTACCTGCATTTATATTTCCATCAAACCAAGTTCTGATAATCACTATAATAAGGGCTGTGTTTATTTTGCCAGAAAATCTTTTTTGTTATAAAAAAACCTCAAAGCAAAAACATCTGTTTTGAAAAAAAAAAAAAAAGCATTTTCCTCTGACAAAAAAGACTGTGCTTGTTTAAAAGTTTTCAGAGCAGGTTGGGAAAAAGAAAATGAAATGAAAAAAAAAACCATGGGCAGCTGAGAATAAAAGTAACAACCTCTTAGACTGGCTACACATGTGTGTGGTGGTGGTGACCGTGCTTTTTCTATGTAAATACAAATGACTTCTGAGTTTCCATATCTTTATGGTCTTTGTTAAGGTGGACCAGCCCTTCATAGGAACCTGACCAAAATACCTAAGCACTACTCCTCCACCTTAAAGTAAACGTTCAGTGAAGTGAAGCTGAATTTCACACAGCCCGGTAAAGAGCAGTGGAGAGCTCACACTGCAGAAACAGAGGTCAGGTTAAACAGGGCTCTGTCGTGCATTTCACCTAGCTCCCCTGTCTGTAGCTTGGCAGAGGTGGGCACCAGATGAAAGGGGAGGAGATGAGATGGTGAAAGGGGTGACGACAGATGGGTACCACCCATACATTCCTCCTCAGATGCATTTTCACATCTGTTTGGCATTTCAAGGGTTGTTTTCCTCTGAGCATCACTCGGAGACATCCAAGCAGGTGAGATCCTGCACTTGAAAGGCCAGGAAGGAGAAGAGTTTACCAGGGAGGTACATTGGACACGTGTGGTAAAGTGTGACTGTATAAATTAAAGGGCTGAATGAGCCTCCAAAGAAATATGGACTATCGAGCTTCTATACCAACATCAGCGGCGTCTCTAGGGTTTCCTTTTCCTCCCAGGGAGAAGGTATTTTTCCAATGGTCTGAACTCCTGACACAAACTTTTGCAGATCCATAAGTGGATGTATTTTATTATTCCCCAAATGCTACTATTTTTAAGATCTGGATCATCTATAGAAAATGGGACTCAGGTGCTTAAAAGTCTTTGTAGGAACTCTGCCTGGGGCAGCAGTCTGTCTTTTAAAATCTTCTTTTACCCTGTGATTGTTGTTCACTTATTGCCTCACAAATAAAGCCATAGCCCTGTACATGCTTCCATTGCCTTCTGTCTTTCCAGCAGCGCAGTATGCTTGGTCATGAAGCGTCCAGCCCCAGAAACGTCAGCGGGTACCAAATGTTGCAGGGTTCCTCCTCTGCAGCCCAGGGTAGAGGAGCACAACCACCCTGTCTCTTCCTCCATCTGTTAGATCTGTAATGTGGAGGAAATGAGGGACAGAGGCATTCTTTCAGAAACTGAGCCTTTAAAGTGCCTTTAAATACCTTGGTTGAATATCTTTGCTCTCTTGACTTACCAGTCCTGCTGCAAATGCAGAAAGCATCAGAGATATTTTTAAGAGAGTTTTCAGTGGATTTTGTTAAATGGAATAAACATACATGTGTAAAATTCAGCAAACCCAGCTCTAAGACTACTGCTGTAATAGCATTAAGATAGTACAATAGTCAAATCAATGTCACAACTGAATCTGAGGCAATGAGCCTCAGTGAGCTCAAGCAGAAGGTGTTCATTTCAAACCATGGGATCCCCACTCCAAGAAACATGTGTGCAGGTGCCCAAAGGAGATATTTTCCTTCAAATGGGTGTCTCAAATATGGTTATCCTATTCATGGGCACAGGACATGATTGCCTTTAGTAGTTTTTGGATCTTCCACGCAGGGAGGCAGCCCAGCATGTGACAACCATATCAGCTCCGGTTAGGGCATTAGAGGAGACGGTGTCAGCCTGATGTAGCAAGGAGGCAACCTCTGCTTTCGTTCCTCTGCTGACCCAGTAATGCGGGATCTTCTTCTGCTCTGTCTTGTATTAAAAGAAACCAGTTGCTTAGCCTTAGAAAGCATCTTTAAGCTTTGGGATCAGTTAAGTATCTTATTGCTTTTGGAAACAGATTTGATCTATTCAACTCACAGTAGGGAGGTGGGAGACCACTGTGGAAAGCCCAATCACTCCTGACAATTTCCTTGCAAACTCTGCTATTGAGGTGTCATGGACAATATTTTTTCGGTATCACAAATGCTAAATGTGAGTTTGGTCCATGGAAAAAAGAAAAAGCCATCCATCTGGAAGTCCATATAAGATTTTTTACCTATTAATGGATTTTCTGTCATCACTTAATTAACTCTTGAAAAATATTGCCTTGTGGGAGATTAGGGAAGCAGTTAAAGTTTAGAATTTTTCATATGATATTTAACACGTAGACAGGGCTACCTTTCCATTTTTGTCAGGATAGGAGCCACTTATGATAAAGAAATTCAAGACTGCTGCACACCAGACACAGGCCATATTTGGGTAACTTTCCTCGTATGAATCAAGTACAAGTTTCAGACTAAATCTACAAGGCACGCTGTGGCATGGATCCAGTCTATCTAAAAGATTGCCTGTAGCTCTGGAATGAGGACAGTGAAGGAAAATCCTTTCCCAAACCACAGTGAGACTTTCTGGTTCCCAAATAAAACTCCTCTGCGTGGCAATGCCTTCTTGGGGATGGATGCTCATGCTTTCATCCATGGTAGTAGGGCCTACTGTTGGGCTTTAAAAGGTCACCATCAAGCACTGCAGTCCCTGTTGTTTTTCTTTACATGGGAAACACGTCTCTTATAGGTCCCTCTGCCAGGATGCTGAGTGAATGCACTTGTACAGTAACGCAGCCCTCCAGCCAAGCAGTGAGATCTTCACATCCTTTCTGGGCCAAAATTTTGCTTTCTCCACTGTCCACCAGTGGAGAAGGCTTCTCCAGAGAAGGGAAGCCTAAAGGAGACTGGCAGGACTAGTGGCTACACTAGATGGCTACCTCAATGACCAGCATCGTGACCATGGACAAGTCACAAGTGTGTTTTGAAGAAGCATGTTGCATGTGATCTTTACTAAGGTGGTCTCTGCTAGGTGGTAGTAATGGCCTGAGTGTCCTACAAGGGAAGAAAGGCAGAGCTTCGTAGGAAAGACAGTAGCTAAGGTGCCTTGTTACTATTTGAAGGAAGTGACACTGGACTCCTGGGGGGATATTTTTACCAAGAAGCCTGGAATTCTCAGAAGGGTTTTAGTTCAGTCAGTTGATGATTAACATAAACTCTGGGCTCAGAAAATAACAGGCATTAAAGGTGATCAGGGATTTACAGTCTGCATTCCTAAAACTCTAGAGGGCAAGGTATTAGGTGCAGGCTAGAACCATTTATTTGAGTTATATTAAATGGAAACTCTAGACACTGTCTGACTCTGCCTGTTCCTACTGCTAACACCACCTGGCAGAAAGGTTATATTATTATTATCTGCTGTTTACTTTTCTCCTTTTAAAAGTCTTTTAGCCTCCCAATCAGAAATGGGCACAATGCCATGGGCTCTAAGAGGCCAGGCTCAAATGAGGAAAAGCAATCAGATATAGAAAGTGGTTGAAAATATTTTTTATGCAGCGATCTGGGCACTCCTTGGGAATGCCAAAAGGATCTGGATGAAAACAGTCTACTATCTGTGAAAAGGAATGACAAGTAATACTTTTCACAAAGATACAGAGTGGCTGTACTCATGAATCTGTAGTTCAGGTAAATGCTGGCTCACCCACTCCCCCAATGTAGCCAGCAGCTAACCAGGGCCATGGGAAGAACCATTGCCTGGGAGGTGGGCACCAGGTCTCCACAGCTCTGCCAGCAGGTCTGTGATCTTCTCCAGGGCACTGCAGACTCACCAAGCTCTGTGCCTCACTTTGTTCCTTTGTGGCGTAGTTTGGGTAGTTGGTTGTTGCGTGGGATTCCCAGGTATGCGGCAGTTCCAGCCAGTGAGAATAGCAAGGGTTCAGTAGGGTTGTATGAAATAGGTGAGAGCTGAAGGAGCAAACTGCTACTCTGAAACATTTCCTGGGGCCTCAAAGCCTCACCGCTTCCTTACACTTCTATCTGAGGACCACCTCTGCTGCACCTGTAAAATTTGCCGTCCCCAAAAATGCAGATGAAAGGGGAATTTTCCCCATGCTATTGAAAAGCCTTGAGCCAATTCCCATTTTCAGCACCTTGGGAGAAAAGATCCTTGCAGGTGATGAATAATTCTCTTCATTTACAGCAGTACAAAGTGAAAATCTTGTTTTGGGAACATTTATGCTCCTTTTTGGAGGCAAGGGGAGTGAAAGCCTGCTCTGGGATGGCAGCTCATGGTCCACGTGTCTGTGCAGAGGATCACGATGATGTTTCCAGGCCCTGTTGCTCTGTCTGTGCAAGGTAGATCCAGGCTGCTGACCTCCACCCCACTCAGTAAACCAGGGAAACCAAATCCATTTTTCTCCCTGAGTCATCCTGTAAGGATATGGCACTCGCAACAGCTCTTTTAGCATGGCCACTGCACCAAACCCACTAGGAAGAATAAATTAATTCTTAAAAATAACCAGCTGGCCATAAAAGAGTCCAGGAAAACCCTGGCCTCTGCTCTTCTGATAGCCTAGGGGTCTCAATGACAAATCACCCTCGCTACCTAGCCCGGGTGAATATTCCCTGTCTGTCAGCCCAGCTAATTGTTTTGGAGTGGATGTAATACATCTCCTGCCAGGAGAGGTTTTTGAGGCACATGATGCTGTAAACGATCTTCTGTTTATCTAATCTCTTCTCTTGCTGCTATCATTACACATATATACAAACTCCCTTTATAGCTTCCCTCCAGCCACTGCTCTGGTTACAAGCTTAAACAATGCCTTGCTTATTGTAGAGCTACAGGCTTATTTAAGGAAATGAATGCAATAGCACTAGGCTGTTTTTTTCTCCTAGCAGGTAAGGTGGTGTGCTGTCCATACTCAGCCTGCTTTCTATAGCAAGGTAATGATCTTTACAGAAATTTCTCTCTATTTGACAGCTGCTCAAATGGGACACAGGTCTGCTGTTCTTTGCTTATCTCACATATGCAGAGGCAACTTTGATTCAACATATGGAAATAAGCCATAAAAGCAGATCAACATACCCAAGTCAGAGGAACGTACAAGAAGTATGTCACCCAGGAGCTGGATCCTGATTTCTGCTGATGAGATGGCAATGCAGCTCACTAGAAGACACTTAGGCAAAGCTGAAGAAAGATTGGACATGAACATACCATCCAGCACCCAATGCACGTTCCTAAAGCAAGTGCTTAAGCCACAAGACTGCAATAAAAGTGCGGCTTAGTGTGTAGGCCAGTACGAGAACTGACCTTTTCTCTGTGTTGCCAGAGAGAAGTGTGAGACCAGAGAAGGTTTTATGACAGCTTATAATCTCCCTATCACTTCTGCAGGGAGTGAGTGGGCAGGCGATTAAGTTTTAATTGAAAAATTGGAGGAAATGGGGGAAAAAATTAGAAAAAATAAACACTCAAGTCAGCAAGTCACATTAGTGACAGAAGCTAATGTTTCTAACATGAGCTTTAAATCCTTAGCCTCCCTCCAAAGCAAACATATTATTCAGTGTTCATAACGCTCTTAATTGGAAATATTTAGCCATCCAAATAGTAGAAGTATATTCATTTATTTGCTCAGAGCCTGGATCAATATTAGTAAGTTGTCTTAGGGGTGATGTATTTAGTTTTTGTTTTAAAGATCACCTGCACAAAACTGTTTGAGTTTGTAAGCTGGGCATCTTGGTGTCCTGAAACCAATCCTGAAAATAAGAAGCTCGCTGAAGGCATTAAGGTTTGTGATGGTGGGGAAAATGGATCAGGACTTTCCTGGCAGAGAAAGGACTGCTTCAGCACAGAGGATCTGTCTGAAGCCACCTAAGACCTGATCTCAGGAGGGCTGGCACCTGCTGAAGTGACAGGATTTGCTCTCTCACGGTGTACAAACAGTGCAGTGGTCTGCAGCCTGTGCTTCGGGCCACAGACTGCAGCTATGCAATCTTATCCCAGGCTGTGGCTGTGTCCTTTGCTTCTCCAGGCCTCTCACTGCACCTGCCCCATGTGTAACCCCAGTAGCAGTGCCCAGAGCTTCTTGGGTGCTAGGGGAATCTCTCTATAGCCTTGATTCACCACTTAGTCGAGATCATCTACTATATGTGGCTATTAACTGGGGAGAGATTATGAAGAACATAGTGATGTACAAGAGGGTAAAGTTCTCTTTAAAGCATTAAAGAATTGCTGGCACTGGTGACAATAAGAAATTACATTTTCTGGGTAAAAGGAAAATTATGCATTCAGGCGTTCTAGTCCCCAGGAGGAGGGAGGCTAGTTAATGAGTGCATGTTAAAACACACTCCCTGCCAGTGAAGACACATTTGAAGAAAATCCAAACACAGTAACTAAGCGGCTCAAATTTTTTCTTTCTAGGAACCAGCCCAAATCCAGCTCATGCCAGAGATTGTTTGCCATCTGAGAGCAGCCTGTGTGAGATGCCAGCCCCTGTCCCACCACCAGGTGTTGGCAGCACAAACCTCCCACCCATGGTCCCTGCACTCACAGCTTCAGACCCCAGAGAGGAGTCCACTGTGGAGGGAGTTTGTTTCTCTACATGGTTCATGTATGATGAGGGTGGTGGGTGCTGTGGCTAGGGGCTGAGAAGAGAAAATACTGAGCTTGTCATAAGCTGTAACCTCCTGATAGTGAAGGAGTTAACGTATTTTTCAGTGCTTCTATGTTGGGTAAGTCTTACGTTATGAAACTACCAAAGAATTTAACAGGAAAGCTGCTTTTGCATTGAAGTATACATGAGAAAACCCTGTCTTTTTAGCTTTGCATTACAAGTTCATTTTTAACTCCAAATGGCCTTTTTTCCACTTACTCATTCAGGAAATATGGTGATTTTTCCCACCATCCTGGGAAAGGGAACAGGAAAAAAATTGATATTTCTATGTTCATAAAGAATAGAATATGACAAATGCAATTTCAAGCCATTTCACCCTTTGCTGTGAATATTTTCACACTGTCCCTCTGGGCACCACAGATCCAGATGGGGTTTGCATACTGCTGCTGGGGCTCCTTATCCTGGGCAATACCATTATCCAGGGTTAGGAGATGTATTTGCCATCACAGCAGTTGTAAAGAGGAGAGAGACCATCCTGGGCAGAGACTGGCCTGCGACTCTCTGCTGAAAATAAACATCTCTGTTTCCCTTTTGCACTATGCAACTTGATGGTAAAAGTTTCAAAGAAAAGTTGAGCTGACATCAAAAAAAGACTCTCCAAGGCAAATAAAGAGAGATTTATTTTCTTATTCAGGTTTCTCAAAGGCTCCTTCTCTGTGCCCTTTCTATACACAATGGTTTTCACCATTCAGGAATGCTTTCATTTACTGTCTGAAACAGCTTTTTGTATCTGCTGGTATCTTTCTTTAATTGTAAAATAAATACTCCTTCCTTAACAAGTCTAAGGATGTGTGTTTTGGGGCAGTATGTAAATAATTGATCTAGAATATAATTTTTTTACTCATTGTACTGTTAGACTTTGCTTTTCACTAGGCCACTTTCTATATCCTGGTCTCCTCATAAAAGTTTGGTCAGTATAGTGCTGTAAAGATGTCATTATCTGTTTAAGCCAAAGCAGTTACATCAACTCAGCTTTCGTGTTGATAATGTGACACCTTTTGTATTGGTACAATTTATCTCTCTTGCTGTGCAGTAACAGAAATGGCAGTATGCGTTCCCTTACACTGGTACCAGGGCAGCTGCGGTGGACAGGGCTGTATTCCTGCAAGTCTGCTGGGATGGTTGTGGGGGCAGGTAGAGAAATCCTTATTACTGAGTGGGATCTACTGAAGGATTACCTCACAGCTGCTTTGCCAGATCCATGCTGCTCTTGGGAACAAGCTGTTGGGCAAGAAGGACTGCAGGGCAGATCTACTCCGATTGCAACTTTATGACCTTCTCTGAAGTCTATTTTTTCTGAGGAAAGGAACAAACCATTCCCAGCCCTCTGGCACAAGCAGCTGCCACTAGCATTATTGAACAAGGCAGAGCGTGCCTCATGGTGCTGCTGATTTTTTCAATTATTTTTTTTTTAAACTAGATAAATAAGATATAGTTACAATGATGATGGGGCTTCAGAGTATTAAACTGCAGACACTGGTAGGCAGGGATGCCTGTCTGCAAGATGAATTCCTGTACAGTGATAATGGGTTATCTGGATTTCCTGCATGGCTGTGTGAATCGGGGCCATCTGTCAGCAGCTTTCTGTGGTGACAGGCTGATGCCGAAAAGACGGATGGAGGGAATCTGAAGCGAGAGACCTTCCCAGCTGTAGGGGAGGTTGAGCTGGATAGATTTACAGTCTGCCTCATTCTCTTTAGGAGTGACGCTTTCCTGATTTTTTATTTTTTCTCCGTACATGTGATATTTTGGCATTAGGTTGTTCCCCAGGTACTGCATTAGTTGCTGGGAAAAAGAACTGCAGGGTCTCAGCTCAGGTAACCACTGTATGTCCTGGGCAGCTGTATCTCAAAACCTGCCTGAAGGTGGGAGGATGTTTTACCCGAGTCCTAACTTTCAAAGCCTGAGGAAAAGACAAATCAAGAAGAGGCAGAGGGAGCTCACTCATTATCTGTAACCAGATGGAGATTAACGATACAGCTTAAGAGTAGCTGCCTTGTGCTCTGACAACAGCTTATCAAAATATTTACTATATCCCCCTTGACTTAATGTAGTTTTTGATGATTCTCTGAGCTACCCTATTTAACTAATTTATTGCAATTCAAGTATGCCATTGTTGGTTTTGAACTCAAACAAATTGTTTTAATGGTGATTTATGTTTAAGAAATAGCTGCCTAGTACTGGTGAGCTATCCTACAACAACAAACCAGCCCAGGCAGTGCAGTCCTCATAATAATGCTGTTTTGTGGCAGTACAAATTAGATGTCCAGCCTTTCTAAGATTTCAGTGCTTTTTTTGTGGTACTGGAATTGCTGAAGATGAGGTGGTTTAAGGCTACAAGCAAGGCAGGGATGCCGAAGAAAAGTAGTATCTTTCATTAGGCAAAAGTCTTCACTAACTGAAGGCTTGTCTAGTTTTTCCATCCGTGTCATTTAGTCTAATAAAAGATGCTGCCTCCCATTCCGAATGTTGGTTGTGGACATTTTAAAACACGGCTTACTTTTAAAGAAACTAAAAAATTAGAGAGGATGCAGTGGAAAGACACACACACACACACTCCAAAAAAATGATCAGAGAGTTTGTGATTGCTTTGCAGTATAGGGATTGGAGAGCTCAGGCTACTTAATGCATCAAGAAAAAAAAGAGGAGCCTTGCTCAAACTGGTAGGTGCCTTCATAGGAAGAGCTTACCCAGTTGTGAAAGGCTTTTTTCTCTTGTGGAGTCATGGCAACAACCACAGCTGGAGATTAAATTTGAATTAGAAATAATAGCATTTTTTTTTATGGTATGTTGCTTTCTATAAGCTTTTCTCTACATTCAACTTGCAGGCTCAATATGACAGTAACAAAGTGAAAATACAGCACCTGTCCATCATATTGACTGATCCTTTCCCCTCTTATAAAGAGTAACTCTACAAATGAGTTAAAAGAGCATGGGATTAGCTCCAAAGAGTCTAAAGTCCTGCAGTATTTCTGAAGCTAAGGAGGACATAGAGATTCCCAACTCTGCATTTGCCATCCTCCTCCAGAGGTAATGAAATACCATACAGCCATGCACATACTATAAATAATGAATGACCTAAAGAACCAGTTGGAGACCACTAAACACTGGAGGGATTTAATGGCTAGCCTAGGATTTAAAAGACCTGCATCAAAAGATCTGCTCTGTCCAAGGGAGTTAGTAGCTCTTCCCTTCCCTCACATTTATTTGTGAAGATAAATGCATTAAAGCTTGTGGGAAGCTTATGTGCTGCAAAGTGAAGGCCAGGTGCTCAAGAACTAATCAAAGGATGTGGACATACAATAAACAGGTGGTGGCTGACAGGACAGGCTTTTAAGAGGATCCAAAGTCTTTCCCCTACAAAAAACAGAGTGAATATTTGTCTTACTGACTGTTCAACAAACACTGTCCAAGTAGTTCTGGTGCAGCCACCCAACATGCCTGTCTGCCCTGCCACCTGCTCCCACTTGCTTCTCAGTGCACTTGCTGCAGGTGTCCACATCAGATTGGTGAGAGCATGGAAATCACAGTGAGAAACAGTGCAATGCTGGCTGATAATGGAATAGCATCAGCCTGTAGCCTTGCACCGAGTTAGCAAAGCCCAATTTAAAACCAATTCAAAGTGAAGTAAGAATAAGAGCACTTGCAAGTTTTTCCTCTCTTCTCTTTGATTGTTCCCTCTTGGTTTCCCTCATCCCCAAGATTATTTTGCCTTGAAAATAAGCAAGGTCCTTCAGACCACACACATTAAGAGCCTTGTGGAGACAACGCAGTTCACCACCCACACATGCTGAAGCAACCAAGTTGTACCAAAAGATCAGTGGCCCACTTAGGGACCCCCTTCCTTCTGGCCATGAAGTTGGAAAGATGATATTGCCAGACCCACTTTATTTGCTGAGGACCAGTAGTGCAATGGGTAACATGACTGACTACAAGAAGAGTGTTGGCAGGTCTCCCTGCCCAGGTTAACCTTTTATCCACCTTGGGGGTATGAGGTGAAGTTCCTGCTGCTTGAAGATTTTGTCTGAGTGAGAGGGTGGGCAAGAGATCTCACCCAGAGAAGGAGGCTTTTGTAGACCTTGTTTTGTACCTTTGTAGAGGGCAGAAGCACCAACCAGGACAGGTGGGATAATTAACAGGAGTTGCTCGTGGTTCAGTTAGTAGCATGCAGTCCCTGACCCCCAGAGCAGCTCATGCTGGTGGCTGCAGCTCAGCCCAAGGCTTAGCTCTCCTGGGCTGCTATTTCCAGCCTGTTCAGATAAGGTCTGATCCACAGCCTGCTGAAATCAGTGGGGGTCCCAGCCTACTCCGGTGAGCTGCATAGCAGGCTTGTGCTCACAGGTGCTGCCTCTGGTGAGGCTCCAAGCACAGTGAAACGAGGGCTGATGAAACAAGCCACAAAAACTGGCTTCCCACTGACCCTCTCCTGCTAGGCAGAGGCCCCTCCGCTGCTGGGCTTCTGTTAAGGGGTGTCAGGTGCCTGCTAATTACAGCTAATGAGGAATTTAATTGCCCTTCAGCACATGGCTGGCTGTTCAGGCTGCTATGTGGTTGGGGGTGGGTAGTATCTGCTTGCCCTGCTCTGGCCCACACACGTGGTGGGAAGGGACAGGAGGCCTTCTCCTGCCCTCAGCATGGGGGGCTCTGTGGGAAGGGGTTGTTCCAGCCCCAAGCACATGCATATGCACGTGTGCTTCTGGTCTGCTTGCTTGCACCTGGAGGTCCCTGGATATGGTAACCCTTCCTGCTGGGATCTGCCTCCTCTGCTCAACCTGAGGACTCATGAAGGCTTCCTGGCAAGGTATATCCTTATGGAGGGGACTTTGGGTTTGTGCAGTGGCTGTTATTGTGGGCTGTATGGGGATGGCAGAATGCTGATGTTCCTGAGTGGTGAGGGGCTGGTGAGCCCCTGCTGAGGGGCTGGGTCCCCCTATCTTGCCATGTGCTGGGTTTGCTTTGATCCAAATTGTCCTGCTTGGTCTGTGTGTTTGGGGAATGGAGCCAGGTGGGAAGAAGGTGCTTGTGAAGCATGCACAGGAGGGCAGGCATTGGCTTGGACACACTATGTCCAAGTATGCTGCCCATTGCAATCTGGTAGCCGTATCCTAACCCCATCTCTGATGTCAGTGTCTCTTCCCCCTGACTCCCCAGCACCATGCTCTGCCCCATGTGCCTACCCTATTCTCTGTTATGTGGCACATATAGACCCTCTCATCTTGCTTGTGTGTTTGCATGTAGGCTATGTACCTACCCTGAGAAAAATGGGTCCATGCCTCATCTTATGTAAAAGATGATTGCTACGTTCAGGTAAAATCCAAGTAGGTAAGGAGATGTATAACATATTGCATGTTTTAGAGAGTCATGTTATACCCTAGAAGAAGCCTAGCTTCCTTCCTAACCATTTAACAAGTTAAAATTACTGTATTCCAGTCTACCAGATCAGTTATCTTCTTCCTTATGAACAAAGCCAAAACCTCCCTTCAAAGAGTGTAATTCCTGGACTAAAGTTGCCCTTAGACTATCTACATTCAGCACGTGGCCTTTTCGTTCCTGAAGGCAGCTGATGTGTAACCAGGATTTTATAAAAAGACCATTACTGAACAGCCTAATGGGAGATAATGCATTTGTGTGCGTGTGCTTGGTTGTTTGACTCCAGAATAACTGTGCTGGCTGGAGAGCATGGCTGTGGGTTAGAGCTTGGCGTGATTTACCTTCAGCCAAACTGACTGGCTCCAGCAAAATGTTCTTGTCTGTTTGATTTCATATCAATTGAATTTGTTCTCAGAGGCTTGTTGAAAACTAATCAGGTTTGGATTTAGTTTGACAGGACACAGCCAAGAGCATTTTAGCATTTTTAGCAGTGTTTTTTTGACTAATAAGTTCTCTGAACCACCTGATCTGACTAGATGACTGAATTCTTAAAAAGGAAATGGAATCATTTCAACAGCTGCCAGGTGGTGGGTTACAGGAGCTCCAAATGCCCCTGTGTTAGACTGATGTATGGCAGGCAGCTCGGCTGCTTCTGGGGGGAAAAGGCTACAGGCCAAATTATGACTCTGGTCGTGCTTTTGAGAGACTAGAAGAAGCCTTTCAGCCTGGAGAAGTTTAGAGAAATGGCTGTGTTTTGAGCAAGTCAGATGCACTCTTTCAAGAACCCTGTTCTGCAGGTAAAATATTGCAAATGCTAAGCTATAAAAGCCTGTATTGAATCTTTGCTTTCCTGTAGAAGTGCCTCATTCAGTAATGTTTTTAAGCTTCCTTTCAGTGGCTGGCAGGCCAGAACCGTGCTGGGGGGCTGCGCAATAGCCCTGTTGTAGTTCACTTCTGATCGGTGACATGGACTGACACTGTTGTGACACATGGGCACAGGGGGAGGCATAAGCTTTTATGTACTCTGAATGCAAGGCTCTGGGACGAGTCTCAGCTGAGTGCACCTGCAAAATGCAGGGGCAGCTGAGCACTACAGCACAGAAAAGAAAGGGAAAATCCTCCCTGCTGCAGAGATACCCCTTGCTGGAGAGCGGGATTGGCTAGCCCTGCAGCCCAGTTGGAGTCAGATCACCTGCTTCAGTCCCCTGTGTTATTCCTCACCACCACCACCCCCCCCCAATAACTCTTTTGAACTCATTTTGCAGGCTGGCCTTGGCCCCTTCCTGCTCTGGGATGGGTTCACTTCATTTTTAGCACTTCCATTTCTACAGGTCACCTGTGGTTCCTGGCTTTGGTGTGTGCACTTAGTGGAGTTAGCAATGGCAACATGCAGGGCAGGAGTCTGCAAAAGCGAGTGTGTTTCTCTGCTCTCTGGAGGACCTACAACAAGTCCCAGAGTTGTTTGGTGCCTCAAGTTTCCCATCTGTGGGATAGAAATTGAGAAGGCAAGTGCATGTATGTTACAGGTCCTGTAATACACAGTTTCTTCAGACAACATATGGCTGATGAAGCTTAAGGTGGTACCAAGGCTGTCCTGGATCGCTTAAGGCTAACATGAACGTGCCTGCAGTTAGGGCATGCTTCCAAAATACCCCTTTCTCAGGATGAACTCAGCCCATGAAAGCTTAGGTAAAGTTTGACCCTTTCATGTGGGTCAGCCTCCCTTAGCAGACATCTGACAACACACTGCAAAATAAGGAGGGAAAAGCTAACCTACTAAAGCAAATTCAGACACTGCTGCCAAGGAAGACAGCAGGGATGGAGGGTACTCAATGTGTGGCAGAAAAGGTTGCACCCCAACATCTCTGAAAGCTTTTGGACCCTGAACTGCCCATGGTTTCAGTGGGAGAGGCGTCCCAGCCTTATCTGGAGGATGAGGAGGACTGTGGCCACTTCCTTCTCCCACAAGGAGTGTTTGAGCCTTAACTCTCTGTGTATCTACAGAAAATGAGAAGGCCTACAGCATCTCTCAGCATAACCATCAGCACTGGCACTGACCCATAGCATCTCACGCATTGCGGCTTGTATGTAACAGCAAATTTTTTTTAATGGCTGCCACATCCCAGGGCACCTTCAGGTCTCACATGCTCCTCGGCATGCCAGCCAGCTCTGAGCATCAGGGTGATGGCAACGTGGATGTATCTCTTGGAAATGCCTTGTGGGCATCCTGGCACTCTGGCTCTGCTGGCTATTAAAGGAAGAACAAACAGTTTAGCAAGATAAAGTAAAAATTCTGCAACAGGCAGAAACTTGACATGTTTGCATGTCACCTAGGTGACAAATGAACAGCTGTCTGGACATCTGATCTGAGCAGGATGGGCCTCCCTTTCTGCGTTGCCCTGGGGCTTTGTGCCTTGTCACTGATAATTATGTCATGTTACGTGTAGATGTAAAAGCTGACCCTGTGTAATACAGCATAAAGCAATGAGGGGAATATATTGGGACAACGGGGTGGATCCTAATCAAAAACATATGTAGAATATATTTGCTCTAGTCAAAACTCCTGTCTGGAGACATGCATGTCAAAGGAGAAGGTAGCTCATTAAATGCTGAAGTGTCCCTGGGTTGGTGGGTCCTGGAGCCTGAGAAATGCAGGACCTGAATTCCCCTGGTTTATGGCTGTGGGTATGGTGCAGAACTAAGAACTAGTACTGGGGTAGAGCTGCAGGGAGAGGCTGGCGTTGGGAATCAGACACCAGGATGGATAATGACCCTTGCATGACTGCAAACTATTGTCAGTACTTGGGATCGTGGCCATGGAAAGAACTTTTGTTCCTTTTTGCCAGCCAGAGTGGTGGGGGGAGCTGTGAGACTAAAAAGTGATTCTGTTACTGCTGTCACCATGATCATCATGGACTTGCAGCACACCCTGGCTAAGATTTGAACATCTGTGCGTCTATCTTTTAGAAGACAGAGCTTTTAAAAGCAAGAGGAGGTGCTTATGGTCACAGGTATTCACACCAGCTATGCTTCCCTTTTATTCAGGTGATATAGCCCCAGGCCACCTCTGGAGAGCTATGAGCTGTGTGGGCACGTTTCTTCCTCCAAATGACTCCTCTGGCAAAGAAAGCTGTGGCTTCCCGACTCTCAAGTTCAGGGGATTTTCAGCCGACATAATTCCATTTAAGAAACAGTAATTAGCAGCGAAAACTTTACACCACTGTCCAGTGAAAAGGGAGCTTTCTCAGCTGTTTTCAGTGTAACATCTAGAATATGTAGCGTGAAAAGGGATTGCTGCAGTGGAGCAGCCTTAAACTTTCCTACTCCATCAGCCCCCAGAGCACTCGCAGACAGATCTGAGACCTGGCATTGCTTTAAGAGAAGGACATCATCTCAGCAGGGTAGATGGGTCTCTCCAGAAGTGTGCCAGTGCAGAGTGCAGATCCCCACATTTTGGAAACTGCATAGCAAGCTTTGGGTTAAGATCCTAAAGATGATTACTTTCAACCTGGTGTTGTCTCTCTTCTTCAGGGCCCCCTGCCAGAAGCATGTGCTGTTCCTTGAGCTTCTGCCACAAGTGATCATTAGCCATGGGCTCAACTCTGCTCACAAACAGCTGTTTGGAGGTTTATTTTTATGAGAGCTCAAGCTTCTCCAGTGCCACTCCTGGACTAAATGCAATGTTCTTATAACTTAGCAAGTCCCAGAAAAATCAATCCATGGAAGCCAGTGCTATTTTATCTATAAACTCACAACCCTTAGCTAAAGTGGCATCACTGCTTTAATTCACTCTGCACAGTGATTTTTTTTTTTCATGTATTTAGAACTTCTGACAAGCACACCTCAGATGCAGGGGTGACAAATCTGGATTATTTATTACATGGGGAGAGGGAAAGCTTTGTTTTAGAAAATATTGCATCTAAAAACTTGCTGGGCTATAGAACTGTGGGTTGGTTTTTGGTTGTTTTTTAATGTCTACTTTCAGAAGTGATTTTTTTTAAGTGTATCACAACTATGAATATATATATAGTGTATATATTTTTTAATTGATTTAAATAGAATTCAGGGATTTAAGGTCTTCTCTTGAGCTAAAGAGTTGCATATGTGTGAAGTGGAGTTGCTACTGTGGGAGTTGACCCACATGCTTGTAGAGGACTTCTGGCTGTATGGGTAGCCCTGAAGGAGTTACTGCTCTTCCATGGAGGTGTTTGACCTGCCAGCGTATCAGATGTCTGCACAGCCTGGGCAATGTTCACCCTGATAAAGTATGTGGCTGGAAAAACAGTTAATTTCCAGGGCACCCCAGGTGCATGGTAGTCTTAATTGAAATGGGAAGTACCATTTTCATGGAGCTTTAAAGATTTAGAGTATTATTTTATTTTAGAATATTTAAAAATTAAACCCTTTGTAAGGAAGGACACAGAAGCCACTGTGAATTGGTATCTAACTGTATTTATTCAGGAACAAAATCCTTTTTCTTATCTCCAAAGTTCTTCCTATTTTCAGTTGAAAGCACTTTGCAACCAGTCAGTTTTGGTTCTTTAGACCTGGAAGTCCTTTGCCACTCTTCAGAGCCATTGCTTTATGGTTACCATGGATTTTTAAACTCGTGGGACTCTTATTCCCATTCTTAAGATTTTTATGCTCATATATTTCCTTATGTCATTAATATGGAAGAAAAAAACCTATAAAACTGTTGTGGTTTAACCTCAGCTGGCAACTAAATGCCACACAGCCGCTTGCTCACTTCCCCCTCCACCCCCACCCCTGGTGGGATGGGGGAGAGAATAGGAAGGGTAAAAATGAGAAAACTTGTGGGTTGAGATAAAGACAGTTTCATAAATAAAGCAAAAGCTGCGCATACAAGGAAAACAAAACAAGGAATTCATTCATTGCTTCTCATCCGCAGGCAGGTGTTCAGCCATCTCCAGGAAAGCAGGGCTCCATCACATGGAATGGTTGCTTGGGAAGACAAATACCATCACTCTGAACATCCCCTGCTTCCTTCTTCTTCCCACAGCTTTATATGCTGAGCATGATGTCATATGGTCTGGAATATCCCTTTGGTCAGTTGGGGTCAGCTGTCCCAGCTGTGTCCCCTCCCAACTTCTTGTGCACCCTCAGCCTCCTTGCTGGTGGGGTGGGGTGAGAAGCAGAAAAGGCCTTGGCTCTGTGTAAGCACTACTCGGCAGTAACCAAAATATCCTGGTGTTATCAACACTGTTTGCAGCACAGATCCAAAACATAGCCCCGTATTAGCTACTGTGAAGAAAATTAATTCTACCCCAGCCAAAACCAGCACGTTCTGCACCCCTTATTCCATACCATTTACATCATGCTCAGGTCCCACACTATCCAATACATCCTCATTAACCACCACCTCCCTTGCCATCCTTTGAGATAATATACAGATATAATTCCCTTAGTCTGTGGACCACCCTTGTAAAATCCAGAAATGTCCACAAAACGTCCATTGAGTTCATTTAGTCCATGACTTTGGGCTCCATTTCTTACAGTGGTCACTCAGGACAGGAGAGATGGTGTGTTGTGTGGAGTTATTGGGCACCAAAGCAAAACTAGCTACTATGGAGAAAATTAACTCTATCCCAGCCAAAACCACCACAAAAACATATGTTACTAATGTACTGCTCTATATTATGGAATCAGATAAGCCTTTTTCAAATGACTGACAATACATATGTCTTTCAAGGATGTGAATTAACCATATGTAAACCATAAGTTTCACTTATTTCAAAGATTGTTAAGGAATAAAGAGTGTAATGAAATCAGCTTATATTGGTGGTTCTGAAATGTAGATGCAAGTATTGATAACAATATTTCTCAAATGCTCCTTAGGTAGAACTGAGGGTAGCTTTCATTTTTATTTTTAGGGTATTAAGTATGATTTTGGTATTTGAGTGACATGGTTAATACAGTGATTCATCCTTAGCTTTCCGTTTCCTCATTTTTACAGCCAGTAAAAAGAGCAATCTTAACTAATCTAACGTTTTCTTATTTGCACATATTTGTTTGGAGTGTCCTAGACCTTCCCAAAAGTCTCAGCTGAACACAAAGCCATATTGTCTTGTGTGTAGGACAATCACGAGAGACTGGTCTACAGGGGCTGGGCAATGCAGTGTGGGACCTCCTGTTAGCTGTGGA
Source organism: Pandion haliaetus (assembly GCA_013401275.1). Taxonomy (NCBI): domain Eukaryota; kingdom Metazoa; phylum Chordata; class Aves; order Accipitriformes; family Pandionidae; genus Pandion; species Pandion haliaetus. The sequence continues at coordinate 153,631 of VYZV01000919.1, read as the reverse complement.
TAAGCCTGTGCTAGAAGTGTGCTGGTGTGTCCCTGTATCCCTGGTTGTTAGCTCTGCTAAGCATCAAGGATCATTGGCCGCAGTGCAGTGCTGTGCTACCAGGCTTACCCTGCTCCCAGAACTGCAGCTGGTTTCTCTGCTCAGGGCAGGCCTGTGGTCTGCAGGTACACCAGTGTCCAGAGTTAGCATGGCAATAGATGCTATCTTATGCAGAGTCATGATCCCTGCCCTGATGTCTAAAGAGACGCAGTGAATGGAAGCATTACTAATTCACCTCTTAGAGATGTGAACCAATACGAAGAGGGGCTTCTTCAAGAGTAGAGCTGAGGACTGAGGTTGGTTGTTTTAATAGCTGCCTGCTTGAAGCTCCAAACCAGTCTTTCTTGTATCAGGGTCTCCTGTCTCATACCCCCTTCCCTACTTGTGGCTGGGACACAGCATTACCAGCCTGAACAGCCATGTGTCTGTCTGTCTTGTACTGGAGTGAGAGCAACTCCCTGATCCAGGACTTTGAGCTGGGCTGCCAACCTCTGCAAGCCATTGCAAATGTGCCATAGGGTTTAGTTTTTGCGGCGGGACAGCATCCCTCGCTGCCACTGTGCCACCACATAAGCTGCCTGTTGTGGGTCCTATCTGCCAGATGGGAGGAAACACTTACATGCAGTGGTGTTGTGAAAGAAAGCAGATGGGTGTGTAAAGGGGGAGTGACGGTGGGAGCGTGGGCTTATTTACTATTGCCCTTTGCCGGTAGCTCAGTGTATTCACTTATTGAATATATGAATCCGATTAGGAGATGCTCACTGTGCACTGGAGGGTGGGAGGGGAGCGTTGCTCGGGAAGGTGCCTGGAGAGCGAGCACACTGCTGACCCAGAGGGGAAGCAGCAGGTGATGCATCGCAGGGCAGCCTCAGCAGAGTGTGAAGAGCGAAAGAGGTAATCGGACCTGTCCCCAGCGTGTCAGGGAAGAGAATAGACTGCTCCGGTCTGAGAGATTTTTTTTTTTTTTTTTTCTTGGCAGTATTGCTAACATGTGGAGGTCTCAGCAGTCTCTCTTCCTTGTGAACATTCCCAGAGTGTCACAAAATGGAGCAAAAGAATTGTACACAGAGCAATACCCCTCCTTATCCAGTTGCCTCCAGCTATAAAGCATCTTCTGTGCCCTTTCTAACCTCTTTGCTGCCTCTCCTTTCCATGGCCTGTCTAATTACTAGTGGACCCTGGATCTCACCTTTATTCCTAGTCTTGCCAGTGCTCTGATCCTTCTCATGGTCCTCACACTACTGCACTTGCCACTGTTTTCCCTCTCCCCATCTTGTTTCCTTGCTATTCATCCCTGTTTCTGCTGGCACACCACTGAGCTTACTACTGCCTGGTAGGCTTCTGACTTTACAGTAATTCAGCCATTTCAGCTGCCTTGGACTCAAGTGTACATTTTATTTGCTTGCCAATAAGCTTATGGGATGAACTTACATTAATGCAAAACGTAGAACCAGGAGCTTGTGGTGACACATATGAGTTGCCATTAAACCCTAATGTGCATAACACCTGTGGGTGTCAACTGCAAAGCAGAAAAAGTGCTTTCTTAATTTCTAATTTTACCTAGAGAACTCCTCAAAGCAACCCACCTTTCAATTTGCAACCCCTCATTTTTCACTTTTCAAACAAACTATATTTTCTGTCCTTCATGGAAAAACAAATCTGTCAAAAAGATGTTTTTTTACCAAGGAAAATGAGCCCTGTTGTTATTTCTGTATCATGGAGGAGAAAACTGGGGCACAAAGAGGATGAATTACAGTTGAAATGCTGAAAGCCTCAGTCCCTGCCCTCTGCTAGGTAAACCACTTTTCCTCTCAGAGCTCTCACGTTTTTATGTGTTTTTATTTCTTTGAGGAAGAACTTTTTTTTAAATAACCAGAAGTATAAGGATGTTTTTGCAGATGGAAAGGTGTTGAGCTGGAGGTTTTATGTCTGCTCTTTATGCATCTTCTGTAGTGGCTCAAATACTTTTTTTCTTCATAAAAGTATAATATGGAAAATTAATGAGGAGCTCGCTAGTGAAATGATACAGTAACTGTAGCCAGGCTAAAAGTGAGTTGTCAGCTCTGGACCTTCCCAGTCCAATAGGTAATTGCAGAACTGTGTGAGTGAGATACAAAGGGAGGCTTTGAAAGGTTCAAAGAGATTTATAGAATATTTCAGGCCACAAAAACACATAAAACAAAGTCCAAAAGGTTCCAGAAACGGGACAAGAGGGACCTGCTGTCAGAAGCAGCTTGTCATATAGTTATGATTTACCGTCCTCTCCCAAGCGATCTGTACAATCTCTGTCAGCAACATGGCAAACAAATAGCATTCAGGGGGCTTGAGATGAGTGTTTGGGAGAGAAGGCAGCAGTGACAATGACCACCGCAAACTTAGGCAGTGAAGTCTCTGCAGAGTTCTCTCTGAGCAGAAAGCACAGAACACTCTTTTCACCTCTTTCTTTTCACTGTGAAAGGACAAAGCTGGGTCAAGTAAAGGAAATATCCAAAAATAACAAAAATTTAACTTTGAGGTTATTCAAAGCCAGCTAGGGACTTTAGGCAGTTGTTCAAATTAATGGGATGTTGCATCTGAGTCCCCACCATAACTTTGAAAATCACAGTCTAAAATTTTCAAAGCCATCCCCTTCTCCATTTCCAAGTGTCATTTGTTTCTCCTTCTAGCCAGACATGGACGTGTGCTTTAACATGATTTGTACGTGAAGAAAAAGTCAGGTCTGTTTAGATTGAGTACTTTGGGCTGACACTTCCATCTCTGCAGCTTTCAAAACAATGAGAGTTGATAAACTATTTTGCTTATGATCTTCCCCCATGCACGCTGCAGGCTGTGTAGAAGATTTTTGAGTAATGCTAATAGCATGAAGGTTTGAAAGGCATTTTTTTTTTTTCCTGATGTAATCTGAAACAAGGAAAATTACCCAGATAGCCTGTCACTTTGAAAAAAAACCCAACACAAACTAATTGGGGTTTCTTTAGGGGTTTTATTTCTTCAGTTTTTGTTTGGTTTGGGGTTTTGTTTTTTGGTTTGGGTTTTTTGTTTTTTTTTCAGGGAACTCCAGTTCAGAAACTAGTAACTGAACGGACTGATAAATTCTGAAAAAGTCCTTTCTGTGCCTACAGAGCTGGTGCTATATGCTTGGCCAGGGAACACTAGACTTTTCACAATAGCTCATCTCACTTAAGAACAGATATTAATTATGACACTAAAAATAATCTAGCAAAACATCCTGCTTTATTTATGGCTCATCCACAAGTATGTTTCCACTGGTGGATATCATGACCCAGCAGCGTATGTGTGATTTTTGTGCGTTTGTTTTTGTTGTTGTTGTTTTGTTTTGTTTTGTTTTTTTGAGAGAGGCTTCCGCATTTGGGCATCAAGGCATTGTTGTCATAATACTAGCATGTGTGCTCCTTCACATCCAGTCTCCACTAGTGCTACCTGCCTCCCTGGTTGATGCCAATGTATCTCCCCATACTGAATTCCTCCTTCTGCATTCCCCACACCCTTTCTCTCTGTCCTCCTTCCTTGTTCTGTCTTTCTTTTCATGCCTGTTCTCTGTCTTTCTGCACCTTATTCTTTTTTCAAGCATCCTATTCCAAGTCCTCTTTCATCCAACCCCCTTTTTCTAAATCCTAGACTTCTCTCAGTTTTGGCCTTCTGAGAGATTTCTGTGATCACTCTCCTCTTCCCAGGAAACCTTTATTTTCAAGCCAGCTACCTTCTGCTAGCAGGGAGGCATAGTCCCATCTGCATCTATGACTGAGTCACAAAGTCTCCAAGAGAGTACGGGCACCTAGAACCACTTCAGGCCTGCATGCACAAATTCACATGCCTAGCTAATCCTGGACTGTAAGCTCTTTGCCCTGACTTGATGTCATCCTGTCTGCCTCTGCTCCCAGGCAGTCCTGTCAGCCATGCTCCATATCAAAGGGCAGGTATCATTGACTGTAGGCTTGGCTGAGCGATGATCAACAGCAGCAAGGAGGAAGAAGAGATTTGAGGATATAGACAGCCTTATGGCTTGCTTTGATCTTTATAAGGACAACTACTGATGTTTCCAAGGGAGAAACCTTCCTTCTCCCAGTAAAACTTCAGGAGAGCAGCCCTGTTTTCCCTGTCTGATGACTTCTTTTCTCTCTGTGGAAGAGGACAACTCCTCTCTCCTCCTAGACTTCCAAGCAGATGCTAATAATGAATGCGCTGGCCAGCTCCAGGCAGCACGTTCAGCACTTCAAAGGTAGATGCAACACTAACATCCCTGCTTTCTCCCTGCCATGCAGCACATTTCCCTTTTACAGAAGGAAACAAGGCTCAGCAGACCCTCTCTCCTTGGACTGCTGTGCTGGCACAGAAAGCCTTTGTGGGCAGAAAGCTGGGGCTGCTAATCCCTTTTAGAAGTAGGTTTGGTAGGTGCAGTCTCAGCATTCCTGTCACCAGTTTGAGGTGAGAGTAGGGACTGAATAACCAGCAGCACCCACGCCGGCTGATTAGCAGCACAGCATGCATGAGATTCCTTGGCACAGTGCAAGGTTATTGAGAAGCTGGGCTGCATCCCAAACTTGCCTCCGGCAGAATTGGCAGATCACGTAGCTAGTGTCACTTTCAAGCACTTGGCCAGGCAAAACCCACCCCTTCTCCATCCCCCAGCTCCCCTGTACTTGGTTTTGGACTAGATTTGTTCAGTGGGTTGGCTGCCTCTCCACCCATGCATTCACAGGGTTTGAGGCAGGGTGGAGTGTGTATCTCTAATCTAATTCCATCTTTCCAGAGGTATGTGACTGGGTATCAGAAGCTGCAGCTTCTTTTAAATTGATTTTTGGCTAATACCTTTCATATGAAATATATATCACAAGGTTTAATTCCAGTAGACTTACAGCAACCTTAAAGCTAGCAAGGCGTATTTTAATTTTTTAATAGAAATTAGAGCTAGAAAAGTTCCAGTGATGATAATTCAAGTGATCATGGAATGACTGGGGCAGGACTGTTCCTAGTGCCACAGTGCACCTCTGTCCTCTCTAATATGCAACTTCAGCGCAGGACCTGTGTTACCCTCCCAGGCTGTGCTATTGGGAAGAGAAGGTTCTTAGCAGAGCTGGCTTTGATCACACCAGTGGTGTTCAGCTAAGGAAACCTATGCAACAAAGACCCTTAACCCTGCTTTTCTCCTCTTTAATCCCAGATGCCTATTACATTTCTTTTCACGGAACAGTAATGCTGAGCCTTGCAAACCAGAGCCTCTCCACCACCTGAGAGGTCCTTAGCAGAGACCTGAAGGACACTGACACCAAACAGCTGTCCCAGGCAAAGGGACAGCCCATCAGGCTGTCTCTTTCCCCCCTATAAGATAACACTTGGCAACACTGAGCTCTTGTACCAAAGATTCTGGCTCATAGCAAGTAACGTGAAGACCTCCGCTAGTCTAGTGCCATGCACATAGCATATGTATCCCATACCAGAGCTACCCAGTCTCTTCTTGGACTGAATACTTGCTGTATAGGGGCTTTTGAATGTGCGCTCTGCACCTGTGCGGTGTGGCATCACCATCCTCCTCCCTGTCTGTGGAGGCTGTGAGTGAGCTCCAGAGCTGGCCCTGCTGTGTCTGAAATGGAAGTGGCTGCTCCAGTATTTGGCAAGTCCCTGAATACTGGGGCTGAGGTTGTGGTTCACAATCGTCTGTGTTACTGGTAGAAAGCAGAGCCAGGGCTAGCTGGTAAGTTTCTGGTTCATCAGTAACTTCTTAGAAAACTCCAGAAGGCTCACCCTAGGGCATGTCATTGGAAGCAAGCCTGATTTGATTGGTGGGCCCCAAGCTGGGGGAGTGTCACTGGGCATCCGATTTCTCTTGGGCATCACTGATTCTCCTGTCTCCAGGAGACAGCAGGTCCCTGGGGGCACTTCAGGGCTGGGGCTGGGTGCAGAAGATCCAGCTGGATGGCACTTTGTACACAGCAGGACCCAAAACTTTTATCTGAGTTCTCCTTGCACTTTTTATGTGAGTCCTGGGGAATGCTACCATTCCTAAATAAGAAAAAATGCAAGCAGCAGCTTGCTAATAACTATTAGAAAGAGCTTAAAAGGTTCTGGTTTAGGTTGAAAAGAGCTTGTAATTAGCTATTACATTTGCATTTCAACTACAGAAGTGGAGCAGCTCCAGCCCAGCAGTGATTCCTGTGAATCCTTTGATTCAGGGTCACAGTAGGTATCAGCAGACCTGTGACAATCTCTCACCAAGTCTGTCTGAAGAGCTAGACTTGGGGCAGTCAACATACTGTGCTGTTGAGCATACCACAACCATAGGATAAAAGCAGATGGCCGGCGAATTTTTATCTTTCTCAAAAGTGAGAGACACCTTTTCCTTTTGAGGAGCAAAATGTTATTGACTTGGCTCTGTTGTTAGTTTAGTGGACATTTGCTGTATGTTTTCCTTTGAAATGCTTAGCTATGTGCAGAGGCAAGATGACAGCTGCAGTGCTTTGGAGTGCATAGGTTTCATGTAACAGGTTGTATGAAAGTCCTAACTGCAGTTGGTAAAGAGATAAGGGGTGGCGGTGAAGTTTGTTCCCCTGTCTCCTTCATGCTGAGGTCGTCACCAGCACAGGCACCAACATCTTACTTACCAAAAGCCTGGTAATGACTGCCATTTACAGCTAACTGGGCTGCTGAGTATTAAGGTCTTATCTTAGCAAAATTATCCTTCCCATTCCCCCACATCCATGGCCCTGAACATGGTCTTGTTTTGGTTCTTGTGGTCCCTTGAGCATCTGGATCTGGCTTATGACTCAGGAGGCTATTTTTCTGCCACGTGCTCTCCAATAGAGTAGTTTAGCACAATTTTAGCCGTTTGTGGCTGTGAGCCCAATTGGAAACACGTGTGCTGGTTAAAGGCAGGTGGAGGGATTTCTTTGTTAATTAGGCTTCAAATTCCATTGTGTTCCCTGTAACCAGTGGCCCAGGCTCAGATTTTGGTAACACCAGACAAACCCCATTAGTGAAGATAAAACCCTGGATTTGTACTGCTTATAAACCTCATAAGTTTGTTTGGGGTTTATTTTTTGCCTTTGCTTAAGACAGTTGCATATGGCACTGATTTTTCTAAAAATAAAAGCCTCTTCAAGCCTGAAGGGGGGTAAAGAGAAACTTTCTAGGGTTGGCAGGGCTGCACAGCCAAGGCTGAGGTGCTAGGATCAGACAGGAAAAGTGAGGGCTTCTTTCCCACCAGCATGCTGTCCTCCCTCCTGCCACCAGCCCATTTCCCTTCTGCTCTACACCCAACCGCTAATTTGCTCTCTGAATCAAGGGGCTGCCGTTTTGCACTAGGCTGGGAGCTGCTGTTCACCCTCTGTGTGCTCCACGAGTAATTAGAGTAACACCTTGTGTAATCGTTTAAGCAACAAATGCCTGTAGCTTCAGCCCACCCCAGATATAACTCAGGTTCATTATCACATTAAGAGCTCTGACAGTAAGTAAGGTGGGGTCAATCTTGTTGCAAAGGAGAGTTGTTCTTAAGGAGACTGTGCATGTGTGTCTTGGGTAGATGGCACAGAAAGAACTAGGAGTCTTTACAGAAAGTTAAATGGAAGGGGAGGCTTAGGTCTATTTGCTCCTTGGGGGGCTGGGTGAAGGCATAGATGGGCCACCTACCATGCAGCAACCTTGGTTGTCTCTTTCTTGTGGACAGAAGACCTCAAGCTTAACTCCTCAACCACACTTATTCCCTGCATCACAAGGGGTTTCACTGTGAGTTGGACACCTGGAATATATTTACTGATTTGCCTATGAAGTACTTGCTGCCCATTAAAATCAGCACATCTGAAGAATGTAAAGAGCTCTAAGGTTTTGTTCCTTTATCTTTGGGGTTTTCACCATGACACTGCCCGCCAAAGTTGTTGGTTTTGTGGAAAAGCTGCTGCAGTGTTGAGCCTCCAGGGCTTGAGGAGTTTTCATGGTTGCCACCTTTCCCTTTTGGGATAGGGAGCTGGTGGGTGCACCGCTGTGCTGCAGTGCCCCTGCCACATTCCTGACCTGTTACAGGACTGTGTTTAGCTGCCATCCCTGACTACCGAGACAGTGGGATGTGGAGTGCCAGTGCAAGGAGAGGGAAAGAAAGAATGAGAGAATGAGACCAAAATTCCTTGCTNCCCCCCCCCCCAAATTAATGTTAAGACCATTTGAAAATTTTCCTGGAGGCTACAGGCATCCTTGCACTGCACCTACTCCTGAGTGCCATCTGGGAAGGGACAGGAAGGGGGGATGCAAGTTGTCAGGGTGGACTCCTGTGCAAGCAGGAGGATCCATGGGGCAGAGAGAGGTGTGGTCACCATTAACACCGAGATGGAGAAGGGTGTACAACTCTGCCATTTGAGTATTAGACTCCAAATGCTGATGCTCTTTGTAGATTGGACTAGATAAAAAAAGATAACTAAACCAGCAAAGTTTTGTGACAATTCACTGCCGAGTGCCAACAGAGCCACTGAGCTAAGCCTGTTTGACAGGAAAGCAACAGGGCAATAATGAAAGGACCACAGAGGTGCCAGAAATCACAGTAGATGTGATTTTATTTGCTAGGTCAGTTCTGAGTGAGATTCCCTAAGAAGCCTAGAGAAGCTGTGCATTTAACTGCCCTGACCCTCAGGGAGTTCTTGGGCGGTGAGTCCTGCGCCCAACTTTTGTGCTCAGGAGAGGAAAGAGGATGCTGAAGTCAAAACCTTGCATACTATCTCTCCCTGTTGTGTTGCCCAGTTCCTTCCTAGGTTGCTCCCAAGGTCTGGACCTCTGGCATTGCTGTGACATGAGGAATCCCCTTTCACAAATATGTATGCTCTCCAGTGTGAAAGCTATCATCTTCCCTTGCTCCGCTTTCTGTCTAAACTGTGAAGGTTATAGCATTAGCAATCCATATCACATTTCTAGTATGCAGCACCCAATACAAGGAGGTAGTTGAAAGACTGCCTCAAAAATACTTTTCTATGTAGAATTTGGGACTTAAATAGCAGGAAACTTCCCAGGGAGGGGAAATTATCTGCTTCCTGCAGAAATCTCTAGTTATATTTGTGAAAACTCAAAATGCCTGAAAACAAGTATTTTAGCCAAAACATCCTAGCTAAAAGACAGAACTCCACTTTGAAATGTTCTCATATTGTCTCATGGGAGCTATTTGCTTCATGTCCCTGTGCAACCAGGTGCTGTGCTCAGCATACGTAGAATCCTAAGCTTGTAGATGAAACAGGAAAAGATACCTTGATCTAATGGATCATCTAGCCCATCCTACTGCCCTAAGGCAAGATTAATTGCACCCATCCTCTTCATATTTATCAATCTGTTTCTAAAAATCTGCAACAATAAAAGCTTCAAACTTCCCCAGGCCATATATTCCGGTATTTTTTTAATTACGGCTATCGGAAGTTTTTGTTTTCTTGTTTTCCTTTTATTATTTTGAAGATTTGTGGCCTCTGGGATTTTCTTCCAAATATTAAATACAAGTTTTAAAATTCTTTTCCTCATGTAAGGGCTGGGGTTGTTTTGTTTCCTTTTGGTTTTGTTTGTTTGTTTGTTTTAATCCTCTAATCATTATCACTGTTTTTAGAGAAATCTGCCCAACTGATCTGTATCTTTAGTTCAGTGCCTGAAACTGTAGTCCACATTCTAGTTAAGAGCTTGCCGTTGCTGAACAGACTGGAAGACTTTCTTGCAAAGTCTTTCCCAGGGCGCTTCTGTTTGTTTCAAGTTGGCTTTTCTTGCAGTCAGGTTGGCTTTTCTTGCAGCAGGATGGGAGTGTTGGCTGACTTTCAGATTTTTATCCACTGCAATCCTCAGAACACTTTCTGTAGACCTGTTGTTTCCTTGGTCATTCACCATCTCTTGATTTTTGTGCAGTTGGTTATTTCTGCCTAAGCATAGTATTTGGCTTTTGTCAATACAGACTTGCAACCAGGTAATCGCCAAATTTTCTCTCTAATAATTGTTTCAATTGGCCAAGTTTTGGTTTTTTTT
>VYZV01000919.1:120274-143552 GCA_013401275.1 Pandion haliaetus | reverse complement strand
ATTGCCTCTGCTCCATCTCACTACTTTGGTATCGTATTCAGGCTTTGTAAGGGTAATCTCTATTCTATTGCCAAAATTATTAACAGAAATGATGAGTAGTGCCAGAGCCAGAACAGACCCCTGAGTAATCCCTCTCAATATATCTTTCTAGGGTAAGTATAAGCAATTGATAACTGTTCTCTAAAATTATTTTTTTTGGGGATCATTTTGGCATCGAGTCTTGAGAAGTTTCATTTAGACTGTGTTTCCCTCGCTGTTTATGAAAATGTCACATAGGACAGTTCCATAAGCCTTACTGAACTCAAGATATATGTCATCTATTGCTTCTTGCTTCACCCTTAAGGCCTGAGAAGAGAACAAGAGGAGAGAAGATCATGCATCACAGGAGATCTAGCCGAACCTAGGACTGTGCCCAGGGGACAAGGGGAGTGTGAAGTACATAAAATATAGCTCCCAGAAGGTCCCGCAAGGCCTCTGTGACAGAGCTGTTATGGTTTCCAGCCAAATATTTTCAGGTTTTGAAATTTTTCCATTTAAAAAGAGTGCATAAGGAATATTTTCTAAATAGCTGTAATGCACTCCCAGACCCTGTGTGTACATGTTAAATAACAACATGCCCTGTACTAGACTGAGAAGTTAATTAGGACTCTCTAATATACTTATTCCTTGGTGTCTGGTAAAGTGAAGTATGTATTGACACAGAAACCTATACTGAGAGCTCAGCTGTATTGCAACAGGAGGTGACAGAGGTGTGTTCAACTTTTTCCTTGCTATGAAACTGCTAATGTGCATACACTTTCTGGTCACTTCTGGCTGTATCCGGGGCACAGTATTCTGATCTTATGGTAGACTATCAGGTTGAAATTTATCCTTAAGTCCCCCACATCCTTATTTGATAAATCCAGGTGATTCTCAAAGCATGTTGCCCTGTCATCAAAAAGAAGAAAGCATACGCTATAGGGAACCAGTTCTGCCCAGCAAGCAGTTAAATGGCTCTTCAGAAGCACAGCAAACATTCTGGTCATCAGATGCGCTCCTGTTACTCTTGTTCAGTGTCTAGATTGTGTAGTACCTTTGGGACACTGTCAGTCACTTGGTCCTGAGTTTAATTTAGAGGAGGCACAACGTATCATGGAGGATCCAGTTTTCTATGTTCAGGGGAAGGAAAAAGGACAGGAAATGGTCTTCTCAGCTTGAGTGCTGTATTTCTGGTTAAAGAAAACACCTAAGGAAGAACAAATTTGAAAGCTTCCTATCAGTGTTACAATATTATTTCCAATCTTCAGTGTACTTGCCTTAAATAAAGGTGACACAGATATGAAGGCCAGGAAAAGGAAATAATCTTAGCTCCCCATCACTTATTTTTTCTCCTTTAGACAGGAGAAACATTGGGTTAAAGGAGGGGTAGGATTCATATGACAGCTCTCCTATATCATGTCCTGTATGTAGCTAGTGGCCTTTCAAGGTGGTTTCTTGTAACACATGAAGGCACAGAAAGAAACAGCTCGAAGACAAGGGCTCTTGACTATTGTCTTTCTGTTTTGACTGTGTGAGGACAAAAGCATTGGTTGGAGAGGGGTGCTAATATCTGTATCTCCTGAGAACGGGCAACTGCTCACTGCAAACTGAAGCCTGGCGTTTCTTGTTTTTCAAATAAACCTGCAAGGGAAATGACCTGCATTGAGAGCACAAGCGGAGAGGGATGCTTCCATCTGAGTTTATTTTGCTTAGCGGGTAAGATCAGAAGAGGCCTAAACAAGGCTCTTTATTTTCAGCAACACTGATCATCTGCTTTGAAGTAAGATCCAAAGAAAACATACTCCCTCCTTCATCCCAATTAAAAAGCAATAAAGGCTATTTTCATTTTTTTAAAATATTAAAGGTAGGATAGCTGCCAAGAAATCCTTTTCCTTCATAGAGGGGCAGATGTCAAATATTGTGAGGCCGTATTCTCATCTGGTGTCATCCAGCATCAGTCCATTGGAGTCAGTCCAAGTGGTTGTGAGTTGTGCTGCCTAATCGCCTGGCTCCCCTTCTGGCACTGCCATTCAAAGATACAGCTCTGCAGAGGTCATGTGCAAACACGGTGGTTGGAGATAATGGCCCAAACTCATTCCAGCAGTTTTATCCAGCAAATTATATGACTTCCTGCTTTTTGGTGATCTCCTTATTCACATTGAAGGCTCCAGCAGCACAAGAGCAGTGCTCTGTGCAGAGCAGGAATCACTTAGGTGATAGAAAGGGGCAGTTATCCCTCAGGCAGGTCACTCTAACCTTTTCCTGGTGCCTGGCACAATTGAGAAGAGGAGGAAAGATCATATCTCCAGCTAAAACAGGGCAGTTCATGGAGGCAAAACAGCAGTTTTCCACACTGATATCTCTAAGAAATTGAAACTGGGACCCAACTTACAGAAATAGGATGAGGGGTTCAGTTTCAGTTAAAAGCAATGGTTCCAGTTTACTGCTGTGTTCAAGGCAATTGCTCCTTTCTGTCCTGGAGTGTATCTAGTCTTATATCTGAGTTAGTTTCCCTTCCTGCTGCATACATTAGGCTCACCAGTGAGAGTATAAAGGATTTCCCTGAATAAAGGAGTGGAGAAGTCAATGGGCATAAGAGAAGGGCGTGGGGGGGGAAGACTGATAGGAACAATCTACGCTATTGTCATAGAAGACAAATATTTCTTTGACTTTTTTTTTTCTTCTAGTTTCTGTGAACTTCATAATTAACCACAGATGGATATATAGGACAGGCTTTGAGCTAGGAATGGGTCCCAAAGTAAGTGAATGACTCTCCCACTGTTTCTTTCTTTGCATCTCCTGCCTTCTCTTTCTGGAGGCAAAAAAGAGTAATACAGCTGTCCACAGTGGGAGTGATAAGGCTGTTAGCTCAAGGATGAATCAGTAGGGTGGAGCAGCACAAAGAAGCAGCCAGAACTCTCTTTGTTGTTCTTACAGAGGTCTGTAAATGCTCCTCCCACTTATCCTCATGTTTATCAGTAACAAACTCATTGAATTCAATGGAAGAGCACTGGGTTAAAGCCAGTATGTGAGGAGAGGCCAAACCAAAGGCCACTACTCTGGTTTAAATTAATTCCTAACACAAAATAAGATTCAGTCAGAACCTGGTCTAAAATCTGAAGTGGAGTTAAATGTTTTCTGAGCCCCTGCAGGGTTTTCGCCAGAGTTTGGATCATGAAGTGCTGCTGCTTCAGGTGTTCTGAACTCAGTGAAGAACAAAATGCTACAGTAAACGTACTTGACCTCCTATCACATGTTGAACACAGCTATGGGCAAATCAATACATACATAAAGTTTGCCAGTTTCTAGAATCCAAATCAAACTTTGTTCTTCCAGTTAGAGCCAGAAGCTGTGCTAGCAAAATACAATGGCTTTCAATGGCATTTTCAGCCTGGGTCGGTAGGTTCAAGCAGTATAAATGCAGTCATAGAATCACAAATAAATTTAGACCAGAAGGCACCTCTGGGGCTCACCTAGTGTGTCTGCTCAAAGACCCAGCTTTGACATTAAATCAGCTTGCTCAGGATCTCATCCAAGGAAGTTCTGAAAATCTCCAGGGATGGATATTCCATGTCATCTCTTATCAGCTTGTTCCAATACATAACTGCTGTCCTAGTGATGGATGTTTTCCATACGTCCGGTTGGAATTATCCTTGTTGCAACCTGTTTCCATTGTGTCTTGTCCTTTCACTGTGTACCTCTGAAAAGATTCTGGTTCCATCTTCACTACAAGACCCTTCAGGAAGTAGAAGATGCAATAGTTCCTTCCTTCTCTAGCCTCCTCTTCCCCAGGTTAGAAAATACCAGTTCTTTCAGCCTCTCATATTTCATGTTCTCTAGACTCTTGACTCTCTTAGCAGCATTTCTTGGGACTCTGTACAGGTTGTCAGTATCTCTTTTACATAGGGTGGCACAAAAGTGAACTTCAGTGTGTTTCAGCTATTGATCCAGACCAAATGATGTCTAAATTTTGTAAAATTCACCTATCACTGCATAAGCAAGTCTGCCAGACTGTTGTCTTCCTTGTCTTACTTTACCTTATGTTCTTCTGATAATAAAATGTTGAGGAAACCTAAAAAAGATAGATCTATGTGATTTTTAGCTACCAATGACCTCTGCACTGATAGTATTGCTATCTTGCATATCTCTACTGCATCTGGATGGGGATGAACACTCCTGTTGCCCTGAGATAAGCAAGAAGAGTATCAGACCCATAAACTGCATGGGAGACCAGGAAGCTGTTTGGTCCAGGCATTTCTCTTCCCCCCCAGGCTACTTCTTTCTGGAGGAAGCCATTGATCTTTGGCAGGCGGACACAGTTGGGCATTCAGTCAATCTATCAGTGACAGGCTAACATAAAACAGTGGTAAACAGCCTCCAGTGATCTTGGGGAAGGGCTCCCTGGCTGGAGAAGCATAGATTCAGCATTCATTCAAACTAACTTTTGAGGAATTTTTGTATTATTATCATTGTTGTTTCCTGTAATAATCTGGGGAATCTCTATCAAGAGTGAGCCTTTGGATAATCTCAAGACAAAGTCATCCAGGCAGGAAGTCCCACTTGGTTTTGTTCATTTAACAAGATCTTACAGTTCTCCAGAAACATCTTTTCATTTTATTCTGAATGGAATTTATGGTGAAATACACAGTAGTAGACAAATGTTATTTAATTCAGCTTTGCATAAATTTGAATGAGCACTCCCAGGAGAGCCTGAATTTCAGAGAAACCTGGAGATGATAGTAAAATCTTCCTGGGGTCTCTCTCACTCCACGCTTGGAAGCTGAGTCCAGTTTGCTTTTTCTACTCTATATATTTTTAGTGGTTTTTCCAGTCTATAGTTTTATGTGTTTGAAGCAGGGAGGAGATTATTCCTCTGAGTAATATCAGCAAGTTCCTCCTGACAGCCATGCTGTTTTGTTAATTTCCTTTCTCTATCCCTTCTTATCCGTCCTTCTGGCACTACAGTGAATTTGTCTGTCCTCCATGGTACTTGCACACAGGCTTTCAATATCTGTAAATAGCTGCACACACCTTCCCTAGATCACTTTGTCAAGCTGAGCAGTCAAGCTAGGCAGCTCCAACCCCGGCAGAATACTACTATACATTAGTGTTGCAGATCCACCAAAGCCACTCCTAAAGGATTACAAGATGAGTGGCTTTACTAGTTAATATGCACTGCTTCTTCCACTTCTTGATTGCTTTTATTGAAGTCCAGGTCCATCCTTCAGAGGAAAACATAGGTCAGGGGTACTGAGCTGTTTGTGGCCATACATCGTCCCCTGCTCCCACAGCTTTGAACAGACTGCATGCAGAGAGACAGCTATGCCTTTAGGGACCTGTGTCTAGGTCTGGGCTGACAGGGTGAGGTTATGTGATGTGCCTCCAGATGATACAGCACATGACTCCCATCCCTGGGAAAGGTTGCGGGACAGTGGCTTTAAACTACTTTTGCACCTTCCCAGCCTCAGCCTACTCTAGGAGCTGGAGAGAACCATGCTGCAGCTGAGGCCAAAGTTAAGGCAGCCTGGCTGAACAAGTCTTCTGAACTAACGTGTAGCTCAGAAACTCCTCAGCATTGTAGACAGAATTTGCACACCAGAATATACCAGTCAACCCCAGCCTGAAACCCTCCACAGCAGATCCTGGGAGGCAGCAGGTGTCCTGGGAATGCTCCCACCACTGGGAGTTCTGTTGGCCCAGTCATAGTTCCGTGATCCTCTGTAGGGTGTAAAGATTAGCACAGGAAGAAAGATCTCACTTAGAGTTACTCCTAGATTGGGCAGACACTGGAAAATATCAGTATAAAACGCACTATGCTGTAATCTGGCTAAAACTGGTATTATTTAACATGATCTGCTCTCTCCCCCAATAGCAGGTTTGCTACCTTATTCCACTGAACTCTCCTTAGCTGTTTTGATTAAGAGAAAAGGCCATAAACATTGTAAAGACAGGGTGGGTCAAGGACATGTAAGGAATTGCCGGTGCCCAGCACTCATTCATAACATCACCAAGCTCTCTGGGAGGTCTCTGTTGCAGTAACAAGGAATCTGGGGGCTTAGCCTGGTTGTATAAGCAAGAACGTAATAGAGCTGTGTGTCTGGTAGGACTTTCTGGGCTAGAAAGTGGCTGTATTCTTGTGAATAGCTGAGAGGACTAATGAGGCCCAAACGGCATAGGATGAGGGAAGCTGTAAGAATTTGAGCATGTTGTATGCACTGCACCAGGTTTTCCCTCAGCAAGCAAGAGCAGGGGATCAGTAGGATGAAGGCTGAGGGGTTCCCAGGGTTCCCTCAGCCCAGCTTGAGTTCCCAGTTTGTGAGCAGGATAGAGACGTTGCTTGGTGAATCGGTGGGTAGAAGGGCCCTCATATTTTTGGTGGTTTTGAGGAATGGACTAATCGGGAGAGAAATTGCTAATAGCAAGCAAAATCCTGCATTCATGGACATTTTCAGCTGGTGATGCTGGTAAGCAGTCATTTTATGCCTTTGCATTTTCTCAGCTTTTAACCGATACAGTCACAGTCTGATCTGTGTACATGGACACACATTTACATATTGATTAGTCATCTCTGCCTATACAGACTGTGTGCCTGATGACTCTTCCCCATCAGTTCAGAGGCCAGTCAATTGCCTGTGCCTGCGATCTAACATCAGAAAGAAAATGGTATCATGTTCTCATTGCATATTTGCAGGGGAGCAGCTGCTTACGTTACACAGACCTATGGGATCAGACTCCTTGGAACATGACATATGTGTGGGTGAACTTGGCCAATGCGGCAGCCAAGAAGAAAATTTACTAGCCCACCCCTGAAGAACATGATGGGACTCCAGAGGATGGAATCAGGGGCCCGTACAAATACTTAGAGAAGTTATTAACTTTTTTTGTATTTCGGTGGTAGAATTTTAAGTCTCATATCAATTATCCTTCAGCAAAGAATGTTTTACTACGGAAAAACAATTACATGCATAGTGGGAGCTCTCCCGACTCTAAACTGAAGCATCAAGGGTGTTGACATTTTAATGAAGACCTTCTTTTCATGCAGGGTTTCTCAGGTGTTGAGTTAAACCACTACTAATAAAAAGCAAACAAAACCAAAATACAAATATGTGCCAAAACCTAAGTCCACCCTAATTTCAGCATGAGTCTAAGGTCAATATCTTCTGATATAATGTCACCAGTTCTGAAATATCCATGACATTCTAAGATGTAATAGGGGCAACATTTTCAAAGGTAGTAGAACAGGGATACCTTTTATCTAACCAAGCAGGTAACAGTCAAGCTCCTACTCAATCTGGTTGTCTTAATCCTCAGTTGATGTAAAGGGAGACTGATAGGGCCAAGAGGCAACCTAAGTCAAGTGAAATAAATCACTTTCTAGAGCAGTGCAAGCCTCCATCAGCTGCCACCATGCAGATACAGGCAACTTAGGAAAACATGCTTCTACTGGATGCCTCATTTTTAGACATCTAAATTTTGACTGGTGGAATCTCAGGCTAAGTGGTGTGTAGGTCTTTAATTCACCAACAGTTAACTTACATTGGAGTTTTGACTCTATTTTCAGGAGAGTTTAGGAATTGTTGACAACCATGTTACCTCAGTACCACTCAGGATCTAGGAATGTAGCACTTGCAGAAATGTGCATTAGGCCCTACAGTGTCTACTGGAGTCTTTCAACATCTGGGCTGGTGCTCTCTGCTTGCATGGTCTTGAAATTCTAACCCAAAATTTGTATTTCTGGCATACAATCCTGGTCCTGTTGAAGAAAGGAATTGGCCCTTTGGCTCTAGTGAGGTGTGTATGTCATTCCCTACACAGAAACAAAATAGAGAAATATCTTTTTAAGACAGAAAACCTTTCAGGTCTACTGTATCCATAATAAAGAACCAAAAAAAGAATATATAGATCATATGGGGGGGGGAGGTTCAGGTTATTCCCAAGCAATGGGATTCACTAGCATTCTTTAAAGATGTTACCTGCTTCTGATAGAAGAGTTGGGTTCCAGGACACTGAAAGCTGGTGCACTTTTATCCTATAATCTTGGGCACCGGATCACTGAAGTGCCAAGGGAAAGAGCATCTACTTTAAAAGGGTAACGCAGAAATAACTCATGCAAATCAGTGCTGAACTCACACACTTTGGTGGGATTCAGAAAGAGACTTTTCCCTTTCTGTTTCCTCTCTAATCCTAAATGATGATTCATGTAAAAGTGAGGCTAGGGCTGATAGTGGTATTTGTCAAGCAAATGTCTGCACTCTCTCCAGCCACTGTGTGCTCAATATTTTTAAGTTTTGCCGTATCCAAAAATATTGGGCCATTAAATCTAATTATGCACCTCTGGGAAATAATCTATACCTTGAGGCTTTTAAGGAAAGGAAAATTCCACAGTTGCACCTGGTCAAATGGTTACACGTGAAGGAAATGACCCCTTGACCCTTTTAGGTGCTCTGAACATAAAACTTTTTTAACCCTCTCTTACCTGCACAGCTATAAACAGTATTACTGCTCACAAATCTATGCAGCCCAGTAAAAAAAAAAAAAAAAAAGACAATATTAGACTGACCTTTGGCAGCAGGGATTCTTCTGGGTGGCATGAGAAAGAGCTACAGAAATTGAACTTTACTTAATCCTGAAATTCCTATAGGGTTAGGAACTGCCTACTCTGTGTGTGGGTGCAGACCTTAGCGTAGTAGCATCCAGGTCCATTCTGGAAGTGTCTGGGCTGAATGCAATGCAAATGGTGCAAAATCAGCAATACTACAGCCATGCTATTTGTCATGAGGAGAGGGCTGTCTTACTGCTTTTTCCTATATAGTGATGCCTTATTGTCAGGATATTTCATCTTTGTGTGACTGAAGGCAGCAAATCAAATGATTATTCCATTCTGAATAATTTCATCAATAGTTTATGGCAGGAGTATAACTACTGCAAAGCCTTTGTATGAGAAAGCATTGTCTTGCTTTGATTATTGATAAGTTTTACAAAGATACATTAGTAAAGGAAGGTCATAGAAGGAGTTCAGGTTTGTACGCGTCACATCTTCCTCCAGGCTCCTGACAGTGCATGATATGGGAGACAGTTGCTCCAGACTCTTCTGTTACTACTTCGACTTTGATTCCTTTGTACCACCTCTGAATTTGACCTGAATTTTCTGTGAAGTTAAGGGTAAGAGTGGTATCATTCATAGCTTGGTGTATGTAATTCATCACCTGATTGGCTCAGAGAAGTAAAGAGTAGAAAGAAAAAATAAGTTACGAGAAGCATGCAAAAAGATGCCAGTCAGAGACAAGTTTTCTAATTGAAATGATGCTTGGTTTTGCCCTAGGTATATAATTAGAGTGTTTCCCATATCTGCCTGGGGCTCTAGATGAGTGATAAGAAAAGCATAAGAAGACCATCTTACACTGTCTTCTACATCAGTCTTTGAATTTGACCTACAGGAGGAATAGGAACTCTGATTGCTGATTACTAGAAAGAAAAACATTGTATTCTCCCACCCAGCCAAAACGTATACCTCAGAATAAACATGAATAATGAGGTATGAAAGGGCTTCAGTCAGGAGAGAAGCTGTGAAGCTGTGTCAGCCCATCACAACCCATTCGTGAGGCCGGGCACTCGCACGTCAGGGTTACAGGTCTGCAGTTTCCCATGAGACGCGCCGTGTTCTCATGCTGCAGGGGAAGAGCCCGCCGCTCCGGCACCGTCAGTCCTGCCTGCTAGGCGAAGGCGCTGTCACTGTTTGCATGATTTCTATTTCAGGGCACTCTGCTGAGATGACTTGCCCAGGCACAGGGGATCTTGAGCCAAAGGCAAAACTTCCTTTCCAGGGGAGTCTTTCATAGAAAGGATTTTTAAAGAAAGCAGCATCCATTCCCACTGCAGGGCTCTCCCCCTCCAACCTGAGGTGACACTGCCATATCTGAGAAGAGCACTGGACTTTAAAAAGAGCTTCAAAACTGATGGGGAGCAAAGTGGCCTTTTTTAAACATGGCAGGGCTTGCCATAGCAGGTGGCACCTGCTGAGAGCTTGAGGCTTTAGCAAATAATTACCAAATCCCTTTACAAGATCCTTCTGTGCCTTGGCACAACATTAAACATTGTGTAAGAGTCCACGAAGACAACCAAGCAGCCGGAGAAATCAAAAGCTATGCCATGAAGTGAGTACCTTTATGGAGTGGTAACTTCATGGGTGCCTTCATGGGTCTCCAGTTAGACCAAAGGCCTCCCTTCTTTACTGGGGTCCAGGCCCACTTTGGCTGACGTGCACTATCAGGCAGCAGAGAAATGGTGTGAGCTAAATGGATTGCGACGCAGTAACAGTGCTGAGAACCCAGGCTCTGCACAGCCCTCATTTGTACAGTGTTTCTAATTCCAGTATTGCAGACTTGGGGGGGTGGAAGATTTGGAAGGGTTTGTGAGGTGCTTTCCCAGAATTAATTCCTCACTTGGTGGGAGGGAGGAAGCTTGAACTCTGTCTCCTGTTTGCTATGATTACATACCTCTTCCCTTTGATATGCAGCTTCAGTTCAGAGGTTAGGGAGTATCTTACTTGTGATAATAAAAAATAGCCCCAAAAGAGAGAAAAAGAGAAAACTGAAGATTAGCATTTTGTGCTTAAGTGAGCCCAAAGCGTCTCAGCTCTTATACTCCCCTCTCAGTGCAAGGAAGGCAAAGCAGCAGAATATTACATCTCTCAAACCCATACCAGGTTTTTCTGTCATAAAAGCAAAATTTAAAAGCAAGCCCTCACATTTTCACCAGGAGACACTAGCTATAACAGAGACAAACAGCCAGGCTTCCTCACAGCCCCAGCTCAGTATTATCATCTTTTGCTGACCAGGGATCTTTCCCAGCCTGGAACAGACACACCAGCTGGCTGGACTACCACCGTGAGTAAATATATTTGGAAATGACTGTGCTATCGCAATGCCTTACAAATACATCAAAGTGTGCTACATGCACAGCTGTGGTTTGTCTCCCTGCCTGCTGCCAGGAGCATGTAAAGTTCCAGCTTCTTCCCCTCAGTCTCTTCATCCATATATTCTCAATCCTTCCTCCACCCTTCAAAAACAAGCTAAATGGCATATTATTAATGATCTTTTAGTTTAATAGCCACATTATTACAGAAGGTCTGAAAACAGATCATTCCACGTGCCAATAATCTGTCCACCAATTATTCTCTCTTAGTGTCAGATGAGCATGCAAAGTATCTTTATTACTCTTTTGGTTAAATTTAGTTCTCAGGCAAATAAGAGGCCCTGACTAGAGCTGAGGGATAGTGCTGGCAAGCAAAATGAGAAAGGACAAGGCATTTCAATCCCAAACTTCATACTTAGCAAGTGATATCACCTTGGGCTGCTGGCTGTGTTAGGATTGGTCCAGCAGCCAGGCCTGGGGAGGAACAGGATAGCTGAGCATCAGGGGATTCTTTTCTGGACCAGGCATGGAAATTTTCAGGTCCCCTGTAAAAAATGTTAACACTACATTGCAGACAACTTCCTGTAATCTTTGTGACGTGGTTTGTGCACCAGGCCCTGGAGAATCTTTTTTGTCCAAAAAGCTTCCCTTGGTGGATTTCCAATGATGCAGCTGGGAGGCAAACTGAGTCCATCTCATTTGTAGCAAGGATTATTGCAGTCTCTGTTAATTCTTGTTTCCTGTGTTAATGATTTCTTTCCGACAAAGTGCTCCGAGAATTTTTTCTTGCAGCGTAAAGGGATAAAACCACCCCCCACTGCCTTGGATCTGCTGCCCATTTCTGACAAGCCAGAGTGAAGATGGAAGCAGAAGGTTTTTGTCATTCTGAGTTTCTTGGATGGTGTGTGGGGGGTGTTTTGTTTTGCTTTTCTCTGTGTGATTCTTGGATACCTTTTACCCATTTGGAATTCAAGTCTCCCGGTTTCCTATGCTGGTGATCCTGCTGCCTCCAGCTGGGATTCTGCAACACAAAGTACTTACAGAATTAAATACTGGAACCAGGAGTCTTTAACAGCCTCCAGAAGGGTCTTCACCCACTCAGCAGCATTAGACAAATACCTGAACTATGCAAGCTGGTGCAAACTCTAGATTCATCTAAGGTGCCCACACAGACCTTCCTGACGCTAATTTTTGGCTGGTTTCAAGCTAGTGAGAATGGTTCTCTGCCCTCAGACATCCCTTGTCTGCATCAGCCATGGAGAATTATGGTGCAGGCAATCCCTGGAGTAGAGGAGCATTTCTTGTGAACTGGAGGGGGAAGACCCCATCCCCTCAGCATACACAGCTGTTTTGACAGTCACAAGGAGCATTTGTCATCGATGACCAAGGGCCATTCTGGCCGAGATCAGGTTGTCTTAGAAGTTTGATTATAATCACAGTCATTAAGGGAAGTGTTTATAAGTTTCCTATCCTGTAACCAAGGCTGGCACTGATGCAAAAGTCCCAAGGCTTCCAAGTCAGGGCTGCCTTCAGAGCACTCTGTGGGTAAGTAAAGAGATGTTAGCACTGGATATGCTGTCGTAACTTTGCTATGGGTTGCTCAGAAACATTGTAAAGTTCATATTTCACAATCATTAGCCTCAGCAGTGCCCATCTGTTAAGCACTGGTAACAATTGAAGTGTTTCATAGCAGATGTTCTCACTGAACAAGTGCCTGCACGGGGTTTGCTGATTTCCTGGATCACAACTGTTTATCCCAAAGAACTCTGCAAATAATTGCCTAAGGTCAGTTCAGAGTGAATGTCCTGTCTTCTGGATTTACACTGGTATGAACAGTGCAGAATTGCACCCGCTACTCTCTAGCCCTGTTCTCAAACACTGGTACAAATCAAGAAGGGAGTCGGTGGAGTGTAAAACAGATGGAAGTGAGATCAAAATAAATCCTTCCACTTTTTCCTTGTAACACTTCAGATCACAGATGGGAGAGCTGGGATGCAGACAAAATATGACAGGAGGTTACTTGAACATCTGGAGTCCAAACAAATGCTTCTTTATGTAAAATAACGTTTTGCAAAGAATGCCTAGGAAATGTGAAAACTGGACCCAATCCTGGTCCCGTGGAAGTCACTGCCAACACTCTTGTTCGTGTCAGCAGTCCTTCTCTGATGACATTACAAATGTCGTGTCTGAGTTACATCCGATGGTAAATGGAATTTTAAAAGCTTTCTCTGAATCTTTCTGGTAGAATTGGCTTTGCCAAAAAAAACTTTGCAAAGATATTTCAGGCAAGACCCAAATGTCCAGTATTTGGATTTTCTCTTCAAAGCCACAAATATCTATGAGGTGTCCAATTCCCCATGAGAGCCACTGAGAAACAGGCACTTAATTCTGCTTTGTACCTTTAGAAATGTCCCATCTGATTTAGATTTTTACATAGCTGTTAAAATGGCATGGCAATTTAAGGTAACACTGTTGTCCAACCATTTGTCATTGAACCTCTTTCAATGAGAAGAGATCATCTCACAGCTACCCAGCTGTGAAACAGATTTAGATGAGCACTCTTCATGTCTTTCAGTGCAACACCAAGCTGCTGCTCAAAGATCACATAAAGTAATCTGGTTGACTTTGCACTGGAGTTGAGGAAGAGCATTCACATGGGCTTTTTCAGCAGTAGAGTAAAAGGGGATGTCGCAGAATCAAGCCTGCTGAATGTTAAAATCTCTACAAGTGACACTGCTGTACTTACCCAAATAAGAACATCTACACGGAGCCTCAAAACCAGTTTCCTTGGGAACCTAATCTTTTCAGTTCAGTTGGGAAAAAAGACGAGAATAGGATGAGAACAGAAGTGAGCCTGTATAAATTTTTAGGAAAGGATGTGATAATAAAGAAGGTCTTTGGATTGCAGAGAAGGAATCTGGAATTCTTGATAGATTATTGGAGTGGACGAGCTCTGCATATCCGAGTGTGTGTTTATGGTTTATATAATGAAGGACAAATAGGCAACCCAGCCTCTACCAAACTGGAAATCTGTGTGTGATTAAGGAAGGGAGATGTGCTCCCTTCACTACCATTAAGTGGGGTTCTCCCTTATTTCACTGTCATGGACCAGGATCTGATTTAAACCACGTGCTGTAGCTAGTAACCTCAGATAAATCAATGCTTTGTGCCTTTCTAAGGTATTGTCTGTCATTGTAGGACATTTAACAAACTGCCTGTGTGGGAATTGCTTATTTAATCTAAAGCAGAAATACAGCCATCTTGGGGTGGGAAAGCAGAAGCAAGACCAACAGGGCTCGTACGAAATATGTGGAAAGTACTGAAGTGGCTGAGACCCTCCACTGCAGGTGGTGTTCTGCACGCACGTGGAGGAGGGAAGTCCTCTGCACTGAAGGTCATATATGCAGTGCAGGTATACACAGCCAAAAAATATCAGCTGAGCTCAGTCCTTTCTGCTGGGTAAGGGGCATGGTGACAGAGCTTCCCATAGGTTTACACCACTGTGTGGCACCTTGCTGACCCAGCTGGAAACTGGAGCCTACACAGAAGAACTACCCCAGCTATGATGCTAGTCACATTGCTCTTTTGGGTGCTCTTGGTGCATTAGTAAGACTGTGCTGATCTTGTAGACCTCTCAGGCTTGGGTGGCTGTTTGATCTTTTGGTGGGATTGTCTGGGGGTTTATATACTTAAAATTTGCAGATCTCCTTCTCATTTTGCTGCAGATTTTTAAATGAGGAAATTAGATGAAATACAGATTTCAGGCAGCTCTGGATGAACAGTATTCCCAGCTGGGATGCTCATTCAACTCCTGAGAAGGGCAGGGGTGGGGAATCAGTATATAGAACTTATTTTTTGTCTATTGCCTCTTCAAATGTAAAATCCTCAGCTGTGATCCAAGGGGAGTAGCTGTTTTATGTTCAGATGCAGCCCAGGGGAGACATGTGCCTGCACCTCAGATAGTTCCTTGGTTGTTCATTCAGATTCAGATGTAACTGCATCTGTATTTTGCATTTCAGCTGCTGACTATTTAAAGCAACCAAACTTAAATGTGCCAAAGCCAAAGAGGGTGTCACCAGAATAGACACGTTATGTACAGTGTGTGCCTGTTGTTAACTGCTGTTAATCGCCTTGGCTGGGCAGCCTGCTCTTCCCTGGTCGGTTTCTGCTGCGATCCCAGCCTTTGTTCCTCTTCTGCAATGGAAACATTTCTCCCTTACTTATTTTTGCGTGAGAAAACATGTTTCCATTGCAAGCCTCTAGATACCACTTGGGTGCCCCCCTGACCTCTCTTCATGGGCCCGGCCCATGTAAATGACCAGACGAAGGAATGTGGATGAAGGAAGTGCCATAAAGTAGAAATATTGCTGGCTCGTAAATTCCCTCCACCACAGCAAGATTTCAAAATAAACAGAGCTACAGTCACATAGGACAGCATAACTCAGCAGTGCAAAACTCATCACCGACTCTCGCAAAGGAGAGCAGCCTGACATCAGAATGAAACTCCTCCAAGAGTCCCATCTGCCTCAGAGCCCTGGTACCAGACCTGCATTAGGTTTCCATACAGACTTCACCTGGCTTCGTTCTCCAGGTTATTCCTCTCTTCACAACCCATACCAAACTGAATCCAAGGTGGGAAGCTGAACCACAGTTCTCTTTCAAGTCACTGGGATTTGGTGGCCCTCATATCTGCTGGGTGGCTTTTTTAAAAATACCCAGCTTTTGATTTAACTGTGGTTCTCCAGCTGGCAGCATGAATGTGTCTGTATCTCCAGTATCTGGGAGTCCAACCATGAGTACTGCCGGCTGCTGGGCACCGGGATTGCTTAGGCAGGTTCAAGCATCTTCTTGCTGCAGTATCTGCTCAGCTGCAGGTCACTCTTGCTTCTGCTCTGGCAACAATTCTGTCTGTTTATAAGGGCTCAAGACCCCTTATTTCTGAAAACAGATTATCCAGACACCAGATAATTCCCAGGTGCTTGAAGAAGAGGCAGGCTTACGTACCACACAGGCTCTCAGCTTCGGGGTGCAATATTCTGCTGTCGGCCATCCGTGAGAAGAGGAAGGTTTCTCCTTGGATTGAGAGCTTTTTGAAGAGAAGGGAGCTTTCTCCTACTACTGCATGTGCCTGCATTGATAGGTAATGAGCAAATGGCCATCTAACAGTTTCCCCAAACCTCATACAATGTCAAGAAGTGGGATCAAATTGGGATTCCTTGAAACAAGATTTTAACTCTGGAACACAGGTAAAAGCATGTATCTCAACTTCAGACACAGACACAAGTCCCCACTCAGAAGCCTGTCATGACTAAGAACAATGGAGTCAACAGACTGGCAAGCAGACACCAATTGTTATTTTTCAACACTTTTTTGGGTTGACATTAGAGATTTTCTAAAGTTGAAATTAAGGAACATTTGATGAGCTTGTACAGCTTGTTGAAAAATATTCCATTTTGACACAAAACATACTGCCTTTCCACTGAGAGCCAATATCCTCCTGCTCTTCTCCCCTGATGCTGCTGTTCTTATCTAAAAATAATTTGGTTTATTTACTTAGTGAAAAATTGAATGTTTCCAAGGGCACTGAGACCTTTTTTCTCTTCATCAAGAGCTCAAATGTCCACTAAAATAGCTTTGATGAGAAATTTTCAATCAGATCCAGTGAAAAAAGGGAAGAGATGGGGGAGGAAACCATGACTTCTTTCTGTTGAAGCACACAACAGAGTTCCTTGACATCAGCTGTGGGAATGAAGAAGAAAGTGTCTGCCTTTGATCTGAAGGGAATCCTATAGTTTTCATGAATTCTGCCAGCTGCTCCAATTCTGCACTTCCACTCAGACAAAACCCTACATTATGATTGAGCCTGAAACCAACATAAACAATCCTGTGCCCTTTTACCCCTGACATTAGAAGATGGAGTATCAGTGGAGCTGAGAATTTACTCAATACATCTAAATGAAGTGTAACCTTCCAGAGTTAGATGGCACCAGCTAGATAACCCCATTCAAGTAGAAGTAGGTGAAGGATGACACTGAAGATTGCATGATGGGGTCATAGCTGATAGTCCTGCTTGTGACTTCTGTACTAACTGCACTGCACATACAAACACCAAAACGTTTGCCATTCCTAAATCTGCAAAAACTCCCCAAAAGTCTAGCTAAAATTTTTGTCTGTAGGTGAGGGAGAAGAGATTCTTTGCGCCATAGACCGTATCATGCAAGAACAAGTTAGGGATAATGGATGAAGAATAAATTGAGGGAGCAATCAAGAGAAAGTCCTTAACTTTTTAATCAGCCAGGCTTTGGAAGAGTCTGCCAGAAGACTGGATGAAAGAGATGTGGGGCAACAGGGTTATTTGTGTGATAACAGGGTCTGGACTCAGCCCAGAAGATCTTTCCCTGTACTGTGTAACCTTGGAGTCCACAAACCTTGGTGTACTTTTTAACCTTCACAGCTTTATAGCTCTTTTAAATTAAATGTTTTCTAAGAAAACGTGAGAAAGGAGCTAGTATTGTCTGAAGGTCACACAGTGATGCTGAAAGAACTCTCTGATGGAACAGAGACACTCCCACAGAGCAGAGGACACAGATGGCAGATAATTCTGAGCCGTCCTTCCTGAATGCAGGGCCATTGCTCAGGAAGGACTTCATGGGTCATCTTGGGCAACATCTCATATAGGTGCAGGTTCTACATGCCCAAGGGCAATGCTAGTGCTTACACATCTATACTCTTCTAGTAGGTGCTTCCAATGGAGTGGAGCACCTGTGATGGGCAGGCTATGGATGAGAAAAAGGAGAGGCATAACAGAGGCAGAGCAGGACAATGAAGAGAGAAAAGGAGGGAAAAGGCAGCGAGAAGTAGAGAGCTGGAGGAGCAAATATAAAAGAAATGTGGAAATCAACCACGTATAAACATGAGGCAGGCAAAGGGGAGGGAAGTAGGATGGGAGGGTGACAGAGATAAGAAATGGGGGAGGCTGGACAGAAGGCCAGCTGCTGAGCATGCCATAAGCAACCTCTGGGCTTGTGGGCAGTGGAAATTAAGGAAGCTGACATCTCTGAGTCAGGTCCCAGCACAAGTACCAGGTAGTTCTTTTTCACCTGTCTCTGCCCCTGCTTCACAGCAGTGTCCTACCCTGCTGCTCTGGGCTGTTTTCCCTGATGAGCATGACCCTCCTCCTTTCTCTTCCAGCCTCACAGCCCTCATAGAGTAAATGTTTGGGAAATTCCTGTTTCTCTTGTTTTGTAGCATCTGGAGTTAGGGCTGAATAAAGCCCTTCAGGGAGGTTTTGGAAGGAAGCCCCACACTCACTGGGCCCTTCGCCAGCGAGTTAATCCTTTCTGTATTGACCCTTCTAGAGGCAGCAGTCCCAGGCCACCAAGGATCTGATAGCCTTGAACTCTCCATGCCTGGAACTGTGCTTGCTGCTTTTTAGTGCTGATCTCTTCCCAGCAATTTCCTCCTGAGGCCCCAGGCGGCAAAGCAGGGGCAATACAGATCAGCTATTTCATTCCTCATTTTCTCAGTCAATGCTCCAGTGCAACTGTCATTGTGTCAGTCAAGACAGAACATGCTATGCCATGTGCTTCAGCTGGTTTTGTTTATGTTGCTGCTGCCTTGCATATGTACATGCCAGAAACTCTACTCTTCCCCATAGACACTCAAGATACTTTCCCAGGGCCATTGGCTGTAAGGTGCGTAGATCATAGCAACACCCCTTGCCCACTTGCCCCAAGCATGGAACTAAAATCAAGTTGGACTTAGGCAGAGCTGAAGGTACAGAGCAGTTAAATGGTGCTTGCTGAGCTGCATGTGTAAGTGTGTGTGTGTTCATAGGGGTTAAAGGCAGCACAGACATGTCCAGGGCAATTCAGTGCAGTGTGCAAGAGCACGCATGTGCTGTATGGATATTTGTCCTTTGTCCCATGGGGGGCTTGGGGTCAGTTCCACAACTTGGATTAGGTAAATGGAAGACAGAGAATATTAATTCTGGCAACATCTGCAAGTCTCAGCTTTAACAAGGAGCCATGGTAACTGAGGATCACTGCAGCTATGGCAGTAAACTGCACCGCTTGAGAGCCCGGATTTAGCCTTGTCTTTAATACAGACTTCCTGTGTAATCCCAAACTCTATAAACAGCTCTTAGTGCCATAGTGCTCCTTCAGCAGCCGTTTTCCAAAGGCCAGAACACTCACAGCAGGCACTGAGGTCAGCTGAAGCTGGCAGCACTCAGTGTCTTCAGCAAGCAAGGTTTGGTCTCCCAGACACTGCTTCCCCCCCAAATGAGACAACGCTCTTGCAGCCATTGTCTGGAATAACACTCTACCTTGGTTCCTCCATCCTTAAAATAGGAATAAAAAGCCAGGATAGAATCCTTTGGTGGGATTTGGGTACCTGGATATAGGCTTCTAGTGCTGTCTGGAACGGCTCAGGTATGCAGCATGCCTGCCAGGTGATGATAAGAAGCTTATAGACCCATGTGTTTCTGAGATGGCAGCTGGAGGCCAGGCAGGTACCCCACAGACCTAGAATGACCAGATGTCTACATTCAGGGAAGCGACCCCCCTTTCTTAAGGTCTATGAGGTGCTAAGACATCCCCATAAAGAACTGCACAGCAACGTCTACATAAAGATACATTTTATACAGCCAACCCAGCTGATTTCTTCTTCACCTGTATTGTACACAACTCTCAGGCAGGTTTGCTCTCGCTGGCACGTTAGGAGGAGTGCAGAGAAGCATCTGCCACCTGGGTTTTTCTTCCAGAAATAAAAGCTAGGCCCAAGGGTTTTTATGACCTTTAAACAACTTACTCTTGCTCCTGCATCCCAGCTGCAGGCAGTCCACCTGGTCAGGGTGTTTGCTTGGGAGGAAAAAGCTACCTTCTGTGGGAGATCTGAAAGGCTTTTGTTTCCACATCAGACCTCCTGTTTGAGAGCGCATGCAACACCTCCAAGAAATGTAAAAGGGAAAACTATGGCCCCTGCGGAACTGACGAGGCTGTAAATTCAGAGAAAATCTTCCTGTGTCATTTACAAGCCAGCACATCAGATACTGGCCTCTCATGCAGAGTGGCTTGGTCCAGGCGCATTCCTTCCCCTCCTTCCCAGTTATGGGAGCAGGGATGTTTGCTGTGGTGTTGTTCTGAGAAAGGGGATTGCAAGAAACAACGTTTATGTCCTTAGATGGGTACACTACAGAAATTCATTTTGTTCTTCCTCACAAGAAAAACTAGTTAGCTATAATCTGCCAGCTGGACATAGGGAGAAACTCCATTATAACCTCTGGATTTAGCATTCTAGGACCAATCCTGCAAGCCTAAAGCCTCTCTTTATGCTGAATTCCCTGGCTTTCTGGTGCATGTTGTCCTGGCAACTTTACCATTTTGTCTTTTCCCATGAGGTTATTGATAGGTATTTTGTTGCACAGGGGTACTGCAATCAGCTCCTGCTGGAAAAGGAAGGTTCAATATTACTCTTGTTTCCAGGTATTCTTGACTTTATCTTCAGAGCAGATATTTACTATTCCATAAATTCTGTCTGCAGTTTTGCAGATATTGCAGGGAGCTGGAAAAAGCTCTTTATAATGAGGGGTAGGGTGGGGAATGAGGCTGGGTTTTGTTTTTCAGGGGGAGTGGTGCAAAATTTTGAAAAAGTTGAGTCTATATCCTACAGTTCTTTATTTCTACTGAAGTTCTGATTCCCTGCTAAAATCAAATTATGTAAGATCTGCTTGGAACTGCTGAAATCAGTGGGAAGTTAGTTGCTCCACATCCTTGTTGGAGCTGAGCCCAGACTCCTGACCATGTGCCGAGGGGGCATGCCGCTGTAAGGTTCAGCCATGCTTGCCCTCCACCCTTGAGCATCTGCTCTTGACCATGGCTGGAGAGAGGATTCTGGGTTACGTAGAGCTGTGATCTGAAATAGTGTGGCCTTTGTACTGCTCTCATGCATCTTCCTCGGGGTTCTTTGTGTCTGTGAATGTTGTAGTGTCTGTTAGCTGGTTGTGCTCTGTTGGTGATGTCCTCCCCCTCTCAAGACTAACACACCGAGCCTGGGTCCAACACCAGTCGTGTCCCCAAACACCACCGAGGGAGCTGCACCAGGGCAAGAGGAGATCTAATGCACTGGGTAGACTCAAGTTGGGCACTTCAACGCACGTGGGGAATTTCCAGCTGCGAAGCTCTAACAAATGTTGACACCTCTGTGCTGTGTTCGCTCTACGGAGTGGGAGCGGGGCCAAGGATCGGGCCCTCAGCCTGGAATATGCTGTCAGAGCTTTGTGTACACACCAAATTAACACACACCAAAAAAAGCTGTAAGTAAACTGTGCTACAGATGTTGGGGAACTGATTGTATGCATGTGTGAAGGGGGTGACTATGCCAAATTTAAACACCTACTTTATTCCCTTGTGGAAGGCTGATGACCTTAGAGCTTAGCTTAATGTATATGTCATGAAACAAGACAACTTTCACATTTCTTATGAGAGGGAAGGTGCAGGGGCTTACATACATACAAGCATTTTGAGCTAGGTCTCTTTCCTGAAAATGTGAGCAATCACTGTAAATGAGGAGAAACGTAAAACTGACATTTTTTTTTCTAAATTGCCTTGTTGTTTAGATCTCAGTGGTTTTTTACTGAATGAAGCAAGTCTTGAGGAATCAGTTCCTGCAGACATATAGTTATAAATATATTAATTTTTCTGAGGACAGATTTTGAGCAACTCCTAAAATTGAGATTACAAGCACTTCTCACGTGCTCTTGTCAAATGTTTGCTGTTTGCACAACTGTGTTCCAGTCTGGTCAGTTAAAATCAAGGCTGAACTTCATGACATGAAATTCAGTCTGGATGAGTCCCTTACCTGTGTGCTCTTTGCCAGGTTGAATATAACGTGCCAAACTGCCTTTGGTGAGCTAACAAAACCACAAATGCTTAAAAATATAAAACCAACTGCGCATCAGCAAATGTCAGTCCCTGATCGTGAACTGAGATACAAGAGCAACATTTTCGGGACTCATGATATAGGACAATGAAATAACATGGGCATTTATCATTTGGTTGTGTGGGTCAAAGAGGAAATAGACACCATCTCCAGAGAGGAATATTGTAAAGTAGTAAATGAGTATAAGTAGAATTTTTACACTCCAGAAGGGAGGATTTAAAAATAGAGACATTAGGGAAAAGAGATTTCTGATGGTAAGATGTATTGGACTATAGAAAGGCCTCCTGAGGTGAGAAATAGAAGCTGAATCTCTAAAAACTTTTAAGCGCAGATTGAACACAATGGCAATAAATCTTCAATCAGAAACAACCCTGCACTGTGAGAAAAAAGGGCTAGGTGGCTTTACTGTACTTCTTCAGGTCTTGTAACTGAGTGACTCTGTTGCTCTTTGTGGACGGTTGAAGTTTTATAAGCAGCTGGGGATCCATTATGTGGAAAGATACTGTGGGAGTACCAACTGGTCTCATTCCTTCTGTGTTTCGGTATGTATGGTGATAATCTCCTGAAACATATATTCGGGCCCAAATTCTGAAGCAGAAGTTAGAAAGAGTAGCTACAGCCACAAGACCAAGCTGATAGTTCTGCTAACATACTGGGGGAGCGGCAGGTCATGGGTGTATACTTCAGGGACTCATTTCTGACCGAGTGTTTCCCTCTAAGTGAGCAAAGTTTTAGGAGCTGGCTTTAAAAACCTCAGTTTATGCAATCCACTATTGGTTATAAGATCCAGTAAAGCCCAGAGTAAAACACAACTCCAGCAATTAAGGAAATGATACAATTTGGCATGTCCCAATCTCCCGCATCCCAGTTAGGTCTGGTCCTGTAAGACACGTGCCCTTGTCATGTGAGTGACATATATGTTAGGTGATGTTAATGATTGTTTATTGCAAACTAAACATTTTTACCATCTGGCAACTTTAGATGACGAATGTCAGAACAGTTCCAGCAAATTAAATGTTTCCATCACCATAAACAATCTGTTTGCTGGATCTCACTTCAATGTGAGATTAATACAGCTGCCCATAGCCCAGAGAACAAATCGCTAAATACAAACTAGATTTAGTTTACATTATTTGCCTCATCAGCCCTCTGTGTATTCAGTGTACATGCTGCCCAGGCACTAATACCTGCTCAGAGCACACAACATGCTATCCTTTCCCTCCCGCCCCATTCTTTTTTTTTTCTTGCTCATTTTTATCTTACCTGTTACTCTGGGCTTTCATGTGATGTAACCCTGTGGTTACTCTTTCGTAAAATGGCTATATTCATGGTTTTAATTGACAACAGGGCTTTTCCAAAACAACACTAAAATAATGGACTTCTTAAATTATAAAAAAGCATTTTA
>VYZV01000919.1:87387-104419 GCA_013401275.1 Pandion haliaetus | reverse complement strand
CCGCCATCTGTAGGGTAAAGGCAGGGCTGGAATCCAGTCATTTGCAAAAGCAATGCATTCTTGGAGAAATGTGGAGAAGGCTATGGCCCCAGGGCAGATGTGAGGCAGTACAGGTAGCTGAATGCCCTCCACTGTTTGCTTTGTAAACGCATCTGCCAAACAAGAGATAGAGTTAAAAAAAAAAAGTCATCTTTGTTCCCCTGTGTTTTTACAATAAGCAAAGGGAAAAACGCTACCAGAAGTGGAGAGATTCCTCCATGTGTTCCTTTTGGGACCACACTGGGGCCAAGAGTGAGGAGGAGGAGGGAAGGAAGCCAGCTAAGAAACTGACTGTGATTCCAGCCCTGACAGCCCTTCCCATCTCATCTGATGCTCAGTGCCTTCTTTGCTGCCAGCACTCAGCCCTCTTGTCCTTTGGGCAAATTCTCTGTAGAGGTAATCCAGGTTAATGCTGCCAGGATGTCTTTGGATTCAGGCACAACTGAACCTAAGAGCAGGATGTGGCCCACGCTGAGGCTCAAGCTACTTTGTTTTCCAACTTGGGAAAATCCTCAAGCCCCTGCCTAAGTTTCTGTTTGCTGTCACCCCCAATGAAGCCCTTGGTGCTGTTCATAAGACCTGAAACTTAGGAGGCAGTTAAGAAGTAGGGTTGGGCAAATGTGATTATGTGCTCAGATCCTGCCTGCTTGACTTAGGGGAACAACTCAGCTGGAACATGTTCTGCTCTCACTTCCACTAGTGAAGATCTGGGGCCAGCTCTACTGAAACCAGTGAGCCCATGCCTGATCTCCAGCCAGATTCTGGTTTTTGTTTGCCTAACGCTAATCCAGAAGCAATTCTGCTAATTTGGTGGATTTCATCCTGGTTTACATTGAGTAACAGAAGAGAATTTGGTCCCAGCTTTATGAAATAAGATGACAGAAAGCATATATCTCCATCACCTAATCCTGTAATCATGGCATTGTTTTCATTTTCCAACAAGTAATGCTAGCACCAGTGGCATTTTCGTGCTCCGCAGACAGTCAGAGCTCTGTCTGTAGCATTTTCACAAGGCATGTTTTTGATATATTTTAGTGCACAGCTTTGACTTCTTCAATGAAATGTACTTTGGAATATATTTATAGCGCATCAAACAATTCATATATTTGAATTGGAGCCATATGAATGTTGGTAGTTTAAAACACCGTTATCCCTCTAAACTACTAACAGCTTGTAAAATAAATCTATATAGATCTATAAATGTTAATGTAGCTATCAATTTCAATCAGCCATATATTATATTTTTTCACTTGTACTGAAATTGTATGAAATGTGACATTACCCTATATGCACTAGCAATAAAATGGCTAATTGTTTCATGTTATGAAAACCCAGTTGTACATGGGAATTTATTTTTCTGGAATAAAATCAATACGTTTTTTAGAAAGGGCTCTTGTAATTGCTTAAGTAAAATCCAAACTGTCAAGACATCTTAATCTATACCAGTGCTTCAATACGAGAATATCTTCTGTGTTATAATCTGCAGCTAAAGGCAAGGAAAAGTTCATAGAATATAGTAGTCCAATACAGTTGATTGTGAAACCAGAGATGGTTTTTGGTAGGGAATTATTTTGCTCACTAATTCTGCTTAGCCTTTATTATTGCTTTATATTCATCACATCTCCATGTAATATACACACTTATGAGACATCGGTAAAATACATTCAGGCTGTCAGGAATCCAAATTCCTTAACTGGCTTTAAAAATCATTGTGCAGCTGCTGTGGCCACCATCGTTCAACATTCATCCACTTTATAGACAAGGGGCAAATCAGTCCTTGCTTGAAATAGCTAACAAATCCTTTATCACTTCCAGGCAATCCCAGTCATCATTTACAGTACATTGACTGCCTTTCCCTTCTCCCTTCCACACGGATATGCAAAATGAGGCCCTTGCAGAGTTAACAGAGCCCAAAATAAATAGAGATCAGTTTGGCTGCTGTCATGTTAATATAGTCCCACTGTAGAACTTCCCTTAGTCCGAGATGCTGGAGTCCATTAAGCTCAGCGGCTACTGCTAGCACAGATGAGAGAGCTGATGGGTCTGGAGAAGATAACAAAGTCAAATAGGAAAAACCTTTACCTTGAGCCCGCTGGGAGAAAGGAGGGGAAACTCCCAAATTCTAGGGGCTGGCTGTGATGAGAGCCAAACTCTGCTGCTGCCTTCCTACGTAGTGCTTGTAAACCTGGTGTGGCAGCTCTCCCTAATTTCTCACCTCATTGCAAATAAGGGTTGAAGTACAAGACACCAAAACAACTGCCTCCTGGCATTCCACTGTACTGGGTGAACGCCCCGCATGGTGGGGGATGATGTAGGTGGCTAGCTTTATAGCCTTGCTTTAAGGCACTAAATGCTCACAAATCCCATAGAGTAGCCACTGGTTCTTGCTGATGCCAGTGGGAATGCTGGGTGGGAAGCCAGAAATCCAGCCCCCCTCTGCCTTGCTTTCATTGTACTTCAGTGGGTACCATGTGGACGGAGAGGCTCCTGGCTGACAAGTTCTGGCAGGCGTTTGGGGGGGCTTTGGTGTTTTGGGAAAAAGAGTTGTTCTGGCCTCAGAATTTGCAAATGTCCTGTCACCAGGGCACTTTCATTTGCCTAGCATTCCTCTGAGGCAGAGGGTATATGAAAGGGGATGTTATCATCATTTGCACCCTCCCAGCAAAATGTGAAGGGACCATAGGATAAATGTGAATAAGGCCTTTGTATATGGATAATTTATGGCAGTCTTTTTGTATTTTTCTTTTAATTTAGACCACGTCATCGCACTCATAAAAAAAAGCAACAGAAGAAACGGGGCCCACTCTGCCCTTCCCGTGCAACACCAGTAAAGTCTCCAGGGAGAAAGAATGGTAGGAAGCATTAGTTTCTGAGCTGGGATACCTCAGGTTCAAGTCCCTGCTCTTCCACTGACCATCCTATGTGACCTTGGGCAAATATATTAGCCTATCCAGACCTCCATCTTTCCCCATATTTGTTCAGGGTAACATCTGTACCCTCCCTGCAAAGGAGTATTATATAGATAAAACTCTTCAAACAGGGGGAAAGTTCAGCCACAACAGAGGTGGGAAAATTTTCTCATTTTAGAGATGGGAAAATGGTTACCCAAAGAGGCCAAAATAACCCTGAAGAAAAGCCAAAGTCAAAAAGAAGGGTAAGGTTTGGAAGCCCTATTTCTTTTGGCTGGCCATTTTCCTCCAATACCAAACTGACAGAGTTAAACTATAAAGCAAGCTGTGAATTTGTCACTGATGGTTTTTAATGACAAATGCAGCACTGGGTGGTGACAACATGATTTGGTGCATTGGTGACTGGTTGACACCTCTCCTATGGGAGATGCTAGGCGGGTCCCAGAGAACAGTGTTACATATGCCCATGCTCTGGATGTCCCAGTTGGTTTTTTTTGTACCAGGGTGGTGTGTCCTGCCTTTCTGCACCAAATGAAGTAGGGTTACTAGTGTGGGATATTGGAAAAGATATCTTCAAAGAGGAAAATTTTGCTCATGGCTTAGTCATCCTCTTTATGCCTGGATGAGTTTTCCAAGGCTACCTTCACTGAGAGTAGTCACAACTGTCTCTGGCTGTGGTCACACAGTCTTAGTTGTCCAGCAGGCATTGAAAGGGATGTTTGTTCTGATCCTGTAGACTAGAAAAAACATCCTGGGACATCAGGGTTTTTGAATACCTGTTGTTTACCCTCTGACACTTATAACTCAGCCTTCGTGACCTCATCTAGATTGCAAAAGGCCGATCAGCCTGGACCAGGTGTCAGGGTCACTTCAGACAAAACCTGGAGGCCACCAGCACAGATTGTCTCCTTGTTCTGAATGAACCCTGCACACAATACACTTGCACTTTGCTGTGATGCCTAATCCACCGCTCCCCTGGGGTACCATGCTCACACTGAGCATGGGAGACTCAATTTGTCTGCCTCCTACTCTGAGCTCCCCACCTCTGCACTTAGCGCCTCACACATTTACTGTGCAGCATGTGGCTGCTCGCCCTCCCTGTCATCCCACCTTCACTGGGCAGCTGGTCGCCAAGAGCTGTGACGTGCTACCCAGCTGCTCACAGCAGGTGGGGTCCCAGAGCAGGGAGGCCATGGGGATGACTCCTGGCTGGGCAGCACACTCGGGGGACTCTGGTCTCCAGCCACACCATGGTGGGAGCTGAACACCAACGAGCAGAGCATGAGTTGTCCTCTGTGATCCTCCATCCTCACAGAGACCTGGCACCCTGTGAACCTGCAGTCCATGATCTCTAGCAGAGCTGTGGAGTAGGGGCAGGTAGAAGAGGCATTTCCAGTGCCACTTGCTGCAATACTGGGGCTTCTCACAAATGATTAATCCCTCCTTTCCCTGTTGTTTTTTGGTTTTTGTTTGGTTTTTTTTTCCCTGAGTCTATTTGTCCACTGATAATTCT
Organism: Pandion haliaetus; assembly: GCA_013401275.1. NCBI lineage: Eukaryota > Metazoa > Chordata > Aves > Accipitriformes > Pandionidae > Pandion > Pandion haliaetus. The sequence continues at coordinate 99,958 of VYZV01000919.1, read as the reverse complement.
CTGCTCTGGCTTTCAAGTACAGAATAAGCTTCCTAGCCAGCCTTCCTCCTATATTAGCTCTGAACACCTTACTAACTGTGATGAGCACAACCTGCCCAAAATAACTCCCATTGCTGGGTTTGCCCTGCAGGGTCCCAGTAGCTCCTTGTGGAGAACTTCTCCCAAAACGTTTGGCAAATACTGGTTGGAGGGGCTGCAAAAGAAATGCTTTTGGGTTAGCCCAGGCGCAGATTTGCTGTTTAACTAGGCCTGATATCAAAGCTTTTGCAACTGAAATAAACCTTAATAGTGTTTCACTTTGTTCTTCATCAACAGGAGGTTCAAGATGTAAGAGGCAAGCATTGTAAGCCGTCTACAGGATTTCTTACTGTAGGACCCAGAGAGCAGATAAACCAGTATTAGGGAATGAATACATTTCACTGTTATCATGCAGCACAAAAGCAACGCTTCATGCATTTCCAAAGGTTTTTTTTTTTGTTTGGGATTTTGTTGTGCGGTTGGGTTTGGGGGTTTTTTTTTTGCACAAATTGGCTTGCTTTCACAGTGCTATTTTTATATAGTAAGATGTAACTATTTGAGAAAAATATGTTTTTATACAGGTTGGTTTATTACCTAGCACTGAGGGCAGATATGAATTCAAACTAACCCTATGTTATTATATAATATTTTACTTCCTTTGTTATGTAGAGGTCCTGCTTTATTTAACTTTCTTTTGGTTCATGCAAGTCTCCTGGAGTTTTAAACTTAGAAGGACATGAACTGTACGGTGCAATGATGTTGTGTAAGTAGTGGAGGAACTCCGTGCCTCCAGAAGTCATCGAGGCCAAGAACATAGGAAGGCTAAAAAGCATCAGACATTGATGAAAGTGGACAGCATTACCATGGGTGGCATTTATAGGTATTTTGGGTGAGGGATTAAACTCAGGGCTACAGGGCTAAAGCCCTTTGCTGAAGATCAGAGACCTTGGTGACAGCTGCAAGCAGCTGGGTCAATGCACATCTGGTATTGCGAGGTGCTAGTACTTGGTTTGTAGTAGTTGTGTGTGTTAGGAGCCACAACACTGATCTGATGTCACCTGGCATTTCCTATGTTCCTGTGTTTCTGATGACAAATTTTAGCACAAAAAGGAATAGGTTGTTAAAGGTCTAACCACACAATCATGTTGCAAGTTGCTGGAGGAGTCAGATACGCTGCCACGCATCAGGTGTTTCTTCCCACCCAGCCACAGGAGGTGGCTTCAGCTCGCCTGGCTAGCTTTGCACTGAAGTAGGCGGAGATGCATTCACGTGAGCCTTCACCAACAATGCTGTATCCTCAGCTACTGAACGGTCACATTTACCTGAGGGCAATAACATCTTTGATTGCTCCGGAGATACCTAGAAGAGGATGTCTGGCCATATCTTTGGAGAAAAGAGATGCCTGGGGCAAGAGAGGGTCTGCCCAGTTTGTGGAAGGAGTGGTGTTTCACAGGTGTGTAAATGAAGGCCAACATTCACTGTTCATCAGCTGTCATGGCCCTCTTTGCTGGTGAACAGGATAGCTTCTGGAATTTCCCCTACAAAGTACACCTGGGGACAGGTACCACTTCTTGCACCAAACCCCTCTCTCAGCCAGAAATTTCTTTCTCCTGTTTCCTACCTGTATACATGATATCTTCGCTATGTAGTGTATGGAAAGACACCTGCAGTGCTGTGATAATCATGTTATGCTGTGCACTGGGATTCAGCACCATGCTTGTGTTTGTATGTATCTGTGTGTGTACTGTAAACAAAAAAAATGTTGTAAGATTGTGTCTTTTTTTTGAGGGTGCTGCTTCAAATGGAATCTTCCCTGCAGCCTGTGCTGGGAACACCGAGAGGGGTGTTTCACTAAGCACTCCTTTTTGTGGCAGGCATCTTTAGTGCCAAAGAGGCACTTTGGCTAGCCAGGGACTACCTTATTTCCATGTGGATTCAGGTAAAAATCTTGTAAGTATTTTCCTTTCTGAGAAACAGTGGTATTACAGAGAGTGTGTCAATTGGGACCATATCACCTCATTTGCTTTGAAGTAGAAACCAACTGCTGTGCCTAAAATGTGTGTGTGTGTGAGATTTAGACATTCCTTCTACTGTTACCATTACCAACCTGGTGCTTTAAGTATATTGTGTCTGTTTTGAAAGGTCTGGTAGCACTGTATTTGATGAGAATTGGAGTGTTGATTTAATGTAAGATCAGATCCTCTCTTGTAAGGGTAAAGACAGAAAGAACCTTTATGAGAAAACTAGAGCTTCTTGTATCTTCCCTGAACTGTACTTTATATCCTAGGGTCCATCTCCTGTCCCCACACATGCACCTGCAATTGCTAGTAGTTTGCCAGAGGCAGACATGTGAGTGTCAAAGGCAAGAATGACTTTGGGGCAAGTGTGGAATAATCTTAGTTCTGACACAGAGCTTGTCCTTCTCACCCAGGAAGGTGCATTGTTCACACATGCTTCCCATCAAAGGATAGCTTGAAGTGTGATTGATTCCCACTGGAGTAAACAGAGTATTAAATACTCCTCGGATTTTGATTCAACAGCATACCTTGCTAATGGTGATAGGGGCCACGAAGATTTTGTTTCTAGGGCAAACATTGGCTTTCCAGTGAAAAGATGGGGTAGGTAGATGTGACTGTACAGCCTTGCCAGCGCTCTGCCGCAGTCCTCATTAACAGGGAGTGCATCTGGGGTCAGCACCTGCAGGGAGAGGTCTCTGGGCACATCCCACCCCCACATTACAGCCTGGGCAAACAGACTACTTTGACAGAAGCATTGAGACGGGCAGTGCTGGAGTACCTTGTCCAAACCCTGGGGTCCCAGCTCTGGAGAGTATAGCCAGGTAGTGGAGGTACTGCAGGAAATGGGGTCACCTCTCAGCCTTCTCTTCTGGGGGGAAACCAGTGAGTGTTGCAGGTCTGGACTGTGCTAAAGGAATGGCATTTGCTCTTGGGAGAAATGCATGAGTAGCAGCAGGAAGGAAAGGGCCTCCCTGTAAGGCTAGGCAACATTTACAGCCAGGTGATGGTTGTCTGGGTGCCTTGTGGGCTGTCTGCCTCTGGCATTTCTTGAGACTCATACTGTGACCTGGGCCCTGGCACTGCTCTGCTGGTTGTGATTCACTACTCATGTAGCTGAGACTGCTCAGGGCATGGGGCTGCTCTCAGGGGCCAGCACTGTGGCCCTCCCCTGCCTGGGCAGGGTTGAGCACAGTGTGAATGCAGGGATGGCACAGATCTGGCCAGGAGTAACCGAAGACTTAAGTGAGAACCTCATAAAAGCTTTCTCTTGCTTTAGACCAAAATTCAACCCTGAGTGGGAAGCTTTGCTCTTTGCCTGACAGTATTTACATGACGCATTGGGAAGAGCAGCCGTGCCCTTCACACTAGAGGAATCAATCACTCAGCTGCCCCAAGCCCCCTGTGCTATCCTGTGCATTGCATGCTGTTCCTCCTATGCACACCATGGTCTTAGCAGGCTGAGAAGCAGCACTAGCAAAAACCCGCTTGGGGAGAACACTTGATTTTCCTTTCTGCCCTTAACTGTTGACCAAAGACCGAATCAGGGAAAGGAAGAGTGGGGAGATGGGAGAGATGTAGGGACAACATGTGAAGAGAAGGAGGGAAAAGAGATAACACAGAACTGGTGCTGAAAAAGCAGCTTCCATAAATGTGAAACCATCACGTGTGGTATCTTCAAAGTGCAGCTGTTGAATCCTAAGGTTGGATTTTTTTTTTTAGAGACTAGATGGTGTTTGTTGCTGTGCCACTTTTTTATTTATACTAGCTTTATACTTTTATGTATGTATATCTTATCTGAATTCTGCCTGAGGAAGGATGAAGGGTGACTTTCTGATGTGTTTTTAACTAAGGTGTTTGAGCAAAGGTGACTGTTCATTTTGCAATGAAGGCTATATTCAAAGTTAAATATACACATTACCTTGAAAATGCAGTTCCTATAGAATTTTTTGTTGCTATTTCCCCTTTGTTAGCATCTAGAGGGTCCTTCTTTTCTCTGGCAACTTCTTTTCAGTGAAGTTATTTATAGTAACCAGGGGTTTCAGAGAACTCATCACCTAAAACCTGAGGTTTTTTTCTTTATCAACATCCCACCAAGACAAGCCCTGTCTGTGAATGTGAAACTCTGGTGGCCACAGAGAAGAAAACATGTATCATGATGAAAGGGCTGCATGAACCTCTCATCTTCCACTCCTTAAGAACTCAGTGTTGTCAGAATGTGGTAAATACTGTACTTTATATTTTTATTAAGTAAAAAGAAATATCTTCCCAAATAATGTGAAAAGGGTTTTGTATTTGTGTTCCTGTAAGGCAGCTTTTATGGAGGAGTTATATTACACTTCTGAAATTACTCCTTTCACAGAATATTTTGAAGATAAACACTTTTATATTATTGTAATTTCTCCCATAAATACATATGCATTTAAAATTTTCTTAATAAAAATGTTTATCTAAATGAAATCATCACTTGCTTCTAATTTTTTTTCCTCACATACAAACAGCTAAAATCTTCACATCAGAAAAAAACATTCAGATGTCATTTTAGTGTCCACTTTCAAGGATGCTTCCATGTAGCCCCATGGGCTCAGACTCTCTGCAGGAAACCTGAGGCAAAGTGCCCAAAGGGTTTGGCAGGGAGCAGCAGCCTGGCAGATTGAAATGTGCCATCTCCCAAAGGAAAAGCTTAACCATTTGCTCCCTACACAGAAGCCCAAACTTTTTTTTTTTACTTTTTTTTTCCCCAAATTGTCTTCTGCAGCAGGTTGACTTCAGTGGAACTGAAAACTGTGAGCTCTTTTTTGCTCTAGCAACAGGGATGCCATCATCACCTGTGCTGGGGAAGGGACGGTGTCAGGGAATGCTTTTGACAAAAGAGCAGCTGTTGTGAACAACACTCTCCTTGGGGCTGGTTTTCCCAGGGCACAGCAGAGTCAACCTTCAGTTTGGCGGTGGGGAATGGTTTTAGAGGCTTGTAGGACTGGCCTGAGATCCTGGAGGTATAATTCCAACTTGGATGATGTCACGGGGAATTTGCTGTGAATTTCAAAACCATGAGTTGAAAATTGGCTTTTGTTAGTGCCTTTCCCCATCTCCGAGTCCTCATGGCAGGAGGGAAGTGTTTCCTCGGGTCACCCTGCTCCCTCCACAGCTGCCCCAGTCCAACACACGAGTCCTCCTCTGTTCATCCACTGGAACAATGCAGGTGAATCCCAGCACCATGTACAACTCTAGCTGGAGAAAAGGTTAGGGATAATTTAATATCTCATAACAGTGAAACAGTGCTTGAGTCTTACTGAGCTTCTTATTCAATGAATATTTATTGGCCAAACTGATGCAAGGCAAAAGACATGCAAAAAAATGGAAAAAGGAAACTCAGGTGACTGATGATTCCTTTGCAAATCCAGCAATGATTTAGTAAGAGATTATGAAAAACTGAGCAGGTACTTTTGAGTGCAGATGGTCACTGAGAGATTTCCAGGCCACTGGGAAATGCATTGGGAGTAATTAGCTACAAAATTATACATTAATATTAAGAAAAGGCCCCATGTTCTGTGGAGCACTTTGCTATACCTTTCATCAGGCCTTTTCTCTTGAAGTTTTGTTTCTTACTTCCTCAGCAAAGCATCATGGCAATGTATCTGCAAGCTGCCTAGGAATTAGAAGTGAACCCACCTTATTAGCACATAGGCAGCTTTCCAATATTAGCAAGCTGAAGGAAATGAGCTGCATTCATGGCCTCAGCCATCCTGACATTGATTGTGGGCTGGATTTATTAGGTCCTGGTGTGGTATTGGTCAGAAGACAGCATGGGAAATGCCCCTGCTTCTTGGGACCAGCTGGGAATGTTACCACTGAGGATGTTAACTAGGGGCTGCTGTGATGCTACACGATGAGGGTCCGTCCTAGCTTCCAGTGAGCATCTCCCTGTTTTATAAAGCTACTTGCTCTCAAGTCATCCTGAGAGTCCCTCAGACAAAACAAATATGTAGCTTTGAGACTAGCAAAGGCAAAATGAAAAAAAACCAAAAAAACAAGGTCTAGAAGCTGAAGCCAGAGAAATTCAAACTGAAAACAGATTTCTAAGTGTGGAATTGATTAGCCTTTGGAGCACATTCCCCATGAGAGGGGGGGAAAAGCCCTGATCCTTCCTATGTCTTCAGAGTGGGGCTGAATGCTGTTGTGGTGTTAGCCACATACAGCTTGCTGGGCTCTCAGGGGACCTGGGGTGAAGTTCTCTTGCCTCTGTTACCAATAAGGTCAGACAAGATGAGCTATAATCCCTCTGGTCTCAGAAATCCATATGCAGAAAGTCCCGGTTCCAAGGCAGCATTCCTCAGCCTGTCTGTGATTAATAACACCGATACGTCATCAGCCATCTCACCTCTGCTTGGACTGAGGCTGAGGATGGCTTCTGCTGTTACACAGGAGAGATTTGGGGTAAAAGGCCTCTATTTCTTGTCATGAAGGTTGCCCCCCAGCTGGAGGGGCAGAGGGATGGCAGCAAGAGAAGGCTGCAGCCCTGTCCCTGGTCCATGCCCCACCTGCCCCCCCGACTCAGGAGCGGGGGGGGTGTCTGCTCACATAGGTCCCCTCTGGCAGGAGTACTCACACTGGTGATCTTTTCTTGTAGGAACTCCTTGAGTTTCTTCCTTTGTCCCTTTTTGTCCCTGACCCTTATTTGTCCTTCTTTCTGTCCTCTGGCTCTTTCAGGACCTCCTCTTTCCTCTCAACCCCAGTTGCCACAACTCAAGTGACAAGTCTTGGTGATTTAAAGCCTTCTGGCAGTCTTTGCGAGTCATCAGCACCTTCCTGCTTCCTCATCCTTGTCGGTGCTCTCTGGCTAAGGCTAGTCATCCATTTCCAGTCTCTGAAAGAGTGGCAGGACATTTCATTTCTGTCCTTTGCAGCCACTGTATCAGAGCAGGATCCAGGGTCCTTTTGGAGAGGAGCTGCCTGGCCGCTGCTGTGGAGCTGTTTGGCTTATGCTCTTGGGCTCATTGCCATCTGTGAAGTCTGATCTGTCTTCCCCTGCCTGCTGTGCTGTTGGCACATCAGCGTGTCCTCAGCTTACATGCCTTCCAACGCCTCTCTCTACAGCCAGCCACTGCTGAGGAAAAAACGGTGACCTGTTACTGCTTCCTTCCTACTGCCAGCAAACAGAGAGCTGAACTCTGATGCACTGGCTTTGTGAGCTCGCAGAACCAAGAAGGTGCTTTAGGCTTTCAGCAAACCCAAGGCAGACCACTGTGGCTTGAATGGAGGGAGAAGTCTAGCACAACCTGTTGAGAGGTGGAAGAACACAAGCTAAGAACAGAAGGACAGAGGTTTAAAATGCTGCTGTAGTTGGCTGAAACCTCCAAAATGTGTGTGATTCTTCCACTCCAAAGATCTGCAATCACTTCCAGCTGCCTAGCATGCCGTGTGATTTATTGCAGTGCCTGGAAGAAGATTTTGGCTGTGGTGAAACATGTTTTTACGTTGCCTGTAAAAACAGCAACTCTGAAGAAAGGATTCTCTCAATGTGGTTCAGAGTGTGTAACAAAACCCAAATTGCCAAGTCCTTCCATACACAGTACCACAGCAATACATAAAACCAATGTAAGTTTAATATCTAGCACACGCTATCTGTTTGCCTCTGAGCACCAGAGAGACACTTAAAATACTTCAGACTACACTGTACAATTCCTATGCAAAGGGAAGACTACTTATGTGAGCAAATGCCAAGCCCCATTGCATAGCCTGGCTCATGTTTTCTAAATCAGAACCTTCCCACAGGGCAGAGCACTAGTAAATCGTCTGCACAAAATATTTGGAAAAGAAGGAGGAAAAAAAGGGAAAATACTTCTTTCTTTCAAAATATAAATACTATGAATGCAAACAGAAATCAAACCATGTGTGCCAGACCTACAGACACAAAAGCAGCTGGTTGACTACCATCATGCTAAGTATCCACATTCAAAATTAAGGTCCTCATAGTAACTTTCAGTGCTTTCCTCAGCCCGGTTGTTCTAGTGTTTCTCCTACCTGCATTATTGCCTACTAGGCAATCTACCCCAGCCCTGTTACTGAGGCATTGGTGCCCCTCTCCCTGTCCCTTGGGATCTCCAGAGCAGATATCTGGTCTTGCCAAGAAAGGGAGGAGATTCCAGGGGCATTTCCAGAATATCTTTTTTGTACAAGCCTGCATTCCCCTATTCTTGCATCCCATCTCCCAGTCTGGTTTTCTCTCTCTCATCATTATTATAACTGGAACAAGGCCCCAATGTGCAGGAGTTGCACAAACACAGAATGACAAAGACAGTCCCTACCTGATTTCATGGTCGAAGATCTGCTCTGCTGGGCTCTTAATCGAACATACATGTTGCAAGGAATGCAAGTCTCTATCTCTTCGTTGGGTGTTGGAGAAGCATCACACCAGACGCGGGATGGCTTGTCAAGCAAGTAAAGAAGTACAGATCATCTAATTTCACATTCACCTCTTTCACCATACACAAGATTTGGTTAACAGAAAGTATTTCAGTTCCTTGGAGGGGTGGAGTAATTTAAAAAGATAATGGAGAAGTGACAAGGAGAAGCAAGGCTTCCCAGTCATTCAGTTACAAGAGATAAAGCCCGGAGAGGGATGCTCTGCGGGCAGGAGACGAGTAGGTCTGAGCTGTGCAGCTCACTCTGCACAGTTCCCACGTGGCTTGCTCCCATATGAGTCTTAGCAGTGCTCACCCCGTGTATCACTGTTTCGGGCACCCAGCCATCCTGGCTCCTCCCCTCCCCTTACCCTCCCTCCTTCCTCACTTTTAACTACTTTAAGATTTCTCTTTCCTGCTGCCATATTATTTGTTGCTGACTTTGGACATTCTTTATTGCCTTTCATCAGGCTTCCCAGTGCTCATACACTCTGTATTGGTTTGGCCTGCTTTGCCTTTTGTCTCTGCAAAAACAAAAGCTTTATCTGTTGCCCAGAGACCATGGTGACTTCAGGGCTTTCCCAGTGCCAGCACCTAATTGCAAACAAATGGAAGTCCCCAGCTACATCCCCAGCAATACTATGTCTTGGGTGGGAGGGCCTGACTCTGCTCGCTCTGCACTGTGGGACTGGTGAAATACTCATGATTTACAGCAGTGTATGTCAGAGTGCCATCCAGCCTTCAGCAATCTAGCTGCCTTGGAAGAGAAGACATAAAAGCCACACGATGCTCGTGACATGAGTATTTCAGATGTCTGGTTTCCTTTAACGTCAATGAATAAAGAGTAGTTGATTGCAATGAGCAATCTGGACACTCTTCAGAAAATCCTCACAGAGCACAGAAGCAAATGGCACAATGTTTCTACTCTATTTCTGCCTCTCTCTGAAACCTACAAAGGGTTCATCACTCTGTGACAAGGACTGCCAGAGAGAGGCATGCGGAGCAGGGCATCAGGCTGGAAGCGTGTGGCTCACATGCTGTACACAGACTCCACTGCCCAGCAAGCAGAGCCGCTTGAAAATTAGACTTTCATCCAGGAGAAAGAGGCAGAGATTCCCAATACTCTGACATTTGTTTTTATTCCAAAGCAGGACAGAAAAAGTCTGAATATCAATGTTTTCTAATGGAATGGATAGTTTGGAAAGGATTCAATCAGGAAATGACAAAATAATTTGTTCTGCTCAAATCGACAGAGAGTTGGATCTGCCTATGTGTCATACTGACTCATAGAAGTTGTAGTTCTAGCAATCCACCCCATCCTGAGTTTCCCAGGCTAGACTACATCTCCTGTGCTGCATTGCTGTTGTGGCCCATCTATGACTTACTGGAACATGTCAGCTAAAGGTGTTTCATTGGGTTTATAGCTTCACAGCACCTAGCTCATAAAAGATACTGAGAGCATGAAGAAGAGTCTGGGAGCTTGGACAGGCACTAAGCAGTTGATTTAATCTGAAACCTTTCCATTATGATTTTTACCCCCAGCAAATAGTACAAAAATTTCTGCAAACTTCCCCTGAAAAATTTCAATTTCATGAAAACTATTTTTAATTGCAGAAATACTCTGGCAGAAAATTCTCAATTGACTCTAAATTTTCTGACAAGATATCACTTGGCTGCTATTCATTATTTTCTTTGCCACTCTTCAGTTTATTTGACTTTGCTGGGGAATGATTCTCAGATACTGGTTGGCAGATAAACAATCCCCAGTCTGCCAGCATTATTTCTTCCTCTGTTGCCCTCAAGTGCCTCCTTCCCCTTCGAGAGCTTCCCAACCTTCATGTGAAGTGCCTGTCCCACTCCTTTACCTCTGCCCCATGGCACCTTCATGTGTTTATTCTGGGGATCTACACAGGCTCATCCCAAACAGAAATCCCACCATCCCATGTGAGAGCAGGTAGCAGAAAGAGGAGAGGGAGGATTATTCTTGCCTGCTGTCTAGCAAACAGATATGGATAATTTTTTTTTTTTGTCAGGCTGATTGTCTTGGAATCCAAACATTCAGTGGGAACATGGCCATGCTGGTTAAACTTCAGTGGGAAAGTCCAAATGCACTGAGGTGACTTTTTCATTCTCTCTCAATAGTGCTCAATTGTTTTATTTTCATAATATTGAAACCTGTAGTTCTGATAAGGTAAAATGGCTTGTTTTGACTTCAGTATTTCAAATATGATCTAATAATATAACACAACAGAGCAACATCAGAAGTAGATGTTTTTATCTTTTTGAAATTAAATCTACTCCCAAATCAAATAATTTTTGTGGAAATAGTCTTCCTGCAAGAAGTTATGATATTCTGACTTCCCCTGAGCCAATTAGTTATGGAAACAAATGGCAAAACATCAGCAGTTCTCAGGAAAATGAGATTTCTTTTTTTGACCACTTCTAACAGCCTCTCAAGACCATGGTTTGGGAGAAAGGAACTTAAGAGGAACAGAAAACCAATTTTTCCATCCAGCCATACCGAAGCACTGAGGGTGAGTCCCTGCAGTGCTGCTGGGCTCTGCCCCTAGCAGCAGGGAGCCTTAGTGGTTAGAAGGTGAAGGCATGAGGGTGCCCAACAACGATGCTCTGGCAACATCAATGCCTGAAAAACAAGGGAAGCAGTATGTGCAGCAGCCAACCTGGATGAGTCTTTTATGTGCATTAACCTTTGGGGGCAGTTCTGCAATGGATTTGAATTAAGCTCAAGATATGAATCTATAAATGTGGTATTTTTGGTCATGCTGCCTGTTTTGTATTAAAACTCTGCAGCTTGTTTCTTTCTTGTTTGTTTGTTTGTATCATTTTAGCAGCTGTGCAGTGTGCAGAGTGCTGCCTCAACAGCATCAGAATAAAAGGTAGGAGAGGCAGGGGAGTAGGGGAAAGGTGTAGTGTTCGCCTACCAGCACAATATTTTGGGTCTCAGTTGTGGGTGAACTGAAAGAGTGGAGAGAGGTTAATCAGAGGAAAAAGGCAAAATCTCAGATTCCAAGTCTTGTCCATGTTAGAAATAAAGAAGAGCATCTGCAGGCAAAAAATAACAGAGATGGTTTCTGGTTTTATGTGGGTCTGGGGAAGGAGCCCATGTTCAGATGTGCACAGTACATCCATGACCTCTAGTCCTTCTCGGTCTGTAAAGTCAGGACCCAGACCACCAGAGAAGCAAGTACTGTGCAAGATGGGCATGCTAGTCCCTGGTAGTTGGGTGATTTGGGTTTTTTTTCCCATCTCTGGCACAAAATTTCATCACAACCGAAGGTGAAGAAATAGTTTTTAATGCAATTTTATTCCAAACTGTGAAAAATCTGTTCTTTTATCTTACCTGTCTCCTGAATCAGATATATCTGTGAAACTACTCTGAAAGCATCATATCTGTATAAGAAATGGATCTAATTCTTGATGTTTTAACACAGAGAGCTTGTCTCTAGCACAACTGCATGCTTTTGCTCATCATACACACCAGGCTCTGTAAAAGCAGAATAAGATCCAAATGACTGCAAGTCATTTTGTCCATCTAGAAAAAAAGCTTAAAAAAAAAAAAGAACCTAAATAGTTTCAGGTATGTGGATTTAATGACATGGAGAACAAAGTCTGTGAACTTATTTTGGATTTATACTGTATAACCAATACTAGAACTTGGCTAAGTATCCTCCCCTTGGACTTTTCATCGCTTTGTTTTACTAGTTACTTAGGACCTGTGGATCCCAACTTTTTGAACGTTTGCCTTCAGAGGAATTAAATTAGATTATCAGTAGCTTTCATCCTGCAGTCCCAGTTGCTTAGACTTCGGCAAATGTCCTTCTACAGAAGAGCAACCTTTGGGTCCTGCAGAGTAAAATGCAGAGAAGGCTGAGACAAAACCCATGCTAATACACCATGATGAGTAACAAAACAAGCCATTAGAGCTGGAAGGCTTGCTGTTTCCCAAACATAGAGATGTGTCTGCTGTCCATGGGTGAAATAGGTGCTGCCACGCTCCACTGCAGCATTAGGAGGAGTGCTTGATGCTGAATGTTTCTCAATAGATTGTATAGCAAAATATCCCAATGCATGGAATATCGTGAGGGGGAGGTTGTGGCTTTTGGTGTTGTTTGT
>VYZV01000919.1:701-87362 GCA_013401275.1 Pandion haliaetus | reverse complement strand
TTTTTAACAATGGAGAGTTTTGATACACAAAGGAGGAATTTCTAGGTAGGTGCTGATGGATTGCAGTTAGGGAGGACTCACTTCTGAGGGGATGGGATTTGCTTTGGTGGATAGCACAAGCCATCTGGCATGTACATGAGCAGTTTGCTCTCACCCTGCTTCTCTCAGGGGCTGCATCTTCAGCAAAATGGTAAGTCAGGTTCTAAATGTCTCTCTGCATTGCCTTGTCATGTCTAATTACCCTTACTTGCTCTGCTCACAAGAGTTTCAAGAGAAGATGAGATCTGCTTTTCTAATGCATTGTCCAAACTTGCATGAGCAAATCACTTTAAAGAATTGTTTAAGAAAGCCATTTAAGAAAATTCCTACAGAAATTAAGTGTTGCGTGACCCCTTCAGTGACCAGTGCTCCCCAGTGCTGCAGGGCAGTGGAAGCCTGTGCTCCCCTCAGAGATGTCTTCTCCTAGAAGCTGGCCCAGAACCAGGTAGGAGCAGCTAGGGCCTTTTGGCAAGGTTTCCCCTGATCCTTCACAACTCTGCAGAGATAAATCACCAAAGCTGCCTTTGCTAGAGTCCAAACCACTCTGCTTCAGAGGGGACAGTTTGCAGCTATGATCTGAGTGATGTCTCCCACAGCAGGCTTACCCATAGAGTTCTGGACCGAGAGGTGATGCTTGCAAATCTGTGATGTGCAGGAGTGACAGTCAGTTCAGCTAGCTGGCAGGGCAAGGTGAGCTGATCAGACTCCTTTCTTTGCTGAGTCACCACACAGTTATTAAGCTCTTAAAAACTCCTTTACCAATTTCTAGTGGGCTGGAACAACACTTCTCTTTCGCTTTAAAGAACTACCCAAATGCTTATGTTATGAAGTGGCTGTTGAGTTTAAAACAAGTCAGGAACTGACACACTCAGCACAACCCATCAGCTGGGGACAGTCCATTTCCTGCTCGCTGAAAGCCAGGGAATATTTACAACTTCTTTTTTTTTTTTTTTTCTCCCAAGCAGCAAAAAAAGAACATTACAACAATGTGCTTGGTTGTTCTTCTGCTAAAATTTGTTTGTAATGTCACCTGCTCACAAGTGCTGCCATACCGGAAAGGGCCCAGATGCAAACCAGTAGGCAAAGGAAAGGCACAGGATTGGGTCCTGGGAACAAAAATGGAGACTAGCCCTTCTCTTTGTTTTCACAAGAGCAAGCATCCCTTCAGGGAGCCTGAATTGAGCACTGCAGAGCAAAGGACACAGCAGTCCAAGGAAAGTAGCAATTTAGATATGCAAAAAGCCCACAAAACCAACAACCAGAAGGTGAGGAATTCCTGGAGCTTGAACTCTCAAGAGGAACAAGGACCAGTGAAAGTGGAGAAGCCTCCCACTGCAATGGGCAGAGGCCTGGGGACTGTGAACCTCCTTTTCAACTGCACTGTCTGCAGGGACCAAGAGTTGCAAGATCTGCATCTAGGTTCCAGGTGCTGGTGATCGTGCCTGATTAGGTCCAAGTCCCTGGGCAGATTTCGGCACAGGCCCAGGTGCCTCAGTTTCTTGCAACAGGCAACTCCAACCAAGCACCTGACCTGGGATGAGGAGCCAGCCAAAACTCCCCTTCCAGCTTCCCTCTTGCATACCCACAACCCACGCAGCAGTGAGACTGTGACAACTCTAGCAAATGCGGAGCAGGGGGTAGCAGTTAGCAGGTGCTGCACCATGAGTGGGAGATGATGAGAAAGAAGTGGGAGAGCAAAGAACTGAGCAGGCTGCAGATAGCACATGAACTTAACTTACCTGGCTTTTTGTTTGGCTCTTTGGTTTTCAAGTCACCCTGTAGCTTCAGTTCAGTTTGGTCTTGATTCACCACCCAGCTGGCATGCTATGAATGTTAAGAAAACAAACCAAATCAAGCAGCAGGTCTGAGTTTATTGTGCTGAAATTTGCATGTATGTGTGTAGATTTAAGCAAGGCCACTGCATGCTTCAACACTTGCTGCCCACTCAGTTGTAAAGAAACAGGAAGCCATAATTATGCTGAACTTTTTTCTTAAGTAAAACATGTGCATGAGTCGTATGTGTATCAATACATACATAAATATGCACATATACATACATATACTTGTATGTATATATAATCCATTTTACATGTGTATAAAAGGTGTGTGTAAAAGGCAGCCAGCAACCTAACATGCCAATAAAATCACACGTCGGTGCTCCACCTAGAAAGCAGAGAGAATTTTATTAAATCTGCTATTGAGCTTGGCATATAAGTCAACACTTACCTAGTGCTGCCCATAAGATTAATCAAGAAAAGGCACCGCAGAGAAATTTAAGATGTTCAGTCCTTGGAAGGGACACGTGAGATGTATATTAGCTCTTCCAGTGGGAGCATAGAGGAGACTGCAAACGCCCAAGGCAGAGCTGTGCTAGGGATCTGCTGGAAATTAATGCTTTTTCTCATTGGAAAATGGAGTTGTGTGAAGATCGAAGCCTTTTTCAGGAAACAGATTGATTTTGGCAGCACTTTGGGAAAAGTGAAGTGAAATGGCTTGCTTGGAATCAGCAATCGTGTCATCCATGCCAGTCATTCAGTGCCTCACATCGTTTTCTTTCTCAAGAGATGTTGCACCGAGGCTGTGGTGGGGAGACTGCACTGCAGACCTGGAGGGGGATACAACCTGGGACTGAATTCAGTATGAGCTTGGCTGGGGAACTGCAAATCACCACCAGGTCTTGCTGCAGAACAGGCAGAGAGCATCACGTCAGTGAACAACTAATAGCTCCCCATTGCTGAAAAGGGCTCTTCAGTTGACCTCATTCTCCATCATTGCTTTTCCTCACAGTTCTGGAGGAAACAGTGTAGAAAAGACCAGAATTGCCTGAGGGAGATTGCATTTCTCAGTTAGGCTCTAGCTGATAAGGCATTTGAAGAGTTGCGTTATCCATGCAAGAACATTTTTTGGGAAAGGCTCACTTAGTTTAGAAGTAAACAGATGTTATAGGAGGCCATTGTTTTACAAACCAATATGCACTGAACTGCTAGCAAGTGGAGTAATTAGGCTCTGAGATGATAGTTTATGTGTGTATAAGGAGCAAGCACCATCTACTAGCAGGACCCTGTGTGGGCAGACAACTACTGAGTTATTGCAATATTCTGGCTAAGCTGCACTCAGCTGTTGTTTCTCAGGTTAGCTCCAATCACCCTGATGAAGTTCACACCAGCAGAACCAGATTCGGGTACAATCTTATTACGGCCAGGCCAAAGAGATGCTCGGCAGACTATATTCTACTTCCAGCTCCGGTCTACCCTGCTTGTATGCTAGATAGCATTGCTTCCCACATCTTTCTAGCCTTCCTTTATCCTTCCTCCATTACAGGACCACCACAATTGCTCCGAAGGCTCTTCATCTCCCTGGCATTCTCCTTCCATTGGGGACTGTAGACTGCCCTGCAGAGAAAGAAGGGGAGAAGGAGCTGGAGAGAGAGTTGTAACATATGACACGCATTTACAAACCTGCTCTCGTATAGATGTTGCCAAGTGGGCTGGGACATGATGTGTAACAGCCAGGGCTCTGCTGTGTCACTCCCAGCCGCTGTCTGTGGCTTCTTCTCTTCTGGAATGACTACAAGTTGGCAACGGCCACTTCACATCTGTCCCTCAGTGCTGCTGGGTCACAGTTGTCTTTTTTTTAATGAACACTACCAAAGCACAGGGGGATTGAAATTAGCCACACATTTGGCTGAATTCAGTCAACAGTTTCAGATGAAAAATACAAAGCAAGCTTCAAAAGTACTTTAGCATTTCAGTTTGCCATTTTAAAATTAAAATGCTTTGATTTTTCCTTTTAAAGGAACCTTCCTTGTCTAAGAGTTAATTGAATCAGTAAGACAATCTGAGATAAAACTAATGGTTCTGTGTTGATAATCCATTTTTTCTTTTTTTTTTTTACAGTTCCATTAAAGAAATTCGGCTCAGTCCAAATCAATTATCTCATTCTTTCCCTAAGTTTCCTAACTCAACTACCAAAAAGTCAGTCTCCTTCCAGCTCCTCTCCATCCATACTCTCAGTCAATAGCCTCTTCCTGATGTCACTACTTAATGCTTATCAAGGCTGAACAACTGGACCACTTCATTCCTCCTTTGATGAATACATCCCTTCACCATCAACCTCCTCATTTTCATTCATGATTGTTTCTAAGGCTCAGGTCTTTTTAGTATCCCTGCTCTAATTTGGACATCATGAATTTGTAACTGCTCATGTTAGGGCAGAGTGTGTCTTCAGTGCTGGTCATTCACAGAAGGTCTTTTTACTTGTGGGTATGATAATGGCCAGGTCCTCAACTGCTGTAAACTGGAACAGCCCCTATACCTTCACATGGGTCTGAGGTGTTTTACACTCCTCTGAAGAGATGGTTCATCCAGAAAGACCACAAGATATTTTACAGAGGGACAGCTAAGGGTCACTTTGCCTGTGGCTGATGTATAGCCAGCTTTGTTCTGTTATGTCTATCACTTTTATTAGACATGCTTTCCTTACAGGCAAACCACTTGCAAGCCTCCTATAAGGGTAATCTGCTCTTCATCACCCTGTGTATTTCCATCCACATATTTACGCGATTGGGGCTATGTGAGAAATAAGATCCACATCACCCCACATCTGTACTCCCACTCTGGAAAATATTTCACTGCTGGGCTGTCAGGAATCATTACAAACCTGAGGAGCCAATGCCCTCATATGAACGCCTTCAACTCGCCTCCAGGACCACAGATGATGTATGAGCTGTGTTAGGCTCTTTCCTTTCCCTGGTGCTCAGAAACACAACTCCTCTCTGGAAATGAGGATGCTAATTGATGCAGAAGTCTAAACACATCTGCACTCAAGGAGCAGAGCAACTAAAGCCCTGAGCCTCCCATCACCGTGAGGTGTTCCGTGGGCTCTGCAACCCAAAGCACTCCAGCATAGGTACAACCATGCAAATGGTACTCCCAGTGAGGGAGGGAATAGACGCTGATGAGATAGTATAACAGGATGTCATTACTCTGTCCCCGCTTGATGGATGACATCTGGCTTGCAGTGTAGTCCTGAGGGCTGGGGAGGACCATGCTCATCCTCCTGCTGGCAGCTGCACTCTGCCTGCTGAGTTTATAAGGCAAGTTGTGATGGTGTTGCCTGCCAGTGCCGACAAGTGTCCAGCACTCACTCACTCCACAGCTATGGGTACATGTCAGGATGCCTCCCCGGGTCTTTCTGCAGGCCTTTTCTTTACCTGCTGGGTAAAATAGGGGTGACAGCATGTCCTCACTTCACAAAGGTATTAGGAGGATAAATGTCTTGATGTGAGAACGCTAAAGCCCATATGAGTACTTCAAACAGATGCCGCTTCTGTTGAGACCCAGTTAAGCAAGGCACAAAAATTCTGTGGGTGTCTTTTAAATGCACAAAAACAGTTTTTAAATTTTTGCTTTTGTTTTTCCTGTTCATTTTGATGACTGAAATTCATCTCAACATTTCTTTCTTCTGATAACTGTGTTTGTTTAAAAAAGGAGATGGAAAAGAGTAAATAGCAGTGAGAGAAGACAAAATATTTCTCTACTTGGTTAGTCCTCAGTGTCCCTTTCTTCACCAGGAAGAAATTGTAGAGAGGATGTTTCAAAGCAAATAGTATTTTTAATAGAATTTGGATAATTACTTTCTTGGCAGAAAGGGAAAAATCCATAAAAGCAAAAAAAAAAAAAAAAAATCTATAAAAGTGGTTTATCAGAAAATGAGCCATAGCCACAGGAATTCTTCAGGGATCCCTGCTATTGGTAGCCCAGGGCTGCAGTGGCAGCAGGCTCTCCCTCAGCCTCAGTGGCCTCAGCAGCTCCCTGGCCGGCACTGTGCTGGGATGCCTCTGGCTGGGTGGCTGCACGTGGCCCCTCGGCAGCAAGGGGGTCCCAGCCAGAGCTCTTCCCCCTCGAGCCTCGCCTGAGTCCCTGCAGCCAGCAAACTTCCTCTGCCCAGACCCACACCTCCTTCCTCCTTCTCAGCACACACCACTTCAAGGGGTGAAAGAAAATAAAAAAGGGGCTAAGAAGTGACCTGAGAGGGGTTCAGATGCAGTGACCCTCAGTTTCCTATCAGCACATGAAATCCAAGCCCTCTTTTCTCTGTGTTTACTGCCCATTTAAAAGTTTTCCTGTTTTATGTCAGCTCATAGATGACACAATGTCACATTCAGAATTAACGAGGCCAGTGAGGCTGGGAGAATGTCATTAGACTAAATGCAAATGCAGTGCTCAGAACCAGCCCAGACCTTTGCCCCCACGCTGAATGAATTCAAGGCTAAATCTTGGATGCAAATAGCCCAGGGCATGACCCAATTCTGGTTCAGACTAAATCCAGACCTTGAACTTGAGAAAACTTTGTTAGTTTTTTACTTTTAATTTTCATGCACTACTTACTTTCTGTCTGTATGCCAGATATGAAAGAAGAAATGCAGAAATACTGCAAAGGAGGTCATTCTTCACCTCCCACCAGTCAGACCAGAAGGGGAAGCGGCTAAAAAGTCTACATGTGTTTGAAAGATTTCCAGCATTCATTTGCACACTCCCCAAATCTGGATCAATTCCCAGTGATCATCCAATCTGCTAGGTCTTTCATGCAAATTGATCTCAGCAAGGTCTACTCCATCACAGAAAAAGACACACTATCTTTTCTGTCTGAATGATGTCTCCTAGGGCTGAAACAAAAAGGAATCGAAATAAGTATTCTGAGAGAACCTGTGCACATGGTTTTTATGTGGCTTATTGCCTCTGAAATGAACTCAGAGTGTCCATAGCCTCCACAGAGTCCACAGCTTCTCCTATTGGGTAGGTGGGCAGAAGCCAGATTTTCCAGTTTACACATAATTCACCTTCTTTTTCCCTCCTTTCTGAAATGGAGAAAAAGCTAAAATAAACAAGCAGAAGAAAAGAAATACTGAAAAGCAAAGATGAAAGGGAAAGACAGTCCAATGAAGTTTTTCTAGACATGAAAGTTCCCGATGACAAATTTTGGCCAAAAGCTTCACTTTCAAAAATGCCAGTTTTCAAAAAAGAAAATAATTGCCATGCATCTTCTGTAACTTTTTGTTTGCTATAAAATTATGAGGGTTAACTTACTTTTTCCTTCCAGTGCTGATTTCGTTTGATGTCTGTCTTTTTCTTTTCTTAGGCAGCCTGAATACTTTCTATGTTGAAACCCTTGTCTTTGCCCTCCCAATATAATTTCTTTCCTTCCCCACACAGAGATTTCCATTGCTGGCCCAGAGATGAGCATATGCTCCCAGAGCATCCACAATTCCTACTGACCTCAGTATATTCATTGAAACTAAACTGCAAAATTCAGAATTAAAATGAGGTTCAGATTTCATCTATACTGTTTGGAAGCTGGGCTGACTTTTAAAAGTGTACAAAATGAAGGATGGGGCATAGGGCTCTCAGCTGCTAGATACCAGGCTGTAAGAGCTTTGCCTAGCACTGCCCTTCGTAAAGAAATCCTGTATCCAGAGACCTGTTAAGTGAATAACTCACTGCACAAGGAAGCAGGTTCTCTCTGAAAGCTCTGCAAAAAGCTTGCATCTGTACATGTCTTTCTTTTTCTTGGGTCTGCTTTTATTCCTGATGGCTTGTTGCCAGGGCAGGGTTTACTAGTGAAATTCACATGGGAGTAGTTTTGAAAGCCTAAAAATCAATCACGGCTTTAAGCTTCCCCCGCCTCCTTTTCTGTAGGAATAACACCCCTCCATCACCCTCCCGTCTCCCCAGTTTGCATTGCTCTGGTAAGTTATTTATCAATAAAAATTCCACAGCCAACACATAATTGGATTTCTATAAAAGCTTTCAAAGCTGAGCTGCACTGAGTTGCAAGAGGCAGACAATTAACTTGACAGAGGAGTTAGCACTTTCAGCTTTGCATCTGTTTTCACTGCCTGCTTCTTTCAGAGCAATCATTTTCTCATTTTATTCTGGTTGTGGAAGGAGCAGGTGAAAACAAGCCACAGTTTTTTTAGCAGCCAGCTCTCGTGGTTGGCCAATATTCATTGGAGTGCCAGCGAAATAATGCATTGGGAACTGCTACTACCAATGGCTTTCAAACTGGTGCTTAATGGGAAAGAATTGGGGGTAAGAGAAGCACATATAACAGACTGCAGACTAATTTCAAGGCTTCTCTATTTAAGGATAAACCTCATCTGGATAATCCAGTATCACAGGTGAGATGGACCATGGAAGCTGGGAGGCACAAATGGTTTGGGTTTTACCCCCAGCAGTAACACTGATTTGGACAAGAGTGGCTTCCCTCTGATGAATGGTGTGAAGCACAACCCCAGAGCACTGCATTCTCGGTCTGCCACCACGTTCCCACAGCATAGGACAGACATCCAAACTGCTCAAGGCAGCTAGCCAAGGAAACCAGCTCAAGCAGCAACAAATACTAGTCCTTTCCAGGTTGCTTTCTGCTCATTTCCTTCACTCTATCTTTTCAAGCCTTTGTATTAGAGGGGACAGAGGAGGCTACACTCTTCCCTGAGGCAGGTAAGTGATGGAGATAGAGATAGAGATGGAGATGCAGATGCAGATGCAGATGCAGATGCAGATGGATGGCACCAGGAGTCTGACTGCTCTCTCCTCCCTCGGGGTCCCTTCCCACACCATTGTTGTGCCTCCCACGGGGCTGTGCATAGCCCAAGGGCAGAGGTTCCCGAGCAATAGGATTTGTATGGCTAAGGTTCACAGGCAATCCAGACTGGTGCATGGCTAGTGAAAGGCAGGGTATCGCCAGCATCACTGGCAGCGCTTGTCATCAGCATTGCAGCCGGCAGCGTAACCCGACATTAATGTCACCACGCCCCAGCGCCCAGCAAAAGAAGACCAGGGTCCTGCTCTGCTAAACTGTGCAATGAGCTTCCAGACTTCATTACACCCTTGCAAGAGAGCAGAAGCAAAGCTGGGAGTTACTTTGTGCCGCTGGGTAAATCCCTCTCAGCTCACAGGGTGAGCTCTGCCTCTCCTCCCAAACTCAGCATTCCCATGGGAAGCGGTTCCTGTCCTGCTGGGGCTGGGCTGGGCTCCCTTGCAAAGAAGCACCTGCAGTATCTCCTTTCCTTTGCAGCTGTCTCCGCCGCTTCCCCACAGTGGCTGTCTGCTGCTCCCCTCTCCATCACCTGTTCCAATAGTTTTTCTTTCTCAATCTGGGAATGAAGGTGACAGAGCTCTTCCTGTTACCACGGGCCCTTCCCACATCCTCCAGGTGTTCACTCCCCTCTGCCTGTCAGCTTCCATGATCCCAGATCCTTCTCTTTTTCATGTTTCACATAGCAAGCCCATTCATCAAGCCCTGACAAGGGCTGGGTCTGAGTCTGATTTCCTAGCTGGCACCAGAAAGGAGTGGACTGCCTTGGGGCTGCAGGGACGTGCAGGCATTTCTGATGAAGCAGACGGAGGTTACAAATTAGATTCAGGTCTAAACGAAACTTTCCACCCCAAACAGTTCTGAAATGAAACTCGGGACTGAATCTGGGCTTGAAGTTTTGTTTGGTTCCTATTGTGAAAAGGAGCCAGAGCTAAGGGCCATGAGCACTTTGGAGCTGGGCTGTCTTGAACACTCAAAATGAAACACACAGTATTCCTTAGCTTGTCTGTCTGAGGGCTAAGAGCTGCACCTCAGCAGAGCTTGAGGTG
Organism: Pandion haliaetus; assembly: GCA_013401275.1. NCBI lineage: Eukaryota > Metazoa > Chordata > Aves > Accipitriformes > Pandionidae > Pandion > Pandion haliaetus. The sequence continues at coordinate 77,676 of VYZV01000919.1, read as the reverse complement.
GAGGGTGTTTTTAGAGCCACTGTCTTGGCCTGGGCCACCCACCTCCATGTCCTTCTGCTAGTGGTGGCCAAGAGGAAGACTGGTTCTGTTGCAGGAAATGTAATTGCTTTACAATTTGCTTCCTGTTTGAACAAAACCAGAAGACCAAATTACTAAACCATTTTAAAGGCAAAGAATTTCAGGAGAATTGAATTAGGGATATGGAAACAGCATTTTTTGAGGCATTCTCAACAAAGATTAAGAAAACAACAGCAAAATTGATGAGAACAGCTTTTTCCATCTTGAATGAATGCTTTGAAACAAAATAACTTTATTTTGCTCCGAAGCTCAAGTGGAGGCAAGTTTTCTTTTTGCTTCATTTCATCTCCCTGGAATATTGAAAAACATCTGTCATGATGGCCAGGTCCCTCTTGCCTCCCCACAAATACCGCTTTCACTCGAAACCACATTTTCTGATAGGAAAAACTTTTCAGGCAAAAAACCAGTCTTTGTGAGTATGGACATGGAGCTGTCTGGGAACAGGCCATAAGTCAGCGCAATGTCTCCATTCATGGAGAACTTCTCCAGCCACTTTGTTCCCCCCAGTACACAGGCTTGCAAATAAAACATAAAGGCCTCCTGCTCCCCGCAGCCACAGCAGATGGAAATAATCTGCGCTGGTTGCATATCATTTTACACCCTGGGGAAATCAAGCAGGTGGTGACACAGTTACCTTTAACTGGGACTTTAAAGCAGTTGCAGTCCCCATGGTGCCCAAGGGCTGCCTTCCCCTCCAGCGGGCAGAGCTAGACGAAGGTAACAAAGAACAAAGTGAATGGGTGGGTGATACACACATTTTTTTGTAATTCCCTTCTCTCGTCTGGCATGTTGACTCTGTACCCCACTGGCTGTGGCTGCCTGTGCAGGCACCCCTGGCTTGCTGTGCCGCCTGAAAGGAGTTAGTTGCCCACATCAGGGAAACCCCTGCCCTCGGCATGCGCTTCGCCCACCTTCCAGATGGCTGGGAACAGCCTTCAGAGTGGTTTCACCATCCACAGCAAAAGCTGCAGCCAAGGCTAGAATGCAAATGCTGCTTCCAGACTCTAACCTAATCTTTTTTGCCTGATTTCAGCATGCCAATTCCCAGTCTAGAAGTGCTATTTTTCCTTACTGCAAAATTCTGCTTGGATTTAAGACTATTCTTCCTTCCCCTGCAAATGATTTTGTTTATTTATTTATTTATTTATTTATTTCTGGCAGGCCACCCCAGAAGGCAAGGGTTAAGTTATGCAGTGATTTGTAAGTGAGACCACTCGGTTTTGGCAGGGTCTGTGCTCCTCACCCCTGCTCCCTGTGTTTGATGAGGTTCAGGTCAGGGATAACTTGTGCAGAGATGATGTAGGGATGAGGTGATCTGGGACCTGGTCATTCCTTTGGTGAATGATCAGAAAAGATTTGTTGTCTTTGAAATATTCCATGGGATCTGGAGGGGGAAGCCAATTATGTTTCATAAAAATATCAGCTGGTTTTGTAAAAAAAATTGCAGTCTTCTTCCCCTCTTCCATTTTTCAAGAGGATTCACGGAAAGGGAAAGAAAAAATGAGTGGGCTTTTTAAAAAGTGTTTTAAATAAAAAGTTTCAGGTTCTGTATTTCAGTTTTCAAAAAAAAGCCCCTAGAGCAGTAAAATAAAAAAGAAAGAAATATAGGGGAGGGAGGATTTAGGGGAGGAGGAAACTCACAGTCATCTTTGACCAAAGCCAAAATCTAGTTTAAACAGCAAAGATCATGCAACCAATCCCTCTGCCCATCATTCCCTTCCCAAACATAGAAACAAACCAAACCTTTATTAGCACAGGATTTGTCACACAACTGTGTTGCTTTAGAAGAACATGGTAGTACATATCTCATACAATTTCTGTGCATAGTTTTCCTTGTAGAAATGCACCTTCTAGCCGGATCATTCATTCCAGTAGACAACTGGGGATACGCTGGGTCAAAGTAAGGCATCTTTATTTTGATATAATCTCATTCTCATCGAAGGTTGCACGTCTCATCCATAGGTGGAAAAAGCACATTCCTGACCAAAGCTGTTGTGGGGATACTGAGCTGGCCTTAAAATAAGTTACCGTTGGCACAGAGAAGTAGTAGCCTCTGAGGTCTCTTCCAAGCCCTTCAAACCATTTCTGAATGGAGCAAGGCTACCAAAGGGGAAAGCACACTTTTAGTTTATAATTTTATCTGTGCCAGGGATTTTGCCACACTGGCTTCACACTCCTATCTCACATACTTAGAGCAGAAAAGCTTTAGGCCGAAGTGTATTTCTTATGGTGAAAGGAAAGCTATCGGGCAGATAGCACCAACGCAGTGCCAAGAAAGGGCTGCTTGATTTGCACAGCCTGTTGGATTGCTCCTTTCAGCACTGTTGATAGGATGGAGAATAATCCAGTCAATAGCATAATGCTATTGCATGTATCAGTGGGGACCCTATCCCAAAAGGAAGCTCTGGAATCAGAAGTGTGATTAGAAGCAGGAAGAGAGATTACAGCCTTGGAAAACATATTGGGCAAGAAGATACTGAAAATAGTGGGACTCACTTTACAGCAGAGATAAAAAACTGGGGATGTTATGGAAGTAGACAGGACTATCAGGGCTGTATAGAAGCCAGGTCATCACAGAGCTTCTGTTGCTGTGTCTTCTAACATGGGAATATCCTGGATGTGCACAGATACTCTGTGAAGTTGAGTCATAACATTTGAATGTAACTAGAGGAATGGCTTTTCCACATTTTGCAAATAAATACAAGGCTTTTGATGCCTGGAGCTTAGAGAGGTTCAGAGTAAAATAGGATGTTCCTCAAAGCCATGGGAATATTCACAAGGATATGAATCCAGTTTCAAAAACAAGAGTTTGGGGAAAATTATAAAATATATTGGCAGACGACTGCTAATAAAGTAAATTAGTAAGCAACTTCTCCAGCGGGTTCTTCCTGAGGAGAACCTGGTTCTGAACATAACTGGAGTCAGGATATTGGCCCAGATGTCTCAGGCCATTTGGCAAGCCTCAGGTTTTTTTCCTTCTGAATTTACTTCTGTAAGTCAGCTAAGGTTCAAAATGCTCAGTTTTCTGCCTTCCCTCCTCTGCATTTTCTCAGTATCTATTGCTGCTTCCCTTATTCATGCAAACAAGCATCCACACTCCTATAAACTGTGGAGTCTGAGTTTTGTAGAAAGTTGAAGAATATTTTTATACATATTTTTTGGTTTTAGCCAAGACTGGGTTCCTCTTGTGGCATTTCCAGACCAGTCGTAAACCTCTGGAGGAAGTTGGGGCTTGAGAGATTTGCAGTTTCTTTCTGCTCACTGTAGAAGTTGGAATAACTTGGATAAACATTGGTTAATGAGTACAACTCCTCATGCTTATCTGCAACAAACCCAGACTGCCTACTCCTTACTATTCCCCCAGCACTAGTTTTCGCCAGACATAATCACAAACATTCCTGTTTCCTGATAACACAGAGAGAAGCAAAGTCGATTCAGAAAAATTTTCTTGTGTGTGAGAGCACAGGCAGCTGGGGCTGCTGCTTGTGCCCGGGGGCTGATGCTTGAGGGGGCTCACCAGAGCCAGCCTGACTTCCAGCCCAGCTGGGGAGATAGGGAGCTGAGGAAGCGTGACTTCTGAAGAGCAGAGATAGCCTGGGATAATCACTTCTTGTAAGCCACTGAAGTAGGTCTCTTGAATTTCACTTCCTGATAGCACTGTGAAGTGTATGTGTGAGATGGTGACACTTATGAGAGAACTGAAGAAATGACTGGAAGAGTTAGGCTTCTGAATGGATGCTGGAGTGTCATGGATTTTTGGTGAGCCTGGTAAATTCAGCAAGTTTTAAATTTACAGAGGCAACAAAATTATTTCAGAAGTTTCCTTCAGCTGAGGGAAAGTTTCCAATTAAAAAAATGTATGGGAAATTTTGAAAATGTGGTAACATTCCTTGTTCACTTTCCCCAAAGAAGTAACTTTTATTTGGAAATATTTTGTTTTAACATTTATCAAATGGGGCATTTTTGGTTGGGATTGAATATGAGGTTTAGGATGGAGTATTCCCATTCATTTTATCTTTTCACCTAGCTAGAAAAAAGCACATATTTCAGCCTCCCTATATTTTTGGTCTTGATTCCAAACAAAAAAAAACCTAAGGTGAAGACATAATGTGGACTAAGGCAACAGTCACCACTCAAGATATAGCATAACTTTTCTGGACTGCTCTTTAGAAATCACCTTGAGCTAAGGTACAGCATTATAGCCAGCTCCTAGCTCAGCCCAGACTTCCTGAGGGAAAACTGAAGCCGGCAGGGCAATAAACTTCTGAAGAAGATGAATCTTCCTCTCCCTGGCTGATGGCAAGGAATGGAGTATTTGCCTGGCAGATTATTTCAGAATAAAAATCTGAAATTTGAAAGCTCACATGGCTGTGTTCATGCCCATCTGCCTGGCAACAGGGGAGGCAGGAAAATATTTGATCAATGCAGGGTCTGTCCTCTCCAAACACATGCTTTTGGAGAGGAAAGGCAAAGGAAGAGGGCTAATGAGATTAGTTCTGATACACAGTTTGCTGCTAAAACGCTCACAGCGGATGTGCTGCTGTGCTGGGGAAAACAAGTAGCACTTCAGCCCTCCCACTCCCTGATCTCTGGTGGGCTTTCCCCACACCACCCTTAGAGCCAGACCTCTGTAGGTATGGCCACCCAGCCCACCCCAGGGTCTGGGACTGAAGATCCAGAAGTCTAACCTCCTCTCTTTGCCTCCTGCTTGCTCCCCCATATCTACGTTGAATTGCCTTCGGGTGCTGTCGGCTCATCCCTATCTCCCACGCTCCTGACGCAGGGGCTGGGTTTGGGGAGCCCTGGGCTCTTGCAGGCACAAGTTAGAGCCCCTGGATTTGCAAACTGCAAGGTGGGCATGCCAGGGCGTTGCTCAGGCTGGCTTGGTTGCACTAGGCATCTGCTGAGTCTTGGATGGACTGCAGACCTGCCTGCTTCGTGTCAGATTGTTACGCTTGGACACTGAAAAGACTGGAGTATAAATCCTGGACTGCAGGAGACGAGATTACATCTTCATGCACATTAATTTACATCCATGCCCATAGTTCTCCTAGCTTCTTTGAGGACATTTCTATTTATTTATTTTCTCATGTTACCAGTGACATTAATAGCTCAGCAGCAGCTGCTGCCAAAATAATAAGCCAGTTTATAGGCCCAATGAAGAATAAGGTAAAAGGTTACCTTATTTGAGATAAATAAATCTTAATTCCCAAAGCACACAAAATGATTTCATTCAGTAAGGTAACTCAGCAGAGGAACGTTTTCCCTCCAAAGGGTTCAAGAAGTGCTAGTAATACGAAATGCAATCACCACAACAGATTTATTTATCCATTTTCCCTCCATCACTTGTCATATAATTTTAAAACCAAGCTGACTCCCAAAGGGAGCAATTCACAAGACATTTATAGTAAAAGTTATGTCCAGCCAAACCAGATGGAATGCAGATAGTGCAGGATACAACAGGGGAGCAGATGTTTTCCAATCATTCCTGCATCATTCCTGGTCACTAGCCAGTTGTATTGGGATTACCCAGTCCCCACGCACAAACAGCATGGCTTTGCACTCTGCAGATTTACATGTTAATCCAGATGCCTGCTTGGGAGAAAAATCAGAAAACTCGGCAATAGTATCTTTCTGATGCCTTGCTGTTGCACCTCATTTAATTTTCGTGCTGATGATAAACAAAGGGAATAAGTATCAGAACTTAAATCACACTTTTCACAGCCATCTCCAGCACTGGTGTGGCTGCTCTGGGGCCTTCTCCATCTCCAGGAGAGGTGCAGCAGCCCTGCAAGGGTGTGCACAGCTCCTCACTGGCTCCTGGCCATTGCTCCTCAACCCTGGCCTGGCACAATACCATTCATTTTTGCATGCTTAGTGTCATCTCTAAGTTACCCTTTGAAGTCTACTAAATGTCATGGTTTTTTCCCCCCAAGGACTGAATACCTCTTCTATCTGAATTCTAAGAGGAAATCACTTTTGTCTTCATTTAGATGGTGGATAAGATCCAAATGGTTCCTGGAAGAGAAAGATTTATTCCAGACAGACCTGCTGTGAAATCTTCCCATTCATTTACACACATATAGACATATGTAGAGACAGACACACATAGATGCCCATATACATCAGCTATATCTATGTCAAAATCTATATCTATATCTATATCTATATCTATATCCAGTCACACACAATGCACTACAAAGATATGTAGAGATAGCACCATGACACTTTTACTCATATTGTCCTGGAATCGAATCAGAATGATATTTCCTGAGCTAAGGAAGAGCTGCTTTTATTCAAGAGGTCATACAGATTAGGCAACTCTTTTTTTTCTTGCCTTGGGAGGCTGGGGTTTTCTCAGGAGATCCCATTCATGTGTCCATGACCTGCATTTCACTGTATCGATGTTACTGCATATTTACATTCCAGTGGCACTTGAAGTGGGGAAATAGATTTTGTTTTTTTTACAAGGTGCTGGGTAGGTGTGCCTCCTGGGCTTTAAGACTGTGTGTGGTGCCTGTCCTACCATCCGTCCCTCATCTAGCTGGTACCAACTGTGTCTGCAAGTGTTGCATTCAAACCTCAAGGCCACAGAGCTGCTACACGCTTAGGGCTGTAATCAGTTTAGGCACATCTGAAAATAGTCCTGATTTTATAGTGCATTATGTGTGCTTACATCCCTGTATATATGGACAAATACTTGGGTAGCTGGTCTACGTAGAAACAGCCTTTCCTTTCAAGATAAATGTCTGATTCTAAAATAAATCCAGAAGTTTCTGTAACACTTTGCATGTGAAGGACTGGGATATTGGTGCAGAAAAAGAACGGTCTAAGAAACATCACTGAAAGATGTGTCTGTATTAAGGATATTAGATGCTGGAGAGAAAGGAGCTGATGGCCTGGTGAATGCTTTCATATTGAGAGTAACAGAGTGCAATTATTTTCTTCTTTGGCTTTCCTGCCTTCGCCAGGAAGGGAAGGGCCTAAGCACTGAATGTACTTTGTAGAAGACTCTTTGCCACCTCCAGGTAGAAGAGGATTACAGGGCAGACAGAGATGATGGTGGGTCCATCAGCCAGCTTGAGAGCAGAGATACTGGGCTGCTTGGGAAAAGGCAGGAAGGCCAAGTCCTAATGCTCAGGAGTCCAGTAATATTTACACTGCTGATAGTGACACACTAAGGGGGCTAAGACCAGCTGGACTTAGTCTGTGAGATCTCATGCTAGGGCTGCATAGGTCTAACAGTTTCCATCCCTTAGCTGGATTCATTTGTGACTTGGCTCTCAGTCAGCTGTGGTCAACACGTGATCCCTTCCACTGCCCTTCTAGGAAGGAGCGTGGCTGGCACGCTCCATTACCTTGGCCAGTCTTTGTTGGGAAATGCTCCCAGGGAGCAAATGGGCCTTTAATTGCTCTCACATCCCCAGGGGGAGTCTTGAGATGCCTCTTGGCAGGGGTCAGGTATGCCTGGAGGTAGATGGAGAATCAAGTTTTGTTACTGCCTTGTGCCAGGCCCTTCCTGGTGTCCAGAGGACTTTGCTCTTTAGATCCGCTCAGCCAAGCACTGCTCATGAGGGTGCAATTTACAGCAGAATTTGTGTGGGTGGGTCTGCTCAGAGAAGAGTGATACTAACCCAAGCACAGAGCCAAACAGCTTTGCTTTCCCAAGGATGACATGAAGATAAAACAAATTATGGCTAAAAAATGTTTTGCAATGTGAAATCTGGAAGCTCTCAGGAACATGGAATTTCAATTACAATTCTGTCCTGCTCTCAGCCACACCATAAAAAGAAGGTCACTAGGATCCTTCTGTTGACGACAGCCAGGACATATCTATTGCTCTAAGTATGGTGGCTGCAAGAAGGTCATTAGGCAGAGGAATTTCTTTACAGAGAATCATTTTATTATTTCAACCTGGAAAATGTGGCTTATCTTGAGAGTAGGGCCAATCAGGAGGCAGAAACTCTGCAAGGGCAATAGACCTAGCTGAAAAATTCATATCCACACCTGACCTTTCTGTTTTCACCTTCAAGAGATCGTTTCCAGTGAATAAGCAGCCCTGTCATTCATAAGTCCATTGGGCAAATACAGCTCTTTCATGGTCTTCTTGTAGGCTTCAGGCGTCCAGAACAGATGAACATATGCCAGCATGAGGCAGGGGTTACAGTGGGTAGAGCAGAGAGCAAATATAAAAGTCTCCTAAGTATTGCCTGTGACTTTAATTCAGCAAAATGCTAAGGCATATGCTTAGCTTGAAATTGTAATGCAAGCAATAGTCACTTGTCTACTTAAATCTAGGCATGTGGTTAAGTACTTTGCTGGATCGAGGCCAGCTTGTATAGTATGATGCTACTAGATGAGTAATCAGCAGCAAGGACTGAATCCACACACGTGGAGTGAAGGCATCACCCTGATCCGTGGGTTGAGCTCTCCAGGCAGTCCTTATGAAATGGAGGCATACTTGCTGCCCAGGTTTAGCTTGGTGATGCAACCTGAACAAGAGTTTAATCATCTATGTAACTTACTCTTGTTGGTAACTTCACTAGAGGCCCTGTGAGCAGTGTATGTTGAGCAATAAAAGGTGTGTTGAAGAAACATACTGATACGCTCTGGAGGCTGGATTCCTGTCTCTATACCAGAGATTGCCACCTTTCTTACATGGGCATAAGCAAATGCTGTAAATATCAGGGGGAAATTATTCTGTATACCTCCCCTGTGTTGCCATGCTGTTTGAAGTGCATAGCTTAGACCAAGGTGGTCAGGTTCTCCTGGCCCTTTTCACTGAGTGGATGTAACATACGTGAGCATAGAATGAATGAGAGATGAGAGTGAACAAAACAAGGATGTATCGATGTATCTCAATACCTAAGCTTTGGATTGTGGCCTGGAGAACAGCCAAAAAGGTAGGGCCACCTATGTACAGGGCTGCTTGGAAGGAGATTGGAGCTGTGAGCGGAGTCACTCTGTCCTGCCGTGTTCAGTGAAAGGAGTTTTGCTTGTTCTGTGCAAATGGGCAAATTGCAGCAAAAAATGTAACTCAGAACAGCACTGGGTTTTTTCCCCTACTGCCAGAAATAAGACTCGACACCTTGAGCATGGCTAAATGCTTAGGGCAGGGAGGGCTACTGTAACTTGAACACTTCATGTTGGTTAGCGTGTTATCTTCAGACAACCCTCTGAGGCGAGGGTGTACTTGGAGGTCGACTTCCACGCAGAGGCCGTGTTCAGAGCCATGGAGCACTGCTGGCCTCCCAGAGTCCCCTCCAGCTCTGTCCCAGGGCTTTGCTGTGGGAAGGGACCCAGGTGCCATTGGCACAGGGCTGCGCCATGCAAGGATCCATCCAGCAGCAGTGAAGCCTTGCAAAGCAGTGCACCCATTTCTGGGCATCTTTTTATCTCCCTGTCTGAAGAGATGGATCCCACTCTGTAGTCATGGCAAGCAGTCAGACGAGAGGGTTTTTTTTCATGAAGAATCTATGGTGGATTTTTAATTGCTCTACCAAAAACTAGATCACGTGACAGAAAAAAAGTCTTTTGTTAGCAGGAAGATGAGATGTGTTTTGCCCATTTAAACACATATGAGATTAGACAACTAGACACTCCATTAAAAGAGGTTTTCTTTGAGGAAAATACCTAGCGCTAGCAGAGAAAAAAAATAACTCAAGGAAGTAGCTTCTAGTATTACACTGTGTCACCGGAGTATTCTTGGCGAATCAGTTCCAAAAGCTAAATTTCATTCATTAGAAACCATACACTGTTCGACCTAAGTCTGTGAATGAGTTAGGGTCTGGCTTTTGTGCATTATGGGAAATTCAATGCGAGATGTCAAAAACATTTCTATTATAAATTGAAAAAAATAAGGACAAATTTGGGATTGCTTAAGCACTGTGTGAGAAAAGATTCAAAACATTTTATTTTGCTTTTGATATTTAAGCCTTAAAATGGTTTTTTATGTTAAAAAAATAAAAAAAGACATTCTGAAAAGTTATTTTCAAAACCAAAATTGAATCTTTCTCTGAACTGGTATAATTAAATAGACTGTGTCAGTACTTTAGAAATGTTTCATTTTGCAGTTTTTCCCCTAAGCAAAAGGTTAAAATCAGCTTCTATAATTTTTCCTTATAGAAGGAACTACCTTTTCTTAGTTAACAATTCTCTCATTAAAGAATATGAAACATCCTCTGAAAACTTGCTTGATGAAAGATGGGTTTATTTCACAAAGCACTGGAAAGCAGTCAGCTCTGGCAAGGGCAGTGTGAAGGTTTTCAATGGCTCAGGAATTCATAATGATTAGACACTTAAGCTAAGATGCTTCCCAAAAGGGATTTGGAGCATGGGGCTCTCAGTAATATTTGGTCATCAATATTATTCAGATTTTAATACCATGTGTGGTAAGCAATCTTAGACTTCAGTGAAATTCAGAAAGACTGTCTTATGTGTCTAGAAGGGATCTTTATTGCCAAATGCTATGTCTTAAAAATGTATTAAAAAATAGCTCTATCTTGGATTTAGCTGAGTGTACTGGGATATATCTTACCCAACAAAATAAAGATATATTGCATCGAGAGATTTGAAAATGGTCCATTTTTGTGTTTGGATGTGTACATTTCTTTGGGTGGAAAAGTAATATATATAGCAAAGGTGAAAGAACAGAAAAATGTAAGTTTCCAGAACAAATCTTTCAGCTAAATTTGTTCTGATGAGTGATATCCAAAAGCACTTTTATATATATATATATATATATATTTATCAGAAGCCATATATATATATATACGCATGTGTGTATATATATGTATACATATGGCTTTCAGATATAAAGTAATCTGTTAGGAAACTTTCTGACTTAACACTGATCTTAGGCAGAGGCCTCTTATCTACACAGCACTCAGTAATGGAATAATCTGATTAAAGGTGTTTTAGATACAGGTAATTTTATGAAAAGCACTGAATTACTATCGCACTGCTTAATTATATTTTCTTTCTCTAGAAAAATGCAGCTATCTGAAAGTGTAATGAAGCAATTGCTGTTTGTGTAGCTGTGAAAAAGGGAAGCTTATTGGTTCATTAGCAAAGCAAATTATTTGCCTCTGGCATTAGTTAACCCTAAGGGCCAAATTCCACTCTCAAGTACAATAAGAGGAAAATAACGAGGGATAGACTGGTTTTGCAGTGCTGGGAGTGGGAGCAAAATTTTGTCCTTACCCTTCAACGGGAAAGTATATATAATATTCCTGCTTTCCATCCCTCATGTCAGATAGCTAGATGGCTTGATTAGATTATAGAGGTCACACTAACAGCTACATATATTTGGCTGAATTGAAAAATGCCATTAAAATGGGATTCCTGGAATTTAGCAGGAAAACAAAGTATTTGCTCTCCAAACTCATTATACTTACAGAAAAATTTGGGATAAGTAAATAAGTAAGCTTTAAAGATCTCTCCTGTCTGTGTTTAAAATTAAAAGCATTTAAATATATTCAGGTTTTTCATTTTTTCCCTGGATTTGTGACAAGTCTTTGGCTATTTCTGGCTTTATTTTGGAAAAACTTGTAAATCTTAAACTTTCCAAAACTGCACATTTTTAACATCTTCTCATGTAGAGCATAACTTAGCGTAATGCTTATCCCAGATCTGGAAGATGGAATAAACCTTCCAGGACCAGATTCTCGCTGGGAGAAACATTTTTTGACTTTATAACGTGTTGATTTCTAAATCTAAACATTCCGCACACAGCTTAGATTTTGACACAACTCGGGGACAGAGGAGCACTTGGCTGCTTTCCTGCCAGCTCACTTTTCTTGCTTGATAGCTGGAGACTCTAGGATTTGGGGGATGCGTTGTTCACAGCAGCCCACCACTTGCCTTCAAGCTAGGGGAAACAGGCTTCCAAATTTTAGACAGAAGGCAAGGGGACAAAACAGACCTTGGCACTGGGCAACTAAGTATCGGTTTTCACAGCAGCCCCAAGAAATGTAGAAGATTTTACCAGGCTGCATTTGGCTAAAAGCCAGCTCAACCCAGAGGGATTGGTGGGAATGCCAAGTCTGTGAAGGGCTGTCTGTACCAAACCAGGAGGAGAACCACGGTCCTGTCTGGCTTTATTTCTGCAATATTAGGTTTTTAATTGTGTTATCCCCCTGCAGAGGAAACCAGCACGGAAACATTTAGCTGTGAACACTGGCAAGGAAAAGTTGGTTGTCAGTAGAGAGTGAAAAGGAACTGAAAAGGTGAAGCTACGTGGTGGTGGGAGGAATACTAAGAGATTTTTTAGTCCTTGGCTTTTGAGGTCAGCAGGTGACTTCTGTGTCATCTGGGCAGCATAACATTGGCCACAGGTCTGTGGTGAGCCATGAAAAACTAACCCTGATTTTTCAAGTTTTCTACTCTCTTCTTGAATTAGGCTTCACCTCTGTATAACCTTGTTATCCCCATATGTCAGGTACCCCTGCCGTTCCCATGTACATTTTCCCTTCCTTTCCTCTTGCCCATACACATACAGCAGGAACGCAGAGGTTTGTCATCCAGTGTGATTTTTAAAGGTATAAAGGGAAGGATTCCAACATTATTAATCTTTCTCACATTAAACAGTCTAATTTATTGTTAATATGTTGCAGTTTTTTCTTGGACTCACAATCCTTTTGTATGTTGTGTTTGAATCCCTTTACTGCCAGTGCAGTAAAACTTCGACTACATCTAAAAGCATTCCTAATAAATAATCTAGAACGCCACTTATTTCCCATTAAAAAGGCCTCTGTTTGTAAAATTCTTCTCTTCTTTAATGGATTTTTTCTTGCATTCAGTGTTTCCATCATTTGTAACTGGATCTAGTGCAAAACCTTGTGGAATAAATTTTGATCCCACTGTATAAAGTGAGAGTAATTTAACTGACATTTGAAGAGCTACTCCAGATTTGCACAAGTATAACCGTGAGAAGGGTCTATTGAAAAAGCAGACAGATTTGAATTTGTAAAATAATGCATCACATGCACTACAAAGCTGCAAACAGCAAATTCAGGTGCACTTTACAATGTATCTACAGATAGTGTTTCCCAAGGGCATGTCAGTGACTTGGCAAGCACTTGATCAAGAGACTAAAACCAGCCCAGATAATGAGACGCAATCGGACTGTGAGACTGCTTAGCAAGCCCATTTGTAGGGGCTTCCAGCTACTTCTGCAAGAGGGAAACGGGAGCTGTGAGCCCTGCTGCTTTGCAGCATCCACAAGTGCAGGTGCAGTCCTGGATGCCCAGCACCAGTACAAGGGGAGCCAGGCACCCGGGGACGGGACCCCAGGGGAGGGTACCTCGTGCAGGGAGCTGCCTGAACTACCGAACAGGAAAGGCAGAGGGGAGGGGGAACACCAGCTTTCCCCCCCAGTGGGACTCGCTTAACTCTGCAGCAGCAGCAGCACAGCTGTGATCATCTCTCCACAGCTGGCTATCTAAGCTAGGTTGAGTTTTTGTTCCTCATGGAAATTTGGCAGACATTGCATGCCTTTCCCTGCCTCACCTTCCTTGCCCCCTCCAGGGCCAGGGACCTGAATAACTGAAAAGTGAAAAATTCAGGTGGAGAGACCAATTTTAAAAAGGTGAAGAGCACAGAGGGCTAGCTCAGCCTCTCCAGGTCTTCTCCCTGCTCTTGCAGGGAGCACTCTGGCCTGCTGCCAGGGAGGAGGACCTCACCCCGTGGTCCTTACCCTGGGCAAGGCAGAGCACCGCAGACTGATCAGCTCACCTCAGGCAGGTGAGACCGCATCCCAAAAGGGATATTTTTAAAATCAGAATGAATGTGTACGGAGGGGTAGGGAAGGCTGAGAAACAGTGGTTGAAGTAATTGGCAATGAAAGATTGTATCCTAACGAGTAAGTCCACACATCAGACAAGATTTGACACTTCCTCACTTCTATCAGTTTGACTTCATGATTTTCCTAATATTTTTTTGCAGGTAATGTAAGAGACACATCTGTAGTTACAGGTAGCTACGTAATAAAGGGAAGTGCAGAAAACTGATGAACTGTGTTATTAGTGATAGCCTGTTCCCTGCCTTTGTTAATGTCTCTACAGAGAAGTCCTACGAATCAGGAGGAGTCTGGCTGTGTGGGTCAATACCTTTCATCAGTATTTGTAACCAATGCAAAAGAAAGAAATCAAAGGACAGATTTTTACAGTCCAAGCTTGCAGAGGAAAGACTTCTAGCTGTTTTCCATCCTTAAGCAGCGCACAGTGATCTCTTCTGGTACCTTTTAAATTCACATTTCTAAGCTTTTCCTTTGCAATGTAAGGACTGTACAAAATTCCTTGGAAAAAAATTGCAAGTTGAGGTCCTTGGAGAATCACATAATTTTAGGACCTTGGACTTTAAGTAATGACAGCAACAGCGGGATCAGTTAACAGACCATCTACATCTGGCCAGAGTATGATGGGGGCACCTCTGTTGATGCTGGAGTTGTGGCAGTGTCACATTTGGGGTGTGTGGCTATTACTGTATCTGTGAGCCACAAGAAAAGAGTATCTTGAGAAAGCTCTGTGCTGTAAAGGCATGTCAATGAAAGACTCTTAGAAAGTACAAACAGATGATAACTGAGTGGTAACACGACACTGCCACACTTTAAGTGGACTCAGGTGGGTTTTGTGTGGGAGGGCAATTGACTGATTTCAGGTGAAGCTGTTGTGATGAAGGGGGATTTCACACCAAATGTGAATATTCAAAGCATGCCAGAAACCTTTTTTTTTCCCCAGAAAAGAATTACACATGAAAATTGAAAAGTATGGGGATTTTTCCTCTCTCAGTTGGAAATTTTTGGCTCCCCTTTGCTTTGCTGTTTCAAACAACAGTCCGTTGCTAGATTATAAACTATCCCGTTCGTTAGCTCCTTGGAGACTGAGAGGACCAATGCATGGATCACTGCACTCCACTTTCATTCTGGTATTGAAAAATGACTGATTAGTTTGTCTGTGGCCATAAGTATCCCTGCAGAAGCTGTAACGCAGCCAGTCAACGCATATGCGAATCTCATCCTCATGATCTGCGGAAGCCCAGCTAACATTGCCTCCTTTTCAGAGCATGTGTGGCAAGAAACAAGCATGCTTAAGATATTACTGGCCACATGAGAGATCCATGTATTTCCAGTTTAAGCATCCCCCACCTATGCAACCCTCTTTTTGCTTAGTTCACTAAACAGGGATATTTATGTCTCCTTGACATTATTGCTGGCTTTCTCTCTCGATGTCTATCTACAGGGGGTAAATAAATCATAGGTCTTGTCTCAAAGGAGAGAATATCTGCTCATTATTTTACAGTGATTGCAAATCTTCTTCCTTTTAAAGTCTGTTTTAAACACAGTCTCCAGGTTTGGCTAGCTTAGGGCCATGAGCCCAGTGCACATTTGGCTAAGATGAATCTCTATGGCTCTTCTGTGCAAGCCATTTCCTTATGCGTATTGAGCAACACAGACACTTGTGATTAGTCAGTGATTGCATTAGCAAACAGCACATTTTCAAGCTCCTATGGAGGCTAAGAAGACCCTGAAAGACCAGGAGAAAAACAGGTCCAAATAAGTATCACCTAAGTCATTACCCTGGCTAGCAAATGGTTAGGTCTGTGTTCTTTCATTTGCTGGGTCCCTGACAGCTTGTAAGACTGATGTAAAGGCTGAACTGAGATCCCATAGAAAATTGGGCTTGAAGGGTCACCTTGAGTACAGTTACAGGTGCTAGCCTATGTCAGGGCTCCAGCAGCATCAGTGCTACTGCCCAATAACGGGCATTAGGTGTAGATGAGTCACGTAGGGACATGGTTTAGTGAAGGACATGGCAGTGTTAGGTTCATGGTTGGACTCGATGATCGTAAAGGTCTTTTCCAATCTAACCAATTCTGTGATTCTATGATTCTGTGATAACAGGTGCAAGATTTTCCTGGCAGCCAATTGGAGAACAAGATTTAACAGAAAGCAAGATCAGGATAATCACTTCCCCTCCACCCTTTCCCAAGCCCCAGAGCTCCATAGAGAAAGCTAGAAGAGCAATTGGGAGGAAGTACGCACAGATCAAAACCATGTGTGCAGCAGCACTTTTGAGGATGACTGCAGTCTTCAGTGGGTGCTGTTGATGGGGTTTTGAAGCACTGTATTTAAGCCCTTGGGTGCTACTAAGGTTGCCTGATGTGCAGAGAGGGTGGAATATGTCCCTTGCTCACCAGAGAATATTGGTCTGAAATGCTCTTATTCAGGCTGTGCAGAAGCACTGCTTCATGGGGACATCTCTTCCAGCTGTCACCATCCTCCCTGATCTGCAGCCAGAGCAGTTTCTGATGCTGTTCCTTAAACTATTTCCATCAAATTGAGCTCATGCTATTACTCTCTTACGCTATTTGACAACTGGTACTTGCTAACCCAGCTCATTCTGACAGAAATGAGGTAGGTAGGACTCTGCCAAGGAGCTTTGCTGGCACGCCTGTGCGCTGGCACGCTATGAGGTGGTGGTGAGCAGAAGGCTCTTCTGTGGCCCAGCTGCCTGAAATGTACACAGCTGCCTGCAGTGTGTAAAGCTGTCTGCAGGGAACACAGCTGTCTGTATGGCACACAGCTGTCCACATGGCACACAGCTGTCTTCAGGATGCACAGTTGTCAGCAGGCTGTCCCAGTGTTCACATGGAACACAGCTGGCTGCATGGCACAAAGCTCTGCCTGGGGCACAGCTGTCTCAAGGTGCACATCTGTCTCAGGATGCACAGCTCTGCATGGCACACGGCTTTCTCAAGGTACACAGCTACCTCAATGTGCACATCTGTCTCAGGATGCACAGCTGGGGGTGCACAGCTGTCTCGGGGTGCACAGCTGTCTGCAGCTGCAGAATTCCAATAGCGTTGTTCTTCCCTAAGTGGATTCACCTTAATGCAGTTTAATTGAGCCTATCCAAATTCATGCCTTTCCTTAGTTCAGGCTGACTTCAGTGGTCCCCAGTAGCTGCCAGGGACACAGCTTTTTCAGCCCTCAAATCAGGTGAGGTGCAGGGGATACACTTGCTGAGGGCCCCCAGAGTTTTCAGCTGATGTCACATCAAGTGCTGCTCTGCCTGTAGGTGAAGACTGTCAAAATCTTGGCAGAATCCACAATTACCTTTTCCATGACATCATGCAGGTCAAAAACTTGGAAGGTCAGACCTTGAGAAAGGGAATGAGATGTGACAAACTAATGTGAAATCTCTCAGGAAGGTTTTAGAGGAAACTGGTCTTGCCCTGGGAAGGAGAAAAGATTAGATGATGTCTCAAGGTCCCTTTCAACACTCTGAGAGAAAAATGAAATTCATCATGTAGAGTACAGAATGTTACTGTTACACATGAACAAAATATTTAATAGTCCTGAATAATTAATAGTACCACTGCCAGCTGGGTCAGTGATTCACTGGAGGTGGGAGAGGTGCCAATAACATTTTCACCCTACCTGCTTTCCCACTTTTGCTACATGTGTGGCAGTAATTCACAGCACGATGGAGGCTGCCTGGCCAGAGCAAGTGTAACAGCCTTTATAGGATCTGGTTTGAGTTTTCTCAAGTCCAAAGCATCCCAGGAGGGATAGTCATCTGGTGAAGAGAGCAGCTGCCCTCTCCATGCAGGGGAGCAGTAATCCTGTGGCATACCACACCTTCTGCAGATTGATTAACTTCAGACCTCTGCTCTCCACATAATGAACTGTACTTTATGGACTGGCAGCTGCATTTCCTGCTCCTTAGCTGGCAGCACCCACTCCAGTATGCTGCAGGGCAGTGCTAGCAGGAGGAAAACATTGGAAAGCCTGTCAGGGCGCAGAGATTCAGAGCAGGCTGGAGAGCAGGGCCACGGGGCAGGGGAGGGAGGGTGGGATGGGCACAAAGAGTCCAGGCTAATGGGGAATATGGGTCCCAGGAGATGGGGAAGCGGGATGGGATACTGCTCCGTATTCCAGCTGGAGATATGCCAGGTTGGGACCAAAGGTTATTGACAGGATTTAACCCCATCCTGTTGCCAAATCTGATTGCAGAGGAGCTAGGAAGCTCTGCCAGGCTGCAGTCCCATGGCAGGCAGACCCACAAGGCTGCATGAGCCCTCCTGCCCTGCCCTGGGCATGCAAACCACTGTCTCCCACTTCCCAGGCCACTGTGGCCCATCACAGGCTAAATCTCTGCCACACAGTGCAGTGCAGACCTGTAGAAGAGCCACGCTGTGGGAACCAGGGACAGGGCCTGCAACTGGGCATGTGGTGCCAGGGGCTGGTGTGCAATGGAAATCACAAAATCAGGAGCCTGGTGAAGGCAAAGGTGCAGGAGAGGGGTGTTATTCTGGGGGCCTAAGCATCCACATTATGTACAGGCATGCGAGGCATGTCCTCACTGCAGCCCTCAAGTGCACAGTGAGGACACCTCATTTAACGTATTCCTGTAAAACAAGTTGCATTTAAACTGCGTAATTTATAACACTTATGGTACAAATAGCAATTCCTTCTTCTGGGTAAGTTTGGTACAAATGGTACAAATAGCTGGGCTTCTCCTGGGTAGGTTTGCTTGCTGAGGAGGCAGACAAGCATCGGGGGGTGCGAGGAAGAGGGAGGGAGCACACAGCAAGGGGAACGGGGCAGCTGCGCTTTCAGCAGCCAACCTGTTCAGATTTGCTGGATGCAATGTGGAACTACACTTGAAGGCTTGTCATGTTTTCTGATCATTACCAAGCAAGTAGCTGTTTCCACAGACTGCATAATTAATCCAGGATTTCTTTTTTAGGAGTGACACAACCTAACTTATAGCCCATTATTGTGTATGGTGAATTAGAGTTATTTCTTTTCCACGAACATTACTTTGTATTTATTAGCAATAAATTTGCAAATAAAACTCACCTTGTTCATCTCCCCACTGCTCGGTAACCTGGGATCCTCCCACACCTCTTCTTAGTCTGTGAGAATCCCTGTATCCTCGGCAAACGTTGTCACCTCTCTTCTTGCCTCTTCCCAAATAATTTCCAGATCTATCACAAAGAGACTGCAGCTGAGGATTGTGATCCTGCAAAGAGCTCTCATCAAACAGACCACGATAGCCTGAACATTGTTCCAGGACTGGTATACATGGACACCTTTTGCAAGACGAGAGTCTGTACTAGGAGAATAATTAACAGGAAAAGGAAAAAAAATAAAAGAAATCAGCTCTATAGATATTTGGGACATTAATGAATATCTAGTGGAAATATTGGAGATTGTTGTTGATGTATAAATGTGGTTAGTCTCATTCAAAGTTGCAGAAGATGAATACTAACTTCTTCTAATAATTTCTTTTTTTGTACCCAGCATTAAGAATGCGACTTTTGAGAAGCTGAAAAAAAGGTGTAATTTGCTACATTAAAAAAAAAAAAAAAAAAAAGGCAAGGAAAAACACTTAACTTAAGTAAACCCAAAACATTTGGGTTTATAGCAAAGTTCTATAAGCTATCTTTCAGAGAAGTGTCATATAAACTGAGGTTTTTCTGGCAGAAGTCTGTGGCTCAGTGGTAATCTGCGGGACATCAGAACAGCTCTGCAATAAGAATTAGAAATCTAACAGAAAAGGGCATTTATTTATAGGGGCATATATTTGTATTGTAAAACTATTCATATCATAAATAAATATTCAAAGTGAAGCATGTTTTTTAAACTGTTTGTGAATGATAAGTCCTGTGGCAGTACTGCACAAGATGACCCCAGGATTGTTTTCCAAGAGATTACGTGGGTTTTGATTGGAAAAATTTGAGAAACACCATTATAAAATATAGCAGTCAATGGGATCCCATCAGCAGGGTTGGAAGGATCTGGTTCTCCCAGAGCTCTGTAGGACTTGCTGAAGAGCCCCACCGTGTGCTGTACTCCATCGTAACAGGTCAGTACCTGGAATTACACCCATGGAGCATAGTCTGTCCACAGTCAATTCTGTAAGACCTCCCCAGAAAGGTCATGTTGATGGAAGTGGCAGCTTGGGAAATATCTCCACTATTTCTAGGCAAGGTAGCTTTTCTCTGTTAATGAAATTGCTGAGTAAACAGGCTTTCTGCTGTGTAGTTTGTCCCAGAATATCCTAAGTTCAGATTTAATAGTTTTAATCCATTGCCTACTTCATTTACATATTATAGCAATTGACTCAGATCCAGGTGAAATTCAAAACTGCAGACCAGTATTATTCTGTTCCTCAGGGTTTCCCTGGCAATAACATGACATTTAATAAAACAGCTAGAGGTAGAATAATCCCATCAAAATCCCAGAATAGTCCCAGCAGCCCCATAACGTTGGAATGCAGATCCATTCCAGGGGATATTTCCTTCGCAGTAGGCAAGGCACTGATATCTAGTGGGTAGAGGAGAACTGATGGAAAGGACTTGGCATTTAATGTAAAGTCTTAGGGGTTGTTCAGCTCTACAGTTGCCTCTTGATTGAGGACAGTGGGGTAAAAGCAGCCAAGAAAAGATCTTTTTGTCCAAGTGTTGGTTTCCGGCCCTCCTCACAGGTGCCAGGGCTTAAGTTTCGGGTCTGGCCTTCCTGCCCTAGTGTAGGGTCTGAGTTGAAAGTGAGCATTTGTTCTCATAAAAGGTTGGAGGAGTTTTGCAAGTGTCACCTCCTGGGTGACTTTCAGCCGCTGTCTAGAACTGGTGGAGCGGACTGGACTTCTCAAGGAGCTGTACCGTGATGGGCTAGAGGAGCAAACCTCCCTTCAAAAAGGTCAGGTTGACCAAATCCTACCTTATTCCCTTACCTGTCAATACTGGTGGAGCAGGGAACACATCGAGAGCTGTCTTGCACTCTGCAAAGTTAGATAAGAAGGGAACAGAAGGATCTTTTCATCCGTCCCCATCCTGGACAAGTCCACAACCACCAGATAGAGCCAGCTCTCAGTGACCTGTTACCATTCCTCCCAGAGACTATTAGGAGTATTCAGAGCTGCATTAGTGTGCACAAATGTTAATGAGAGACATGTGAAAGCACTGAATCTCTATCCTGTGGGAAATGTGGATATTTTAGCTTCCCCTTTAATCTTGAGACAGAAATGAAAGGAGGAAAGGAACTAAGAGGAAGGAAAAGTCACAAGAATTAACATTTTTGTGGGATGGGAAGTCCCCAGAGATGTAATCTGAACCCTCAAAAATGTTAATTTTCTATGGATAGGGAAGTGCTGATGGCTTTGATGTGACAAAACTTCTAGCAGGAGCAACATTTGGTGTTTCAAACGGTTGATGTGAGATTGTGGTAGGAGCACAGTGCTGGTGAGGCCACTTCACTTTTCTGCTGTCGCAGGCATGTGCACCGTAACCCCAGTATTTTCTTTAACACATTAAACTCAGTCAAAAAGTAGATTTCTTTTCCAATTTTGCTACATTTGGAATGCCTGATCCTGAACACCACTGCTTCTCATTTCTAGTAAAAATATAATTATTCTTATTAGCCCTTGTACCAGTACTGCTCTTTGGTTCTTCCTTCTGTGCAGTTAACCTGCCCACTGTCACCCAGCACTTTTGGAAGGTGTAACCACACTGCCTCTTCACCTCTGTTTTGCTAAGCTATGCAAACCAGACAAACTACTTTAGTTCTCTTGCACAGGACAGACTCTCCAATTTCCTGAGCATCCTTGTAACTCCTGTCTGTACTGGATTATGGATGACCAGACGTGTGCAGACAAGGTCTTATTAGATCTCTGCTTTCTGGCACGAATATTTCCCTCTTCACATGGAAATACCTCTCTTCACACAGCCTCAGCAAACTTCTTTCCTCTGTCAATATTGCAGTGGTGACTCTGAGACATCTTGTGTCTAAGAGCTGCAGAGCTTTGTTAGTTCCCAGTGATGGACTGTCCACTAAAGGTGCAATTCTTGAGCCTAATCCCTATGCGTACAAATTTGCGTGAAGCATTTTTGTCCCATTTCCCTTGTTCTAGTTCCTGAGATCATTCCTGTATGTGCTATAATTACATGAAAACTGGCATTTTCCCATATATACCTTTAATTAAACCTGTGTTTCATAAGAAGTTTTAGATGGGGCCTGTTTCTTATTGTTTTGTTTGCTAAATCAGTTTCCGTAATTATTTGCTTTCATTTTTTTTCAGCTCTTTTTTGACAGTATCCTGCCACTGTTCTGGATTAGTCTTTTCAGGCTGAGATCTGGTCTCAGAAAAGTTGTGTAAAATCTGATGTAATACCATACAAAAACAAAATGTGTTTTCAGATTAAAACTGGAATAACCCTTAGCATTGCTGAAGTGATTCTGTGTTAACAGAGATCGGATTCTAGCCTAGGAACTCCACTGAGATAACTTCTTTGAGCCAAAGAATCAGGACTTTACCCAAAATGTAGATAGCATTGCACAATAACAAAAACATACCTTGAACTGGAGGCTCTTTCTTTGGCTTGAAGCCAGTGGGAGGCTGCCAGCAGAGTACGGTCAACCAGCTGAGAGGCAGGGGACCCAAGCTGGGCCTCTGTTTCTGTCATAGTATCTCTAAGCAACTGTGGGCAAGACATCAGTTGTTTCATGAGGTATTTAAAGGCCTCCAAGGACTGGGGCCATTAGTTCAGCTTTTCAAAGGAGCTAGAGAAGTAGACTCTTGCCTGATAAGATCTACAAGAATGCCTCAGCAGGCATCAAAAGCAGGTGCAAGTTTACTGGGAGGGATGGTTGAAAGGGCTGTGGGCTCCCCCCACCAAGTGACTGGTTTCCAGTACTAAGGCTGCATGCAGATCTTATGATGAGGAAGAAGCCGAGAGCTGCACAGCCTCCCCATGGTTGCACCCAGCCTGAGCTGGATGTAGGACCTTCTGAAAAATCTCATTTGGATGCATTTTTTAGGCTCTAAGTATTTCTGGCACTTTAGTCCTTTTCTTCTTCATCAGCATTTGCATTTGTGAAAGAGAAAAAAATTTCACTTCTCCGCCAGGGTGGTTGCTAGGATTAGTGCATTCGTGAGTGTGAAGGGCTGAGATACTGTAACAGAGAAAGTAATAGAAGTCCCTGAGACGTGCATCCCTGTGCAGTTAGCATGGGAATTTGCCAGCATTGTGGCAGGCTGATTGTTTGATTTAAGCCTCAACATATTTGCAGGAAGAAAACTGTAAACAGAGAGTACAAATGTAACCATTGTTATTTGCAACTCAACTTTCAAGCATCTTGGCAGATTATAAATCTTGACTGCATGCACCTCTGCCGTTTCTCAGGTCTGAACCAAAAATATTTACCAAGGAAATAATGTTCATAGCAATGATCTCAGACCAGTGCAACTCATTAGCTAGTAATGTGCCTGCAGGCGGTACTAAAGATTCGATCCATCTGGAATTAAAAAGCAAGGGATAGCTGGAAGCTGTATTCAATACTGATGGTGGGAAAAGCCTTAAAACTCCTTGATTACAACACATGAAAGCTGTGAACCATCAATAACCAAAAAAATATGATGTGCCAACTATAGCAAAAGTAACAGCAGGACAATGCCATTATTTGAGGTCATTCCACCTTCATCTTGTCAAAAAGGGATAAAGGAAGGGCATGACATAAGCCAGATCTCTAGCATATCCCTCCCTTGTCAGTAGGACCTAATTGGCATTAAATACTGAATGTGTCTGGATTTAATATAATTCCTCTGCTCAATTACTTCATCCACTCAAGCAATGGAAAGCTGCCCATTTCAAGAGTTTATAGGGGACAGCTTGCTTTAAGACCTCCAGACATCAGAGGCCCAAATGTCCTAATTGATATTTTATCAATAAATTCTCAAAAAGATTGTGACTTGTGCCAAGCAAGGGAGGCAAAACCTTGAATGATTAGGTGGGAAGGGGCTCTTTTCTGTATAATACGTCTTTTTGAAGCTGCTTAGAATTGAGGGCGAACACTGGAATCCTGTCTCCATCATTGTCAGCAGGGTCATTGGGAAACATGCAAAGCACAGCACGGGAAGGGTAAATTTTTTCTGCGGCATCTCTGACTGTTGAGCCCATTTTAGGGCAAGTGGGGAGCTGAAGCTCCATTACTCTTTTGCTCTATGGGTTCTCTGCTAGCAAGGGGGAGGGGGAGCAGGGAAGATGGTAGAAGGCTTCATGGCTGAATAGGAAATTAACATTTGAGATATATCTCAAGCTCATAGAAAGTTGCTTGAGAAGCAGAGGCCAAATACCAGGAGCAGGGATTTCCTTCTGGATTTGAACTTGATGGTCAGCCCTGGTCATGGGCATGATGAAAAAGTTACTGCAGTGAAAGCAGTATGAAAACTGCTGACTGCTGCTTCCCACTCCATTTGGGAGCACCTTTGTCTTGCAAGCCTCTCCAAAGCAGAATGCCTGTTTCCAGTGGGTCCAGCTGCAGTCTGGGTGGGGTAGGACAGGGCTGTCACACCACGAGGCTGCTATTGTACCTTGCCAATCTGGGTAATACTAATAAGAAGGGAGCAAGATTTGACCCCATTAGTTGCCAGGTGTTTATGCAGCTCCTGAAATGGTGGGGCACCGACCCCAGCCAAAAGTCTGTGCTCCACATTAATAAATGAAGCATTTGAGCAGTTGTGACAGATTGATGGGCTCATAAAAAGCAAGATGGAAAGGGACCTCAAAGCATCATCTACTTCACTGTTACTCTGCCTCTGGCCTGCAAAGCATCAGGAGACTGTGAAAGCAATGCAAAAAGTCTGTTGTAAAACTGTACCCACCCACCCTGTACACTCTCATATGTGCCAAAACATAGTGACATAGTGGGGTGAAACTAAACACAGCAAATCAGTGCTCAGAACTTAGCTTCATTTTCATCCAGTAGTAAATGAAAAGCATGGTGGTAATGCTGCATAGGAGCTGGAGATTCCTCTCAGATGGTTTGTGTGGCCTTTCATTTAAAAATAAAAAAATCATTCAGATAGATACACTAGTTCAGACTCTCCCTGTGTTCTCTGGAGAGATCAGCTCTAACCATTTGTGAAGGAAGTTTGTCTAACCTGTATCTGTTTCCTGGATACATCCCCTTTTTCCCACCTGAAAGTCTACCTGTGCTGGAGCAGAGGAACCTGCCCATATCTCCGAGATTTCCAGGAGTCCAGCGAGGAGGGTGACCCCAGCCAGGCTGCCCGAGCACCAGTGGTCTCAGGCTGATGGCCTCTGGGCATGCACTGACTGCCTGCATGATGGGAAGTTGGTGACTCTGGCTCAGGCATGATGCCTCCAGCCCGTTCTGCGTGCTCTGCAATGTGCATGCACTCACATGTCCCCCTGAGGTTTCCCAGGCAGACAAGGAAAGCCTCATTCAGCCTGCCCTGAGTTTCTGTGCCCTCCATCTCTAGGCCTCACTCCAGGCCCTCATGAACACACCCTCCCTACAGTTTTCATTGCATTCTGCTTATTTTTACAGTAAATGCACTCACTTGTGGCTGCCACTGCTGTCTCCATAGTCTTTAGATATGGAGTACCAAAAATATTGTGTAAACAAATGGGATGTAAATATGGACAACATCTTCCTCTGCTGTTGTCTTCTTATTTTTTAGGGAAGATTTTTTTATAAATCTCCAAATCTTTCAGGTAATGATATTTGACCTGTTATGTGTGTTAATGAAGCCCTCAATTACTTACTGCATTTTTACACCATCTTTTGTCTTGTCCCTCTCAGGCACTTTTCATCTGTTCTTTGTTGATGAGACACTAGCAAGTTCATACTCATTTGTAACCCTAATGAAGAGTTTCTTACTAGATCAACCCAAACCTCTGTCCAGCTGTGTGTCTGTACCAGTTAAGTCCAGGGGAGCTGCAAGCTCCATCCTACTGCAGCTCTACTAATATTAATGCAACAAAATCAGGACGTACTTTTTCCTTTCCATTTTTTTTAAAGGAAGTAATTACTAATTTTTCTTTTCCCTTATTTATATTTACTTTATGGAACTTAGTCTTACTGACTTTTTGGTGTGACATGTATATTTCTGTATTTCACTTTTTACATTCAAGTATAAATTGGCCCAAAGTTCTGGGCCAATGTTGGGAGTAGACAGCAAACAGGGTCCCCACTTTTCAAGCAATTCAAGCATGAGTATGAATGGCCAGTTCTCTAGAACAATTCTGCATCAAGGGACTAAGGGAAAGCAAGACAAATAAATGCTTCATCTGTTGGCCACTGCTCACCTGAAAAGAAACTTCACACCCAAATTTGCAGCAATTTTTAAATGAGGTTAAACAATGCTTGCTTCATTTAAAAAAAGGGCATGTAAAACCATATAGTAGCTTTACCTGATTATATCTGCCATAAGGACAGTGCTATTGCTACATATTATTACTCTGAAAAGATTTTTTACAACCCTTGCTGTTATGCAGAGCCACTAGCCAGGGGGTACCACATGCTGATGATAATCTGAGGGAAAGATCTCCTAGCAATGCTAGCACATTTCATGAATGGTATCTAAGGTTAATTTAAGCATATGTTGCAGTACCCTGATTTCTGAATCCTGATGTGGGTGGGGAATGTATACATATTAACAAAGGAATACAACTATTACATGTCTTTTGGTGTTTCTGAGTCATATTGTAAAAAATAATGACACATTAAACTGTACTTTATTTAACTTGATTTTACTTACACTATTATATAAATAACATAATGTATGCATCATAATGTGTATAAATTGTCCATGTGTGCACAGTCAGCTGTCAGCTATCTTTGGAGGGATTTTGGGGACTGCACAGAACCTGTGCCGGTGATGCCGAGGCAAGAGTACACACAGCTGGATTAGTTCTAGCACTAATAAACCTCCCCAGAACCTCAGCGCAGTGTACTAATGTAGCAATAACCAGCTGGGATCCTGCAGAGCTGGCCTGAACTGGAGCTAATAAGTGCCGGTGGGCCCCAGCTGGCCCTGTGCAGAGAGAGCCACCTGGCAGGCAGCATATCATGATCCCCAGAGAAGCCCAGAGCATGCACATTTTTTCCTTCTGCTATGCAGGTATCCAAGCCTCCTTCCTCTTTTCGTAATTCATTCATGGAGCACATTTCCAGAGGAGTGGTGAGATCTAAAAACATTGTTTCTAGAAACCCCTGACTGGTAAAATGCTCAGAAGATGGAAACTGCAGTATAAAGCATCACTGTTTTGATCTGGTTTTGTATTCTGTACTGTTGGGAATGACAGGCCTGTGGCATTCCAAGATAATAATATGGCCTAGGTTCAAAGGCAACATTTAGCTCCAGGAACAAATAAATGTGGCAGCCTTTTAGCCCCAACCCTAGGCGTGCAGCTTCTTGCACACTGGATGCTTCTTCAGCCACTGGCATTTCTTGATGGTTCTGAGAACATACTAGTATTTTAACAACCCTCAAAACACATAAATCAAGATTTCTAGAGCTCGCTGCCCACTTTTAAGTTTCTCAGTTTATTAAACAACATTTTATAGTGCCCAAGCTTTACACAATTTCAGTAATTCAGTAAGAATCAAAATCTAATTTCCACTCTTTCATTTTGGAACAGGATATTGGATCGGAGAGAAGGATCTTACACTTGTGTTTAGGGCATTTTCCTTGCTTTTCATGCAGTTAAGTGCTGGAGGGTTCCCATAGGTGTAGAAGAAGCCAGCAGTTGAGTTAAGGGGTCAGAGTGTTAGAAAGAGGATTCAGGTGGTGCCACACACAGTTCAATGGAAGCTGCCATATCCATCTGCCCAGCCAGTGGCTTTGTCCTCCCAGTGTGTGCTCTGGGGACTAAGTTAATTATGACAAGTCACAGGTCTCTGGGACTTCCCATTCTGTAGGCAGCACTTCATTTACAATCCCTTTCAATTCCTGCCTGTTCTAGGACAGGAGGGGATTTCTGAGCAGGCCATTAAGTTGGAGCTGGCAAAGCCTCTGTTAGTATTTTAATGCAACGTTCTGCTTTGGGACCCTGGATCTGCTATTTGAGGACAAAAGCAATAACAGAAAGCAAGACATTCCTGAGAGGCAATGCAATTTGTACACAGCATCCTTATGATACCCTCCTTGTGTAGCATGGAGCTCTTTAGAGACCCTTCTTTGATCCAAGTTGAACTTTAGCCCTTTGGAGTTCAGAGGTTATGTCAAAAACTTTCCTCCTGGCTTTTAACATCAGCAACTAGAGATTTAAACCCTAATAGTGACAAACTCCCATTGTTTTCTGCGCACCAGGATTTAGATGGGATTAAATTCAAGGAGATGTGCAGCAGGTCTCTGTACTTGCTGCTGGTAATGGTGTTTCTCCTGGGATCTTTAGGCTTCAGGAAGAAACTTAGAGCCCAGTCCTAGTCTGCATGTATGTCCTGACCAAAACTGCCTTGTCCAAATACATTTTGGTGAAACAAATTAAAAGGGATCCCTGCTTAACCCATCTGCTTCCATTTTTCTATGTTTCTGTTGGCTGATGGAATTTAGAGATGTGTAACAAACTGCCAGTGCCCAGAGAGCTTCCCATCGCTTAGTTTCCCATGGATAGTCTTGCAGGGAGAGAAAGTGCAAACATTTTGCTCATGGGTATCATGACCAAATTCAACTTCTAACATTACCACTCCAAGCCCAGATGAGTAGATGCTCTGTGCTTCCAGTAAGCCTCAGCCTCTAATAAGGAAAAGTATCAGAAAATTAAGGCAGATTCTGCCAGAAAATATCTCTTCCTCTGGAGGGAAGGGAGAGAATGAAAGCGATCAGCTGGCAGTGCAGAATATTTTGCCTAGAGAGATTTTGGAATGGTTCCCTAGCCACAGTGGGCAAATCCTTATGTAGGTCTCATCTGGGCTCTGTACTTATAAGTGCTATTAATGCACCTAACAAAATCCAGTCTTTTGTAAAAAACCGCAATAAATCACTTTAGACTGTCAGCCTGTAGGTGACAGCTTGATCTACCACGAAATGCAGTGAGAGCAGAGCCTTGCACAGTAGGATCTGCTGTTTGCCTCTGATATGCTGCTTCATCACTGCCAGGGAGCAGATCCCACCTGGGCAGCATGGCACTCTCTTCAAAGACCAGCATGGAGGACCTCCTTAGGGCAACTTGAAAGCATAGCAGCATGGAACGGAAAAGGCCAGGGTCACGGTGGAGCATAGATCACTCCCCAGGAGCAGCCTGCAAGACACTTGGCACTTCCTGGAAGCCTCAGAGTTGCAAGGTTTGCTGCATTAACTAGCTGGCTGCTGGATTGCTGAGGTGGGTGCTATAAATCAGCAATGTGATCAACATGCAGGGTTGCAGGAGGGCACTTGCATGGTTGTACAAAACTTGTGTCAGGCTTCATTGCCTTTAAATGGGGCAGGAAGGATTTCAACGTCATTTTTGCTTATGTTACTCCAAAAGTACAGATATCTAACTCCTGTCCTGTCCGATCATAGCAAGGTACCTTAGATCCTTGGGTTCTCTGTGGCTGTGGAGGATGACTTATGTGAAAGTCAGATTTTATGTTATGTGTGCCCCATTAACAGCTTGACCACTGAGTTTTTTGATGGCTGTGAGTGCCTGTGGTCATGGTGCTTCTCAGATACTGAGGGTCCCTGAGGAGCTCAGCCTAAGAGTGCACTGACAATATAAGCACATTAGGGACATCTGCACCATAAATACCCTGTCTGCAGGCAGGAGTTCAAAGCAGGCTTCCATGAGGACTTCCTGGAGGTCAGTCTGAGAGTCTGGAGTAGAGGCTTGAGGAAGGTGTGATGTGGTTTGGTGAATATGTGAGAAAGCACAGCAATGATTTTTTCAGAGGCCAAGGAATGGGTCAGAGAGGGAAGAAAGTGGGTCAAAAGAGTGAAAGTTCATAAGCAGAAAGAAAACACAGGAAGGGGAGCACTATATTGAACTTCAGATGTGATAGCCTCAGATCCACACAGGTCCCAGCAGGCTCTACCATGTACATCTGTGTGCAGAGGTAGGCACAAGCAGATAGCACAGGTACTGGTGTTGAAAGATGCCTCAAGACTTGCCCCAACAGAGCCTGCAGTCCTCAGACATGTCCCCATGGTTTTCATGGTCCATCTTGCCTGGGAGCCAGAGCAGAAGGGCATCCTTCCAAGGCAAAGAAAGAGAGACCAGCACCCCAGTGCCACACAGCCTTGCTCCTGGGAAGGCGGGGGTGACTCCATGTCTGCAGCAGCCTCTCCACAGGCAGATGCAGAGGCAATAGCCCAGCTTGGCAATGGGGACTCGTGAGCTGTCTATTCTCTGCTGTTTCAAAAGGCCTGCCAATGCTTCTGCTGTTTCACACTTTGCTTCCCTAAGAGATCTTGGATAAACATCACCTCTCCACCCCAGGGAATTACTGCACTTGTTTCTCTTTTGCTATTCACAGCTGCTGCCGCAGAGGTTTTGCTGTTCATCAGGGCTTCATGAGGATGGCCTTCCACCAGGGACTTCTCCTGTGCCTTAAATGGCAGCAACTGGCTGAAGAGCATGCCCTGACACAAGGACAGGAGCAGCTGCATTTTCTCAGGACTCAGCACTTAGAGGAAAGGAAATACTTTGAAATGCTCTTTTTGTTTTCCTGCTGGGGCAGCGTGTTTCCCAAGGAGAGAGTGTGAGAGCGGTGTCTGCGAGGGATGGGGATGGGTGCCTCACACAGGGGAAATGACCGCTAGGCAGAGCTCAGCCCAGAGGCAGGATCAGGCCATCTCTTGGGGGCAGCACTTCTTGGCTGTCACTGGAAGGTGACAGGTGGGGCAGTGAGGTACCACTATCACCCTGCGCTTGTGCGACAGATAGGTGGGTGGGAGGAAGCAGAAGCCTCTGCCAAGTTCCCCCAACAAGTCTGGTTTATCCCACAACCAGACAGCTTTTGCTCTGACAGTGTCAGGTCCACAAGATATGAGACCACAGGACAGCCACTGGCTTGGGAGCCACTGGCATGAGCAGTGTGCCTGAACAGCCAGGATCGCCTTTTACCCCCCGAGTTAGCCTAGTTTGTTATTATGGTAAGCTCTCCCAGTAATACCCAGAAGAGGAAGCGGTGGGGGTGTTTAATTTTCTCTCCCCACACCTTCCCTTTACTCTTCTAAAGTTTCAGTGAGGCAGCAACATTTCATTTGTTTAACCTATTAGTACCCCCTTCCCTTGGGCTGCATGGCTTTTTGCTCTGATCCCCTCATGTCTCCTGAGACAGCTTGGGTCAGGTCAACGCTGCAATCACTGGGCAGTCCCAGGTGCTCCAGGGAGCAGTGGGTAGGACACAGTAAATGATACCCTCCTTTTCATATTGCTACCGAATAATGAGCCAGATCCTGCAGTGCCCCAGGAGTCTGCAGTTGCCACTGGATGCCACTGGAGAGAGAAGTGCTGCACCCACCATGGAGGTGATGTGCATTAGGGCTGGCTGGAAATCTTATCAGGAAAACAGAGAATTTGTATAAAGTGTCTGCCTTGAGCAATTTTTTTTCAGTTCGAAAACTAGGAAAAAAGTGGGGCTACAAATGGAAATAAGTCAGGTTTTCAGCTGAATATGGCAAAGTTATTTGCTTTTTCTCTCAGGAAATGTCATTATTTTCAGCTGTACTTTGAGGGCAATTTGTTGGAAAAAAAATTCTGCTCAGTTATGCTAGGTTTCTGTGCAGAAAGAGCTTTTTGCCATAGTAGTACAGAAGTGGTATGCTATAAATGTTTTGAATGTGGGATATTGGCTCTTAGCACTATTATAGTGCCATTTGCAGATGCAGAAACGTGTAAACCTTGCTGGCAGAGCCGAAGAACGAGTTATTCAGCCTCTCCAGTTCTGCTGTCCAAATTATTGCCATCCAAAACCATAAACCATAGCTAAAGCATAGCTGTCCCACATTCCTGACCTTGCTATCCCGTTTTGCAGCTTGCTGTTGTGCATTCTTCAGTTTCAGGCAATATCAGTGAGTCTGGGAAGGAATCCATTCACATAACTTATCCAGCATCTCAATTTGCTGCTCTTAGAGTGAAATCACTCAGTAGCAGGAAACACATAAAAAAGACACACAAAGAAGACACACAAGGTAGCAAACACTTCAATGACAAAAAGATTACCAGATGTATCTTTGTTCAGTTCAGATCTCTAAGAGAGTAATTTTCTGCATTATTGCAATTTTTTTTTGCATTAATTCACTGATTTTTTCTGTGCAAAAGGAACATGTGGCTTTTTATTCAGTATCATTGATCAATGCATCACAGATCATAGTGATTCCTGAAACCATTTTCTCTCCATAATCTCTCTTTCTCTTACCTTCCCTCATCCCCACCGACTTCTTTCCCCCTGTGAATGCTGTGACCTAGATTGACAGTACGGTCTATGTGCTCCTAATAGGTTTCCTGTACGTAAAAGGAGAGTGAGAATGCTTAGTTCCTCTGCTGAAGAGCTTTCAAACCTTGGTCTCTGCCAGTGAAGTTTTGCTGTCACTTTATTTTGGTTGTTGCCCAGAGCATCCACGCGAGTGTGTGCTGCTCTCTGGCACGGGTGTGCTCAGGCAGACGTGTGCCAGGCGCTCCCTGGGACCTGGGACACAAGCACTGTGCCCAGGGGACACTGCAATACAGACACTCAGGGTCTCACTTTGATGAGAAGGCCAGAGCTTTTGTGCTGAGCACAGCATCTCGAGGGGGTTTGCCACCTGAGGAGGGGCTGAAACGTGGCAGTTCCTGTGCTGCGTACAAGGTCTCTGATGCCAAGGGAGCACCTGAAGCAGGAGGGGGTCAGTCTTGTTGGAGGGATCCGTGCAAGCCTCAGAGGAACAGGAGGACAAGGCAGTGTTTGAAGGAGCCTGCCGGCAGCTTCTCCTGGCAGGAAGAGGACAGCCAGAGTGCTGTGGGGGGGGTCACAACCAAAAGGCCTCTTTTGTTCCTTCTGAAAACCTGGCAGCAACACAAGCGCTTCTAGGCCAGTGCTCTCGTCTGCTCAGGGCGAGGGTATTCACAAGCTGTCAGCTGGGGCTGTTCTGGAGGGAACAGCAAGGTAACTCCCAGGGGACTAAATGCCAGGTGCTCCAGGTCCACCAGCCACTATTTGGAAGAGGCGTATCTGTTGCCAGGCAGTGCAGCCGTTGCTCCCTCTCTGCGTCCTGGTTCCCGGCAGGGCTGGCAAGCAGATCCAGGAGGCCATTAGCCTGCCAGTGTTGGGGCTGCAGGGCAGGAGCTGGGGCTTGTGCTGCAAATGCGTGGGGAGAGCCTCTGGCTGTGGGGAGCGAGGGAGGGACCAGCTGTGTGAGCCCTGTGCTCAATATTCAAGGCTTGATCAGCTTTAAGTTATCACAAGTTTGGCACCCAGATGCTTAGGTGTCTCTGAACACCTGTGGTTCAGAAGAAAAATAAAAGGATGAGGTTTTTGGATAGGTTGCTTATTGCAGAGTCACCAGCACTCAAGTCTTGTAACACCGGGTTATTTAAATCTTAGCTGCCAGAATTAGAGTACTACTGAGAATAGCAGTTTACATTTCGTAACTTAGTTTCCTAAGGAAGCCAGGCTTACAGGATCAGCATACCTATCCGTCTGCCTTTCAATCCCCCCCTAATGACTTTCAAACCTCTTAGCAGACATGACAGAAGGGATGAAGTCTTGGTGTTATTAAGTTTGTATGATCATTGCGACACTGGGCAAGGAAGGGAAGGAGAGGAATCTTTTTAAAGCTGTCCCCAGGGAAGAAGGAGCAGGACTGGGTTGTCAGCCGTGCTTTTTGTTGGCAGCTGCCTGCCCAACCTGTGCACACAGGCAGGTCTGTCAGTCCTCCCATGGTGCTCCTGCCTAGCCTGCTAAGGCAGCCATGGGAAACCATCCATCATCACTTCTGCTGCCTGCAGAGTAGTTTTAGCTTACCTGCAAATCTTCATGGTTGCAAAAATAACCTGGAAGCCTACCAGCCCCTGGTTTCAGAAGGCCTCTATGGAATATGCCCTGGATGATGACATTTTAAAAGCATGAGTCTTTGAATGCTCTGCATGTAAGTAAGCATTTCAGTACACCTATGTTTTCCCATACCTGACACCCTTGGGAGAAGGGTGAAGTGCAAAGTCTGGTACTTTGTAACTCAGCATCACTGTAATGATATCTCAATATCTTTGTTGTACTTATCCTCACAAAACCTTTTCTGAGCTGGGCAGAGTTGTTTCCCGTTTTCCCAATAGTGAACCCTGAGATTAAGCAACTTGATTAAAATCACAAGAAGTCAGAGGCAGAGAAGATTTAACTCTACCTCTGCTATGCCCCAGGCTCCCATACAAGAACATGTAAGACATGCTGAGAACCACTGGTGAAATCAGCTGTGGATAAGCAAGGCCAATTGCATTTACTTAGCCTGTAAATAAGAACAGCACAAAACCTCAATATATAAAATGTTTTGTGATTTGTATTGTAGGTTCCTGAGAATAAAAGCTGCCTTTCACTCTGATTCTGCAGCACATTGAACAGTGGGACCTTGATAAGCTTAGTATAACACCACCAATATGAACAATTAATAAATGATGGTACCTGTTCTCAAGGGGTTACTGTGTGCACAGGTCGGTTATTTTTTGATTTATTTCATGAATAACAGATTAGGAGCATAACTTTTCCTCTTGCTGTTTTTTTAAAGGTGCTATGGTATCACTTAAACCTTAGTAAAGGTTTGTAAATATTATTGGCAGTCACATTCCTCTGATATTTCTTTAATTGAAAAGATAAAAAGAAGATCAGCTCCACCATTACCTCTCCTTTAATTGAGTTTTATTTATGGACCAACCAGAGAAAAATTTTGTGGGCTATTCCTTATTTAGCTAAAAGAAAAAAAAAAATCCAAACACTCACTAACAGTTGATTCTTTGGACCATTTAGGCATCCCTTTTACTTTTAATAAAATACCTGTTTTCCTGTAAAAATATTTTATGAAGTGATTAAGAAGCCCATGCATAAAGGTTGTCTTCACATTTCACGGCATGGAATGTGATTGGTCATTTCCAAGCAGATTTTATTCTTCTCTGCATTAGCAGGGTCTCAGGTTTCACAATTACAAGGACACAGTCCTTTTATGAAAGCCCATGTTGTGAACTGAGGGAGAGAAGGGGATCCACAGAATTCCCCTATTGCAAGCTCAGAAAAAAGGATGCTTTTTCCTGCATTCTTTGGTAGGTTCTTTTTGGTCAGAAGGAATGATCCGAACTAAGGAGACTGGGCACAGCAGCCACATGCAATGGTGGGCCAGCTATTTTCAGCTCCATCTCCATGCCATACCTTCAGCCAAGGTATACTGTGCTCCTCCTCCCTTCATCCTTCATCTCACAGCTCCCAGGAGGCTACAGCCCAGGAGCCTCAGCAGCTCTCAGGAGATATTGCAGCAGGACAGCAGCAGGGCTGGCGTTCTGAGGCAGGAGTCAGCCAAGAGACGTTCAGGGCTCAGCTCTGCCAGAGACTTGACGTGACTCAAAGATGGCGTTTGCAAATAGCATGCAAGTCCTGAGAAAGAGAGGAGATGTTGGCAAGGAGTCATACCAACTCCAGGTATGGTAGTCAGCCCTTGATAGGATGCAAGAGTTTAGAAGGTGTTTAGGAAGACTGAGGGAAGACCTAGCATCATATAAGACCTGGCTTCAACCTGAGCAACTCGTGCCTGAGTAATTTGTTTCCTCAGCAAATTGTTTTCTAGACAATGGAAATGTGGTAAGGTGGGCTGGATTTATGGGAACACTTGCTGCAGTGCCCTGTTGGGAAGGGTCAGTTTAACTAGGAAAGGCAGTGGTGGGAAGAACAGTAAAAGAATGGCAGTGAATGAGCAAAACCTAGCAGAGCCAGGTCTGGGCTCCTGCATGACCCTGGAGGGCTGTGGGTAACCTGAGGTAACCTCCTTCCCTGCCCCTTCTCCTCCTGCCTAATACCAAGCACGGTATTTATCAGCTAGTAATGCAAAAGAGTCAATGAACTAGTCCCCAGGGGTTAATATAACCACAGACTCACTAAAATGCCCAATTACCATGCTGAGGAATGCAAGATTGCAATAACTCATTCAGTTATAGCTCACTTTTTTGTACTTGAGGATGAAAATCACCCGTGTAGATATAAGCTATTAGTTTTTCATATTAATACTTTCTAATACACCAGCGACAGTGCCTGAGAGGCTGGGCTCCATGGCAGGATAAAGCAACTCTCTGACTTGCAGAGTGTGAACACACATGTTTCACTGATTTCTGCCAGTGTCTCTGGACATGCTAAAGCCTGTAATCAGGAGCAAAAGTTCTTTAAAAACTGAGTATTGTTTTTCAGATGATGCCTTTGAAATGCTAATGGCATTGAACAGCCAGCAAGCTGAAGCATCAGTCCATCCCCATGCTTCTCTAGGACAGAGAGTGAAAGAAACAGCATTTCCTGGGCAGCATGAGTACCCGCAGCCCACTGGGTCTCTTTCAGGTGGGCAGCAGCCCAGTATGGTGCCAACGAAACGGTGGGATGATCTGGGGGAACAGCAGAGCTCTCTGGGCTCCCACATGTCCTGCCTTGTGGCCAGGTGTGCTGGCCCCGGGTGGCTGTGCTGGAGTGCCTGGCAGCAGAAGGCACTTGGGCAAATGGATTTATTAGTCAGCAGCTGAGCCCAAGCCATTTTTTGTTTCAGGTTGACTCAAAAAGTCTGTCTTAGCCCCAAATCAAGCATTTTATTGCATTTTTAAAATTTGCTTTGAAAAGTTTTCAAAAAAGTTGGGATTGTCAGAAAAAAACACTGTAGGAGAACCCCCCCACACTATCTCAAACTGAAAACTGAAAGTGGTTTCTTCCAACTTGTTTGAATATCTTATTACCCTGCTTTTTGTTTCTTCTAAAACCTATTATCTGAATTACAGCGAGGTCCAAGAATAGCTTCCATCCCTTCAAAGCTGTCCCCATTCTATTTTTTTCCCTGCTTTTACTGTTCATTAAATACATTGTGTTCTGTTCTGTGACTGTTGCATCTGCAAGGTGTATGCCCACATGCACTCTCTGAGAGCAAGGGCCAGGCATTTCTAGCAAACCTGAAAGCATCCCAGGGCTTACAGCTCCAGTAGCTGCAGACTCTTGGAGCCCTGTCACCCCATACCACAGGGCACTCTGCACAGAGGGGCTGCCCTGGCACAAAGGGTCTTAAAGCCAAAATCTGCCCACAGTGTAGCTGTTTCCAGACTCGTGACCCCAGATCCAGACGCAAGCCTCACTTCTGCTTGAACTTCCACCAGGCTCCCAGCCCCTAGTTTGGCAATTGCTGCTGTAGTTCATCGAAAGTTTGTCAAAACCCATACAATTCCACAAACCCCACAGTTTCAACAAATCAGCATTTTTCTGCTGAAACCTGTTCTGCTGGAAATTTCCCAAACCCATTCTACAGAGAGCCATTATTTCTGAAACGCTTTTGTAAACATTTATTGCAGGGTTTTTCTTAATGACAGCAGCCACAGACTCTGGCTGAGCTTAATTTGGCAATTTGCAAATCTCACTCCTTTTTGTGTTTTGGCCAGTTGGAGGAAGGGAAAAATTTTTTGTGTCTTTCAACACCACCACTGTGGTTTGGCTGCAAGATGTGCTACAAAATGTTTCCTGGAGATGTCCCTGCCTGACACAGCAATACTGTGGTACTCAAGGTATTGCTCATAGATAGTGGCAAAATACTCCACATTTGTGTAGCATCCTTCTCTTACAAATCTTCAACATAAAGGAAAGTTTACCTGTGCATAAGGAATTTCAAGTAGATGGGAAGAATCTCAGCTTGTGTTGTCTCCATGAATTTCCTTTGGTCTTTACTAGAGAAAGGACACCAAGTCTCACCCCAGGGGAAGAGGAGAGACCAGATCCTGGAGGCACTCAGCATCAGTCAAGCTGCACCCAGAGGGACAGCAGTTACCACTTCCCCACAGGCTCTTGCTTTCTACCCAAAAACCCCTGGAAGCTCTTCAGAGTCTGGCACCCAAACCTCATGCATGTTTTGTAAGGCCCCAGCAGAGCAGTGTTGGTGGGAGGTGGCAGATAGGGAATAGGGGTTGGGGGAGAATCCCCTGGTGGGATTTGCACTGGGACTGGAAGCTGTTTCTTGTATGACTGCGTGGGGGGGTGCGCGTCCCAAAGGGCTGCCCCTTCTGCCTGGGAACCAGGGCAGGGGACCCCTGAGCCTCCAGTTCATCCCTTCGCTGCCAGGCAGGCGGTGTAGCCCATCCTTCACAGCCAGACACGTTCACCAACACAGC
Organism: Pandion haliaetus; assembly: GCA_013401275.1. Lineage (NCBI taxonomy): Eukaryota > Metazoa > Chordata > Aves > Accipitriformes > Pandionidae > Pandion > Pandion haliaetus. The sequence goes on along the minus strand of VYZV01000919.1, from coordinate 39,501 downwards.
TTTGCTGATCAGTGTTTCTCTAGTGCTCCCAGTGCTGTCGCAGGGAGGTGGCCAGCAGGATACAGCCAGCCTGGCTATGATTTCATTAGCGCTGCTTTGTGGGGTGGTGTGAGTCTGCTGCTTTTCGCATCATCCCTGATCTACAGCTGCTGTATGGAGAGGAAAGCTCAGCCTGCAGCACTGGCCGGGGATAGTGTGATCTGCTGTTTCTGTTAGCCGTCCGCTTTTCCTTGCCCCTGAGATCCCTTTCCCCACAGATGCTTTCCATGCCAGAATGTGGATTTGCTCTTTGTGATCATTATATTCAAACCTCCTATCCCTCAAGTCTGGATTACCTGATCTGTGTTCCTGAGCTCTTGTCTCAGTACCTAACACACCTCTGGGATCAGTCTACTCTCTAAACTTTATCCCTGCTGAAGATAAATCCTCACCTGCACATTGCTCATCCATTTGGCTGTATGTTCTTGGATTCATCCACCGAACTTCTTGAAAGCCATTTGATCAGTCCTTTTGCACTGCAGGAGACTGTCCCCCACAAGTAAAGGACTGCTGGTGCATTTGGTTTCTTCCTACTGCCAGATCACACTCTGAGCAGACCACTGTGGCCGACAAAACCCTGCAGGATTTTTATAACCTTGCTGTTCTTTGAGCATAATGGTTTAGTGAGTGTAACACATAACGAAGAGAATAAGCATCTTACAAGAGGTGCCCAGAGCAAGGCCTGCCAGCACCTGGCCAGGCTGAGACAGGGTAGAGGTGTCAGGCTGCCATGAGGGGGCAGGGGCATCCCCCAGGCTGCTCAACCACACCAACGCTGCCTCTCTGCTGCCCCCAGGCAGCAAGCTCCAAAACTTTTTCCCATCATTTTGGCCTACCCATGCTGTGTCGTTCCCCTGTATGGGTCACTCTCTGCACCGAGGGACAGGTCCTCACCAGGGCTAAGCACATGCAGCTGCTCTGGAGGGGCTCATGTTGATTTACACTGAGCTTCTCACTTGGTGCTGTGCTGAGGCTTCTCTCTGCCGTCAGGGAACCTGCCCCCCATCCTTTCATTGATCCTCTGAAGCTTCCAGTGGGGTTAGGGCAATTCTGCCAGGCTCTCCAAGCTCCAAAAAAGAACCTGCAACGCTGTCTTTAAAAATGAGCCCCATTTCCCAGCCACCCACAAGAAAAAAATCTGCAGCATTAAGGTTGCCTTTCTCTGTGAAAATCACACATAATGTTCTTCTGTGCTGGAGCAGAAAGTCCAGGTATATGCAGAAAACTCACAGAGCCTTTCACAGATGGGTGAGTTATGGCTTGCCCTTGCACTGCTGTACAGGAGTCAGGGCAGATGGAAAAAAGGTCTCACCTCTGCAGGGGTCCCTGTGCATGTGCTGAGCTTGTTGCTGATTCACGCAATCCTGAGTGCTGAGGCTGCTCTGCAGCATGAGACAAAGCGGTACAATCCAGACCTTGTACTTAAAGCTCACTTCAGGCCTCCTTAATAAGTCCAGTTGCATTTAATATAAACACCCAAGTGAATCTAAGCAACATGTTGGTGTGCTTAGGGCAGCAAATGGAGAAAGTAACAATGTTATTCATCAGGTGACTCTAATTTGTCCATTTTTTTCTGTTCCATACAGTATCTCTAGCACTGTTTGAATTACAGCCCAGAACACACTCTCCTCTAAAACTACTTTAGAGGTAGTGGAAACCACACAAAGCAGAACTGCATAACCCTCTTTCTTCCTTAAATCATTTCATATTTCGCAGGTCCTACAGAATGCTTTGCAGTTCAGGAGAACAGTCTCTCTGGGACACCACACATCCCATTTTAAATAATAGCCCAAGTGTTGCCTGGAGGAATATTAGTAACATTTGCCAATTTTAAAAGGTTTGTAAAAGAATTTCCCATTATAGGATTTCACAAAGCAGCCACTTCAGTATCATTTATGCCTTGTTATGTTTCAACATTTCTCTAAGTTTATATGTAATTTCTAAAATAAGAAAACACTTGCTCCAGTAGAAACCTTCCAATTCTCTCTCTAGAAAAGATTTTGCTCCAAGTGAAAATACTGTGGGGTTTCTGGTATCTTCAGTTGGATCAAGCTCTTTCGTCCTACAGAATCTTTAGCATCCTCCAGGGAGTATCAGGGCAGCTGTGAGGCTGGCTGCAAGGTTAGCAGTGGAGAGGGCTTGTTAAACAGCTGCTGTGAGATGCTCTGGTCTCCTGGGATTTATTCATGGCTCACAATGCAATGAGGCAGACTGCCCTCAATGAACTGCAAGAAGAGCTGTGAGTCCAGCCAAGCCGAGACTGGTGCCAGTTTTGGTGCTGGGTACCCACGGCTGAAGGATGTTTCCTCTGCATGGTCACTCCAGGTGTGTGACAGACACTGGCTCTGGTAGCTGTAATGCAGCTATGGCATGAAGGAGAAGCCCATGGACCCACTCCGAACAGCAATCTGCTTCAGTACAATCCACATGGAGACAGAGGAGGATGCTGTCAGGGCCAGGCTAGCGTTGCCTTGATCCTTGCCCTTGCTTAGGCTATCGGCTTCTGGATGCTTTGCCTTTCCTCTCCTTCCCCCGTTCTGCCTGCTCTTCTGAGCTGGCAGCAGTGAGGCTGCAGCTCTGCCTCCCAGCAGCCTGCTGTGCTGCTTGTGCTCTCATCCCGCTGGTGGTGATGGGCAGGACAGACTGGGAGTGAAACAGAAAGGCCCCAGCTGGTTTTGTTGATGCACAGCTGGATCTGCAGCTCTGGCAGGTGTAAACATCAGGGCTCAGCTTGTAACAGGGGTGGATGTAAGACAGCAGAAGTCCAGTTGACAATGCTGATCTCTGCACCTCACTGCAGAGGCTGGCAAAATGTTTCAGGTTAGAGTCACTAACGCTGAACACCTGTACGAAACACACTTTTAAACTGCTTCTGGAGCAGGGGTGCAGCTCCTGCCTCTCTCTGCCTGCCTCCCTGCATTGCTCCAGCCATGGCCTGGTGCACTCAGCACGCTCTGGGCTAGAGGGTGCTACAAGCTCGAGTCTTCTCAGGCTGAAGAGGAATTAAAATTCAGGGGTCTCAACTTTTGCTCTGTTCACTTCCCATATATAAATGGGTATATAAATGGAGGGGGAGAGGATGCCTCTTTTCTTCTCTGAAAGAAAAGTAAACATAACTTGGTATTTAGAGTGTTAACTTTTGCTGTGAAGCATGTTTTCCAAGCATGCCTTGCCTCTTCTGGGATTCAAGAGACCAGCCTCCAGTTTTAGGATCCCCCTCAGTAAGAAATAAGTGGCCAGTTGATCAGACTGTGGGAATGCAGGCTTTGCTGAGAAGTGGAAATCTTGGCACTGAGGGACTATAAAGCCAAGCAGTAGAAGAGGTCTAATACATCCATTTTGCCTTTACTGGAGAACACAGTCCTTGTATCAGAGTCAGCCAAATGCAATGTGCCCACGCCTCAGCACTTCCGATTCCCAGCTGTAGCATAAACCCACCTCCTTGGGGACTTAAACCAAGGCACCAGCCTAACCACTGGAACGGCCGTGGCACAAGCGCACTCTGTGCTGCTGTCCAGGGCCCGTAAACTTCAGTGCAGAGGCAGGGCAGAAAGCCATGGGCAGTAACATCTTAAACCACTTCACTGAACTTTTCCAGAGCTCATTTGTCAGAGCCTGAGGTCTTTAACTGAACATAATCTTTCCTGAGCAGAAGGCATCAGTGATGTAGGAAAACACTGGAGATATTTTGAAGAGTGTAACCACAACTTACAGCACAGAGACCACAGCTGGTTTTCTGTACACAAAACTCAATTGAATCTTCTGCATTCCCCCAAAACCCCAGACATTTGCACCCCACATGGGAGCTGTGAGAGCTTGGGGTGTCATCTCCTGCATTCTTGCACCCTGAAACAGGCATGTGGTTGCATGACATTGTTAAAACCAGCCATCCTCAAAATCCTGAGAGAAAAAGTGAAGATGAGCATAACAGAGGTGGAGGGGAGGGAACAGAAATAGACATCACTGCAATTGCTTGGAAACACTACTTTATGATAAACAAGCACCTAACTTAAAAGCCATTTGACAATACAAACACAATAGTCAATACTGGAATGAGCTGAAATGGCAAACAGGATAGGTGGCAGCAGGGGAGGAATGTGTACTTTAGCACTGGCATTGACTCTGTGTGTGATCTTGGCAGAAGTTGCGCCTTGGTTTCCTGTACCATGAGATGGAGAATAGTATTTCCTTATCTCACAGTACCCTTGTAAGTCTTAATTAATTTATGTTCATAAATCACTGTGAGAGCTCGAGTAGGAGTATCCATTTACTGTGGAGCTGAAAATGATATAATCATTTTTTCTCTTTGATAAAGCACAGTGCAAGGTAAATATTTTGCCAAGTGAGAACCTTAATTATAATTCTGAAGATAAAAAGGCCTAAACAGCTTAATATTGAAACAAAGTGTTAGTTAATCATAGAAGGTCTTTTCGTGTCCAGAGCTGGATCTGCAACTTGTGCACTTACAGCCTAGAGGCGTGATGGCTTTTTATCAAATCTTCTACATGTTGGAATAAAATACCAATAACTGTAATACTAGGGAAGAATTCAAAGACTGCAATAGACCTAAAGAAGAAGGAAGTGGGCAGCAGTGCTCTCTGTGTCTAGGAAATGTTTACTTGACAAATATTTAGCAAGCTTGGAGGTATTTTTGAGAAAAAAAAAAGGCATGGGTTCATGTTGATGAATGTTTTGCTACTGATTAAGTCTGAGCCTGTATAAACTGTGCAGTGACAAAGAAACCTGAGACTGTAATGAGGAAACAGTTGGGTAGGATGTGAGAGATTGAAACCACAGATATTGCCATCCCCAGGAGAAATACCTTATTCTAAGGACTGGAAATTAGTTTGGGACTATTGGATTCCATTCAAGGAATAAGTCTTATTATGTACAATATCTCCTAATCTTTACCCCAGAAATTGCCTTGAAAAGCCAAATCTTGTATTGCAATAATTAAAGGAAAACATCAAGACGCCTATTTCTTGTCTGGACTTTCATTAGCCTGTCCAGTATAAAACATCACAGTGTCTCCAGTCAGTATGGATCAACTTCCCTCTATGCATCCCCGTATGGAAAATGGCTTTGAGCATTTTATAGACACAGGATTTGCAAGGCATTCTGTTTTGGTTGTGCAACCTGGCCTCATCCTTCAATATTCATTTATTTATGCAGTTAAACTTCTTGGTGCAGCAGTCCTACTAACTTCACTGAGACATTGTATTCAAGCAAGTCCGTATAAGTTGCTGTTGAATCATATTGCTTGGCATGTTATTTTTCAACATAGAGGCCAAAAGTTTTGAAAAGTGGTAACCTAAAAATGAGTTCCCTAGCTTCTGACTTGGACCATTATTAAAGCAACACTGGATATGCAATACTTTTGGACATTATGTTGCAAATATAATAGGTTCACCTGGTCATCAAAGCTAACTTAGCTTTGAAAATTTATGTCTAAGTATAATGGAAAAAGAACAAATAACATATTGCAATACATTTATGTCTTTCCAGGGTAAAAGTCTGCCGTACCTTGAGTAATTTCCGTTTGACATTAATAAACATTTTATTGCAACACACTTAAGCCATGTTGTATATCCCTGCTCAGCAATATTGACACCCAGAGGTCAGGATTGAGTGAAATGGCCTAGATCCCATGAAAATACAAATCAGATTTGTGGTCAACCAAAATTTGAGTTTCATACGCACACAGACATAATTGGCCATTGGAGTTTTTTGAGTATTTCCTCACTAAGGCTTAGTTTGTAGCTCTGGTTGCAGAATTCTGTTCTTCGTTAGAAAAAAATTAGTTATACTGATGTCATAAATGCTCTGTCTGCAACAGGTAAGATTATGATGGGTACAGCTAGTGCAGGGCAGGGTCTGCCCAGGCACAACCCTATTTGACAGTAAAGAGCACGGGGTAACGTGCATTGCTTCTTTACGACCAGAGCAGGGGAGTCAGCTGTCAGGAAAACTCACCCTGCCCCTTTTGCATGAGTTGGAAACCCAAAAGAGGGGAAATTGATGGTCAGAGCCATTTCCAATGGTGCCCCAACATCTTCCTGATTTGATTTCAAATGACAGAAAAGAACTGAATGATCCAGGTTAGAACAGAGGCATAGCTGGGAAAGTTATGAGTTCAGTGGGTAGCTTTTTGGACTCAGGCCCTTCCTGTTTATGCTCAGATATCTCTCTCCTCATCACATCTGACATTTCGAGCCTGCAAATGCAGATTACATTAGAGGGTGGGAACTGTGCTGTAGTCGACACAGAGACATGCTCATTCTTTTCATAGTTATTTTTTCCAAAATGCTGTAAAATCTCCAGGTTTGTACAGATAGCCTGGGTAATGACTATGCCTTATGCAGAGCAAAAATTTGACTGCAAAACTGGGATTTTTTTGGCAAACCTCAGTGAGAAATGCACCTAACTCCTTCAAATTATGATGTGATACCAAAATGTTTTGGTTCATATTCCTTTTAGTTCGCCTCAGTTCCGCATCTGGGAAGGCTGTATTTCTGAAGTTACTCAGGGTAAAGTCTGAAATTTAAAAATAGACCAGTCCCCAAAGGGAATGAGAAGTGTTCAGCAGAGCCAAGCTCTCTCTGTTAGGTAGGGCTTTTGCAGACAGTTGGTGTTAGGAGGAAAGGGTTGGATCCAGATGCTGTGCCATAACTACTGACCCTGAATCATCCCATAGTCCCTTGCTAAATATGTGTGCTGTGACTATTTATTGCTCTCCAACTGCTTTCCTTTGAGTGTCCTTGGAGCAGTTTAGCCCTGGAGCAAAGCTTTAATTGCTTGTGTTTCTAAGTGCTCTAAAATCCACCTGTGTATTTTAGAAACATTTTCAGAGAAAAAAAAAAAAAACCAAAAAAAAGAGTTAAATGGTTTTAACACATTTAAAACCAATACAGGAATAAGGGGATGGACTGAGAGACTACTAAATGTAGCTATGGATTAATGGACTCAGGCCCAGAGCTGTAACAACCACTTTTTTTTTTTTTAATTCACAGGCAACAAATAGTATTTTAAACATAGTAGAAAAATAAAATTTAAAAAATATATCTTTTTTTTCTGTTTGCTTCATTGTGTGTCATTTGAAATGTCCCCTGAAATCAAGTTTCATTTCAAAGTTTCGTTTCTCCCCATTTTCCAATACATTTAAATGAAAGTGGAAACAAACTATAGTGGTCTTGAAAAAATGGTAGTTTTGTCTGAAAAATGTAAAATGAAGCCACTGGGCCTTATCAAAGTTTTTTCTATTTTTAGTTTTTGCTTGAATTTGGCATATATTTTTATTCCATGAAAATGACAATATTGGTGGAGATTTAACCAAAAAGGCACTAATTTTTCTCATAACACTGTTGTTCCACCTTAGCTCCGATGACATCCCTAGTCCTGCTTCCTGGGGTTGTTTGCTCAGGAGGTTCCTCAGGCCTCTCTCATAGCAAAAAGCTGATTTTAATAATCAGATTTCTCTCAAGGCATGTGGCCGGTAAAATTGTCTTCATAGCTGGCAGGGCCTGGGGCAGACCTGGGAATGGAAACTGGGGATAATGTGATTAAGGGTTTGCAGGGATAGAGCAATCCCTCAAACTAGGGCTTCATGTTAAAAAGAAAAGACTGAAATTCTTTGGCCTAAGTAGGCTGCTTCAGAAGTAATTATGCTGGGAAATAAACTAGAATAAGGCTTGCAGTACAGGTCCACAGCCACTATGTGAACAGTTTTTCAAGGCAGAGCCTCTCTTTCCTGGCAAGCCCAAGGACAGACAACTCATATGGCTACTTGCCTTCACTGAGCATCCAGACAACGCTGAGCATCTTTGCCCTTTCTCTGCTCTATGAGTTCTCCAGGGAACACAACCCAACAGAAAATCTCCAACAGTCATTGCTCACACAACTGGAGTCTGGCAGAGACTGAGGATGATAAAGAGTGCTACGCTTTGCTCAACTGCTACCTCAGCTACATCCAGACAACTTTCTCTATCCTCCCAAAACATCCCTCAACCCTGTTGGTTTTGGTGAAAAATAGAAAACTGGAAAAGTTTGATCTGTGCTAAAATTTTCAGGAAAGATCCTGACCAAAACGCGCTTCATCTGTAGTAGGTGCAAAAGATTCAGCTGACATGTGCAGTGGAAAACGTAGCCATCCAACTATCTCTGCTGCTGCAAGAAAAAACTCCGGGCCTCCTGCAGCCAAAATCTCCCAGGAGCAATCCAGCCCTGTGCTGAGTACTGCCTGGTGCAGGGAGCTCAGCACCCTGCACTCCCACAGGCTATTCTGAGCTTCCAGTACCTCCCAAGAAGAGGTGCGGAAATGGTGCTGCAGCCCTGAAACCTAACGCATTCTGCTTGTGTTCCCCTTTATTTAGTTAGGAAAGTGGTAAACATTGCAGAGATTAACCTTGTAACCTCAGCTAATTCACATTAAGTTAGTAAAATGGAGCAGAATCTAGAAACAATCAGCATTTGTGGCTTTCTAGGCCTTTTAAGCTCATTCCTCTGCAATACAAACCTCCCTCTCCAATGATTTGTTCAGCTTTAAGTCCTCTGAATTCCAAGCTTTTATGTTATTACAAGCTTCCTTTTACTGACTGTGTCTGTGCCAGCAGGTGCATGAACTGGGAGGCCCGTGGCAAGTGCATTTTATTACTTCCAAACAGACCATTTTTCTGATTCTTATAAGTTCTGGAGCTATTACTTGATATTTGGCTATTAAGGTTACAAAAGCAGAAATGCCTCACTTCTGAACCTGTAACTAGGACTGTCAAAAAGGCTACTGTGTTACTGGTATTTGAAAAGTGTGTGCCAGCTGGGAAAGCTGCACATGCGGAAAAGTACCGGTGTAAGGAACACAAGAGACATAATAAATTCTGCTAAGAATGAGCAAGATGTTTCAACCAGGATTTCTGCTTGCATCAGAAGGAAACCATCCTACTGCATTAATAAAATAAACAGGGCTACGCTCCTAACCAGATCCTACTTACGAGGGGTCCCTGGGCAGCTCTAGCGCCGAGATGAGGAAGGTCCAGGCAGTGTCCTGGGCTGTCATTCAGCAAGGAGTATGCTTCTCTCCATCAGCTCCAAAGGAGAATGCCCCCTTGCTCACGAAGTGTTTGCTCTCTGTGATGCTGCCTGCTGTTCCTGCCTTCTTTCAGTTACATGCTCTGATTTATCTCTGGCAGGAAATGTACGCGAGGGGATGCCTATAACCAGTCAGACAGGGCCTCTGAGAGAGGAAAGTCAAACTCTGGTAGCTTCATGAAAAAAAGATGACTCAGTTGGGTTGCCATTAAATGCTGTGTACACAGCCCTGCTCAGAACTATTTCTGGTTTCTATTTAAACATTCCAAGAGCAGTGGAAGTCCATTTACAGGAAATCAAATAGCAGACAATAGGGACCTACCTCAGCAGGAAAAAGCACAGGCTTTTATTTACAAGGAACTAATTCTTCCAAGCAAGGGGGAGGGGGGGTCACCAGACGCAGTGACAGACTCGCTTTCCGTTCCCGAATGGCTGCTAAAGGGGACAGACATTGCACTCTGTCAAAATGTTTACATATATCCTCCCCAACAGCCAAACCCACTGTCGCTGAGAGCCAGAAGTGAGCAATAAATAATACCACTGACTTTCACCTTGCTGCGAAAGCTTTCATCTTGGAGGACAGGAAACGCTTTCTGACACACTTCACACCTTGAAAAAATGCCTTTGCATTAGAGGGTGGGAAGTGAAACGACCTTCAAGAGATGTGTTGATGCTCAAGGGGACCTAGTCCAGAGACCATTTATTTGCATCCTTGCTCTGTCAAAGGGTGAGACTTGAGGAACTTGTTCCTTTAATAGCCTGCTCAGATTTTGCTTCTCCTTTTTGGAAGAGAAAGTTCTCAGTAAGAGGGCTGTGATTCATTTTGTGCCTACTTTTAAGCGACTGTGGTGGGGAAAAATAGATGTCAATTTTCATGCCTTAGTCCTTGCAAGCTGTTAAAATTGGGCAATTGTAGATGATGGTCTTGCTGACACTCCTGCGGCTTTTGTAGTAGCCTATCTGTACTCTTAGCAGGCTGAGAGGCTACTGGTTACTTTCTGCAGGCACTTGTCCTCCACCAAACCTTCAAATAAAAGCATTCCTACACCCAGTTGTTCTTCTAAGTCCCTCTGTGACAGCTCTCCTGCCTGCAGGTTTTATAGTCTGTGGTCTGTTTATGGGTTAGCTTTATAGCCAGCCTAATTAGCTGCTGTGATAAGGATAATTAGGTAATTAGGATAATTTGGATAGCACAGTATGAGGCTTGTCAAACCTCTCTTCTGGAGAGCTTTGTCTGCCACAGTGTAGTCAGTGACACTTATCTGATCTAAAGGAAAACAAAAAGCTCATGTATCTCTGAGCATGATTGATGGGAGACACTTAACATCCAAGCCAAAGAAAGAGCTGAGAAAGAGTAACCTTGAGACTTTCTCTGTGAGGACAGAGCTGTAGCACTGAACTTGCACAGTCACAGCTGAATGTCACGTGACATGATAGCTTCCTCTTACCTTGTGGGTTAAAAAATCGGGACTTGGGACTCTGCTCCTAACCTACTGACTTTTGATAGAGGCAGCGATGAGCCGCTAGAAGAAAATTACCAACAAAGCAGGGAATTCTCCCTCCCTTAATGCCTTTATTTCCAAACTAGATGCTTTCCTGGAAGATACACTCCAGCCAAACACAAGTTATAAGATGCAGAGCAGGGTTGACTAGAAACTCTATCATTCCTCACAGAAGATGAGACTGCAAAGTCTTGAGCCTCTCTTGTCTGAATGCCTGGAAATCGATGGACTTTCTCTTGTAACCCCTTTCTTTCGTAACCCCTTTCTCTCATTCCCTTTTCCCTGTAGTTCCTAATATAGCTGTTGTGAGAATGGAAGTAGGAATTGCAGTGGGATAATAACTGCAAAGAGAAGACCTTGGGTAGAAAAGTTTGGAAGCATTTTCCTGTTCCTAATTGTAATTGCTGACCAGTTTGCAGGAGGTTAATGTCCTGAATTGCTTCAAGAGGTGGAGTGTTGTCTAAAGCTCAGGGAGGACTGAAAGGCCACATAGAAACTGGGAATAAACAGGGAATTTGAAAAGAACAAAGTGGGGAGAATGGACATCAAAAGCCCAGCTGAATTTCCAGCATTCATTGGAAGGGAATACTGAGCAACCATTGGAGCCTAGGCTGAGGACGAAGAAGGTATAGGACCTATTAAACACGCTGCATGTTCATGGAGAAAGCAAGAAATGTGAAAGCTGATGACTAATGAAATTTCTAGGACATGAAAAGACAGGATGATTCAGCATGGAGAAGAGCAGCCAGGCTGAGCTCTGTTATTCACTGCTCTGAGCTGCCCTCAGGTACTTTCTCCTTTCTGTCTGTGCTGAAAATATCAAAAAGCTGACCAAGGGAAGTGGAAGGGAAGCAACCTTTGCAGCTGGAGCATCACGTCGGCACTCCCGGGGACAGGTACAGATGCAGGTGCAGAACACTCCTCTGCACTGCAATGTGCAGGCCACATCTGGAGACAGAGCAGCGTGGAAGGCATCACAGCTGGGAGGTGAGATAAGACTATGAACCCCCTCGAGCACAGGCAGTTGGCCAGGTCTCAGTCCTAACAGCTGAGCTAGAGAAAAGGAACTGAGATGAAGCTGAAATGCCAGGAAGTCTCAGGAGAGCCTTCTATTCTTGTAGTCCTGGGTCTGCCTGGGGGCATATAGAGAAAAAAGCTTTCCTAACAAATTGGTTTACTGAGGTTTTAAGCTGGAGACAGGCAAGGATCCAATCTGTAGAGAGAAGACATGCAAGATTCATGCCAAATACAAGCTGAATTATAACAAACTATGGGCTGGAGCTCCTCTAACCTGCAGTATATTAGACCCGAGGGGTTCAGGCAGCTCTGGTGCGGTGGAAGTCTCCTGACTTCCGCATGAGGGCTGGTCTTATCCAAGTAACATTCCTGGTGGAGAAAAAGCTGCATTCCCTCTCACTCCTGCAAAGCAGATGAATCCAGGATTTCCTGGTTACGAAGGACTGTGCGCTCTTCAAGATGAGCAGAAATCTTTGGGCAAGGCTAAAAGCCAAATCAGTTCTTAACTTCTTCCAGTAGTCTCCTGGATTCTTCAGAGTTACTATTCTGTATAAATATATGCTGCAATTATCTGGACTGATTGCCCAAACATCTATTGGCTGTCGAAGTGCCTGCAGGCTTTCCTAAACAAAAGCCATGATCTGCTTCTGAATTGTAGTTCAGTGATTTGCACTATATTTATGTTCTCAAATGAATGCCTCTAGTCCATTCTTTCCATTAAATCATTCTTGGCTTTTACATGTAACTGAGTCTTGCAACAGACCTTACTCTTAGTCAGCGCTGACTAGAGCTGCTCAGGACATTTTTGTCCTGAGGGAAAAGTGATTTTTCCCTCACAAGATGTCAATTTGAGTAAACTCTTTCTTTTTTTTTCCCCACAATAATCTATAGTGATGATGACTTTTCTCACCAATATTTTTAACACTTTTTTTAACAGAAAAAAAATTTGTGTATTTGCTCTTCTCTGGTTTTAGTTATTTGTTGACGTTCCTGTGTCATTCAGTCTTCCAGCTAGCACATCACAACCTATTGTAGAAGTGTTGTGGCAGTTATGCTTTGGGATGAAAAAGAAGGATGTGTATAGGGAGATGAAGCAAATGGGAAAGTGGACACAAGCACACAGTGTGTTCATCAAGTGAGATGATATATGACATAACAGATGGCACAGAATGTGATAGTTATGTTACAATACCTGCTATAACAGCCATTATTTTTATAGTTTATTATTTCATTTTCAAATAAGTAAGGGCAGCTGCTACTCAGCAATGATTGAAATGTTCTGTCTTTTCTGGATTATGTCGCCTACCAGTGTTAGTATATCCTAGCATTTGGAACAAAAAAGTACTCATAAATTGGATGAGCAGCTATTGTTTGAAATATTTTAATGTGAAGACTGGAATGGCTATGTCTCAAGAAATTATGTAAAACTAAAAAAATGTAACATAAGAATGAATATATACAAGAACAATTCTTTTTTTCCTCAGAAAGGACATTTTTTCTAAATGCGTAGATCACAGAAGAAAATATTCAGTGCTTTTTTTCACTCTTGCTCAGAATGAAAGGAGATTTTCAGATTTTGCACTGGTGAAAAAAACTAGTATCTGTACCCATATGTAGAACTACCATGTTCATATAGAAATGCAATATTTTGTTGCTGCTTGTTGACTGTTGTCCTGTTTATGTATCCAAGGGAGTGTTGCAGCCCCCAGACTGAAGTAGACCTGTTATACCTTAGGTTTGTTTCCCCAGTAACAGCCGGCACCTACTTCTCTCTTTAGTAGTTAAGGTTCATCTTTAACCTCCTTTATTTAGGGCTGAATATTCCTTTCAAAATATATGTTATCAATACTCATTACGGATTTAAGTATTACTGTTATCTCTATAAATGTCCACTCTTATTCTGAGTTGTCTCCCTCAGTGACATTGTCTGGCAACATGTTGTCCTTTTACTGGGTTTGAATTTATTTCACTGAACTGCCATTTGTTTGGAGGTTTGGGGGTTTTTTTTTAACATTATGAGCCAAGGGGAGCCAAATTTCCCTGTCTCTGTTCCCTGACACTTTTATTGCTCATACAGTTTATCATGTATCTTCTACTTCTCTCCTTCCTGAAAAAATGACATTTAACAACCTCTTCTAAGAGATTTCACTTCTAGTTCCATCATTATTTTCATTACCATTCTCCAAGCTCTGTGTATAGAGGATGCTTTTTGAGACAAGTAATCAGGAATGCACATTAGAACTGGCTGGAAATTTTCTGTGTTTTTATTGGAATGAGTAAAATTATTTATGCTGGGACAACTTTTGGTGAAATACACGTCCATTTCTTAAATTTGGAACAAGGGAAAAAAATCAATAGACCTACATTTTGTCATTTAAAAAAAGTTCAAAAAGATGCTTATTTCATGTAGTAAATACATTATATTTACATTTGCAATCAAAACTAAACATTTCCAGATGACCGAAAAATAGGCTTGTGCAATCTAAGGGAAGATTTTTCTAGATGTTCTTTTAAGGATAAAAGTTACACACTCAAATCGCTTATCCATTTCAGGATGGAAAAAATCCTCAGAGTGTAGTTAATTTGTCTCCCATCTGCCCTTATTACAGTAACCAGGTAAGGCAGTACCATTGATTTTATATAGTAGCATTTCAATAGTCTTTGTTATTTCCTATTCCATCCCAGCTTCATGTATGGCTTACCTTTTGATTTTAGCTATACGTTCCTGCCTTTCCATCTACTGTAAGTATTTCTGAAGAGAGTGTCAGCTCAGTAAGGAAAATGCTTACACCCCAGCATAGACAGTTATTCCTCTGCTGAAGCATGCTTAGCACCAACTGGGGGCAGTCTGACTTCTGTCTGCTTGCTTGTGTATGTAGGTCTCAGAGAAATTTCACTCTCAGATCCCACAAGTGCTTGTTACTGGTCTTTACTCTTTAGAGTGAGTCACTGGCTGTGAGCTTTCCCTTACAGGTGTCAAAGGCATCTGTGTGTAGTACTGGTCCCTTGGTCTCAGAGAGGTTGTAAATCCTGCCCTCCTGCTTGCCAGACAGTGGCAATGTCTCCCAGTCCAAACACCTCCCCACGGGACCATGGTGCAAGCAGAGTGTGGAAAAGGGCTCCAGGTAGACCTTAATCTCAGGTGGTTGGGCTGGAGCTCATGTTTCTCTCCAGTCTGTAAGGACCAGCCATTGACTCAGTCAGAGGAAAGCTGCTGCTTGCTGGGGGCAGCAGGGAGTGGGCACTGCCTGGACAGCAAGCACTAAACCCAGGCAAAAAAGTTGCTTTGCAAGTTTTTGGCTATTAAATTGACACTTTCATGTCACATATCTCAGCAAGTCCAGCAAATACCTCGTTATTGAGACAGTCAACCTTGCAGCAATCAAATGCTATTAACTTACTAGGAAATACAGAGAGATCTTGGTGTGGCAGACATTTCAGACAAAGCAACTGCTGTGTGGGCAAATGCATCATGAATTACAGGAAGAAACCAAGGCCCTAAAGCTGTGAAGCATCCAGCTTTTGAAGTGCCTACGAGTTTTTGAAGGAACTAATTTTGTCCAGAGCACAACAGCATTTGCTCCAAATGGGCTATTTTAGGACGTCAGAGAGCCCTTGCCAAGCTGTTCTCCTTGAGCTGTCAGACCAGTGGGGTTCTCCAGGTGTTGTTAATGCTGAAAGCTTTTTGCTTGGACTAGCATGGAGAGATAGGGATGTCTCCTGGGAAGTTAAAAGGCTGCTTTGCACATAATAAAAGATGCTTTAATACCGTCCCATGGAGCTTCATCTTGTTTCTAATCTATCAAAACTAATTTGTGCCTCAGGGGCCTTTGGACCATTGCCCAAGTTGCCTTGCCCATCTCTCATAAAAAAAGAGGAAAGTTTGGCAGCAGCATCATTTCATGAATGAAGCAGATTGATGTAAACGACTCTGTAAGTTTAATGGGGTCCATACTTAGAAGCATTAGTCCCACTCTGACCCCATACTCTAGACTCCTGCTGACCTGGGGGTTAGGCTCGTCTGAAGATAACACGAGTTTCTACACCAGTCCACGGATTTATTCAAGCTTGTGTTGACTTTCAGCCTGTCTGCCTAAAATATACATGGGGAAGGACAGATTGCTTTCTGCACCAAGTTCTGTCTAAAGGAAGTGTCTGCTGAGTTTTTGGTTCTGGGCCAAGTTTCCTGCTGTCTAGCATTAGGGCTTTGGCAAGGCAGTCTGGGCCCTGTCACAAAGAGAATCTATAAAAATGGTTTTTCCTTGTCATCACACATAATTAAGGACAACATTTTAATCAGGCTGCTCCCACTTAATTGCAGTGCTTTGCGTTAGCTACCCTGGACCTGCTGTTTTAAGTAGATCCAGTCCATTTGTCAGACTGGGTCAGGCTGGGAAGATGAAACCTCATTGGAGATATGGAGAAGTCCATTATTTTATAAGGAAGGAATGTGCTCATGTCATGGTGTGTTACAAAATAACCATGGTTAAATGCAGGAGGGATTGATTGCTGTGGTACTGGAAACAGTCAGCTTTAAACTCTGGTAGCTTGCTGTGGTTTAAGAGACTACATGGAGAGCTGAAGCTTTCAGAATCAAATTTGGGGACTGGACAGGCAGTTTTGGTTGATTGATGGTTTTATTTTGATTTAAATAATAAACAGAGCAATGAAAAGAACTTGTAGGTACCTTGCACACGAAAAATATCCCTAAAAACTCAAGGCCTGTTTTTATTTAAGAAATAAACCAAAGAAGAACTCAAGCAGGAAGCCATGAATGGTAACCTTTTGATCATTCACAGCTCAACTGCTCCAAAAACTTTGTGTGAAATATTTTTTTGCAGCGTGCCTTCTAAGTCACCATTTTTAGACCCTGTCAGCTCAAGGCCTAGGAGGGAAGAACATTTTCCAGCATCATGGAGACCATAAAACCTGTTTGGTTGATAGCCAGGAGGATCCCACAGGAGCACTCAAGCAAAGGAAACTCATGAAAGGAGACAATCCTTTCATTGCCGGGCCATGGTGATCTCCACAGCTTGCTCTAAGTGCTGCAGAGAAGCTGGTGGGCAGACGTTATATACTGAGCTCACTGTGCAATGA
This sequence comes from Pandion haliaetus, assembly GCA_013401275.1. Taxonomy (NCBI): domain Eukaryota; kingdom Metazoa; phylum Chordata; class Aves; order Accipitriformes; family Pandionidae; genus Pandion; species Pandion haliaetus. The sequence goes on along the minus strand of VYZV01000919.1, from coordinate 22,765 downwards.
TCCATTCCATCCATGACACATTTTGCTCCAGCTTCAGCTTGTAAAGTGCAGCCCAGTACAGAGCTGTTAAGGGAAAAACAGGAACAAGCAGGACAGCCGTGAGAAGTGCATTGGCATCCTAATGCTACTCACCATGTCCTGTGTTTTGGAAGCTCTGAGGAATGAGCCATAGAGACATATGGACACAGGTTGGCTTTGCACATGTGCGTGGTCAGTATGGGATGCTGAGCTTCTACAAGGTGTCATTGCAAGCCTGCTGAATCAGTTGCTATGCTCTGTAGCCTGCCTTATGCAAAGCTGACGATTCAAAGATTATACTGCGAAGGACACAGCCCTCTGTCAGAGATGTTGATGCTAGCAATTGTTGAATGAGAGCTGACATGTTTGCCAAACCCTTTTAATAACACCAGCCAGTTGTTTACGGTACGTTTTAGCTAACTCAGGCTTCCCATCAAGAAACACAGGGAACTGTTGGCATCCAGACGTAAGGTGGACTAAGGACAAAGTAGCCTTCTCTGTTCAAGTATATTGACATTTTGTAGTCTATTAACAGCATTTGATGGCTGTTACTGTTCTTACCTTTGTCTGAGTGAGGTAAATATGGGGAACAACCACTCCGAGCATGAGTGCATGGACTGCAGATTTCAATGAACAGCTTTTGAATACGCCTGGAGCCACAGTTCCAGTTTGACCACAGCATAATTGGTGAATCTGATATACATATGGGTTGGGGGCACTCCTGAAGGTACAGCACAGACATTCTAAGAATCTGGACCACCAGCTTTATGTCCTAATGATAATCAACTAGATTTTCTGTTGTCTGAATGAGTGGCTGCCCTAAAGGCTGTATCACAAACCAAACAGGTCTCATGCAGGACCGTCAGACCTGCAGATGATATATCTGTGTGAATGTCTACAGCAAAAGAATCCTCTCTCCAGCAGTGCCCTGTACCACATTTTGCAGAGACATGGAGATAAGGCATCTGGCTGCTCTGCAGGGGTGGTTTGGCAGTGTGACACATCCCACTCTTGATTGTCCAGGCTGTCATCTTGTGCTTGCAATTAGCAGCTGTGGCATCTGTTGTCATGTCCATTTTAGCCAGGTGTAGATTTATAGTAAAAAAGTGGTGGCATGAAGACAGCTTGAGACTCTTGTCCTGCTTCTTCATTAGCTCTCTCCTCCCAGTTCCCTGATACTGTCAAACCACTCCTTGCTGCTGCACAAAACAGGGATGTCAGGGGGCCCAAAGCTGGACAGAAACAGTGGTGTTGCAAAGCAGCCAGGAGGGAGAATATGCATGCATGTGTGTTATAGCCTGTTTCTTCCTTCATGGAAGGAAGAAGGAACATATCCCACGTCCCTTCCTTCCATGGTGGGATCATCCAACCCAATGCTGTGGGTGATGCTGTCTGTCACATAGCCCGGTGCAGGTGCAGGTGCAGGATCATACACAGGGGCCTGCAATCTTCTTGCCTTCACACCCACCCTTCTGTTTAGCTGAAAATTCTGGGCCAAACCCAGCACACAGGTAAGTCAATTTAAAAAATCTGCATCAGTAAACAGGTGATAAGAGAGATGTCCTTTCATGTACAGCTGTTGTCCCTGAATGCTCACCAGTGCCTCTCTTCTCATGGGATGGGCTGTGCTGCGGGACACATACAGGTCTCCATGAGTTGCAAAGGGCTGGCCCTAGCTGTGATCTTCTCCATAGGACCTATTCAGGCCTCAGCAGTTTTTCAAAGGTTGGAGAGCTGGTGGGGAAGAGATGCTAATCTGGCCTGTGTTCTGCTTGGCTTGGCTGACAGTCCCTGGTGTGATTCCAGGCCATGTACCTGTTTCATATGAGCTTGCTCAGAAGAGGCAGATGATATCCAATGTGATGGGACCTATAGGTGTTTCAGAAATGCACTGCCCTGGGATTCCTCATTCTCCCCTTGGTGGTCAGTTCAAGTTATTAGAAGTTAGGCCTGCCAGCAGTGTTCATTTCTTGTCAGTGATTTTGGCCATCACCCACTGGAAATCTCTTTCCAAATTCCTACCTCAACCACAGATATTCACAGGAGAGGAATAAATAACTCGATTGGCCAGAATTAGGAGACTGGGAAGTCAGCAGTGGAAATCCCCTTTTGGCAACGGCTCCATCTGTGGATAAATGCTGAAGGAGAACTGTGCAAAGGGAACATCACTGCTGCCAGCACTGGCCTCCACTAGACACTCTGTACTGGACTGTATATTAAGGACATCTGTAAACACCATCCTGTTTCAAGCATGTCAGGTGCTTGACAAGACTAGAGAGGATTTACATCTAGGCAACATGGGAAGGATCAACTGAGGAGATGGTCCTCTTCTCGTTTCAGGATTGCAGTCAAGCTTCTTGGAAGGTTACCAGTCTTATAGCTCAAGCGTTCACAGTCCCACATTCTCCTAATGTTTACAGTGCAAAGTCACCTGGGCACGCATTTATCTTTGCAATGAAACACAATGGAAACATTTGCAAGAGCTGTTATGGTATCTCACCAGCAGTGAAAATAACTCCCCACAGTATTTCCTCAGTGGAAGGAATGGACAGGTGGGCCAGTAACTTCATATGCCATGTCAGCTGTATCCACAAAAGCACCTAACTTGGCTAAAAGTTTTGGATCTCAGTGGAACCAACATGCAGAAAATGTAGACGAGCATCTGAAATCCGAGGCACCAAAGTCACAGTTACAAAGGATGTTTAATTGCCTGACTGTTATGGATCACTCGACTTTTCTCACTGCCATGGAGTTCTTGAACTCAGCTCACAATAATCTGTTCTGAAAGTAAACATCTGACTGCAGTGAGGGTACAGCAGCAACAAAAGCAAAGAGCAGTGGGACTTGGGGTGTTAGCAACCTGTTTATCTCAATTAGTCACCAGGACATGTCATGGGACTCCTGAGGTCTGGATTCTCTTTCTGCCTCTACCCCTATGTGCTCTATAATCTATGGCAAGTCGCTTCATTTATTCATTTCTCAGTTTCCCTTTGTCTTCCCTAAGATGGTAACTTTTTCTGGGCAGGGATCTGGATCTCATTGAGGGCCTTTAGGTGCTACTGAAATACAAAAACACAGCAATACCAAAACTCCTTGGAGACCTTGTTCTTGCTTCATTTGCAGGCAGTCACACCTCATCATAGCAGTGTGGATAAGGTTTGGATAATGTGACACATCTTACATAGTTCCTTTTGAGCAGGGTGTTTAAGAGCCCCAGTATATGTATTTAATGAGATGCTAATATACTGTACACATACTTTTATGGCTCTGGACAAAGGTGCCTGCACTGACAGTCACAGGAGATATATTAGATGCAAATCACAGCAGGCAGGATTGTGACCTGGGTGCCCACTTTGCCAACAGAAATCTCTGGGAGCTCAGAAGGTGCCTTTTGCATTTCCTAACTTCTTCTTCTTCAGGGCTGCCTCAGCTCTGGCCCCTGGAAGGAGATGGCCATACACACAAGTGGTAAAACCAGCCATGTTCTGGTGAGAGACAGCTGCTCCAGCAGATCACCCCTCTCATGCACATCCCTTGCGGTGTGGTCAGAATCAGTTTTTGCCAACCAGTAAACTGTAGGCAAAGCTGACATCCCTGGAGAGAAGCACATAGCTGACACCACTGAAGCGTGCTGCTGGTTTGTATGAAATGTGTATACTACAGGGCACAAGCTTATCTGCTGACACTGTGCCACCACGGTCTCCCGGCACTATTGGAAGGCTTAGCTGTGTGTCATTTGCACTACGGTGTTGATGGTTCCTGGGGATTCCTCTTTTGTTTGATAAAAACCTGTGCTCTTGAGATAAGGGGATCAGTTTTATACCTGCTGGTCCCAAGAAGGCCTTAATGGCTGTGATGGAGAGCAAAATCACAACATGAATATGCTGCTGAGCCACAGAGCTCTAAGAGAAGCAGCCTGGGTCATCATGTTTCACGTTGCCATCTAATTCTTCAAGCCAGCAGCTGATTTCTTGGCTCTGAAAAGCTCTAAGGTTATGCAATATATAACTATCTCTTCAGATTTGTTTTTCTAATGGCAAGTCAAAATATGGTTTCAATTTCACCAGAAAAAGTCCTATTTATACAAGTGTTTGCAGCGGAGTTTTATGGTCTTTTCCCAGTTGGATCAGACCATTACATCGCATTCTGCTGAAGTTCGTGCCATGTGTGCTGCAGCCAATGCTGATGGGCAGCGAATGCACCTTACGTTCAGAACAATGCTCTTCCTTTTTCTTCTTCATTATCACTAAGGGAAATAATTGGGGGAAAAGCCAGGAAGACTCCTTAAGGCATGTTTCCAAGTCAGGACCTGGGATGTGGCCAGGTAGCTTTCAGTAATGTGACAGGGAGCCAGTTTCCCACAAACCATTTCAAGAACGCGCACTCCTTCTTCGCAGTCCAGTTTCATGACAAATACTGAGGATCCATGCACACACACACCCACACAGAGAACAAAGCAGAAGAACACATGGCAAAGCAATCAAACATAAAATATGGGCATTCTTGAATTTCATTTTGCCTCAGTGTTTTGGACTCTTCCCTTTAGAGAATTCATTTGGTTAAATGCATACAGTTGTTGTGTTACTTACTATCATGTAGAGACTCAGTCGGTGATCAACACATTGGTCTCTGCCTCTTCTTTCTTTTTGTTTCTTTTTTTTTCTTTTTTTTTATTTTTAATTTTTTCTTTTTATTTTTTTCTTTTTCTGCCAGTCATAAGAATGGGGTTTTATTTACCTATCAGCTTGTGAGATGGGAATTTACATCACAGCTCATCAATTACTCCCGTCTCTTCCCCAGTTCCCTTATCAGCAAACAAAAACAAATCAGAGGAGTCAAGCATAGCGAGAGAGCCACTAGATGTGCAAACACTATTTTTGCTTGGGAACTTGTCTACAAGGCAATAACAGTAATGTTTCTCTGAATGGGAAACCTTTTCCTTCCACCAAAGCAGTCCCCATATCTATCCCCACTACTCTAGCACCCATGTAACTAGCTGCTTACTGCAAATGCTCAGTCCCAAGTAAATCAAAGAACATGTTTCCAGTTGAGATTGACAAATGCATTATGAGACATATATTTTATTAGAAAATAGCATCCAAAAATAGACCAAAGTCCCCTTCAGAGTCTAGTCACAAACAGTAATTTGCCCATTTCTCCTTCTCAGTGGAACATGAACATGAAGCTGCATGAAGCAGAATGTAAAACCATGTTTTGAAATTCAGCAGGTTAGTTCCTTGGCACACATTCCCAAGCAAACGGTGCTTTAAATCCTATCAGCATTTTGCTCGTGGAAATAGGAGTATCAGTTTCTCAGTTGACCAGCCAAATAGAAACAATATGTTTTCAAATCACATTGAAGTGCTTATGATTATATTTAGTTTTCCCACTAAAAGCTGTAAAAAAATGTTCTTGTAGAATAATGTCTTTTCTTTCATTTTGTTCTCCTGAATTTTTCTTTTATAATAATTTAATTAACTTTAGGGACCAGCAATAATTTCAAAAAGAAAACCCCTGTATTTTAAACTATATTACTGCAAAATTTTAATCTTTCTCAAAATTTAGTTAATATATACATTTGTACAGTTTTTGTCATCACAAATACACATTTTTCCACAGAAATTGGTTTTCCTAAGATGATATGCTTTGCTCAGCATCCATGACATGGAGAAGCAGAGAGAGTATTTTGAGCACTTAAAGATTTTTTTATTCAAAATATTTTTTCATATAAACTTGTTCTAATAGTTTTTTCCCAGTTCCTCAAATGAACTTGAGGAATCAGTTCAGTGAAGCCATCAAAGATGAATTTAACCATGACTTAAGCATGACTCAACTCACAAATCCAACCCATTGCTGTGTTTAAATAAACACAAAACTCAGCAGCACAGCTTTGGTATCCACGTTTCTCAGAGCCATAGCTCTCACTAAAATATATTACTCCCTATATAAACGACAACAGCTAGAATTTTTTAACCTCCATTAAAATGCAAAAACGAAGCAGGAATCCCTTTTCCAGCCCTTACCCTGTTAGATTTATGATCAAAAATACGATGTGTTTCTCAACAGGGGGAGGTCACAGAATGGTCTGAGCTAATATCAGAGCCTGTGAAAAAATGCATTGTTGTTTGGTTAACCAGTGTCACACAATTAGGCAATGCTCAAAAATCAATTAGTCATACACTATAGCCAAAATTGCATGTTTTTCTAACTATGGTACATTTTAATGCCTCTAGAAGCCCTGATACTAGTTCTAATGAAGATGTTTTTAAGTTCTATATGACTAAAATTATGCTTTCTTAGAAAAAAAAAGTTTTTCAGATCTGGAAATGATAGAGTTCCTAAAATGTCCAGAACAGCTTTAAAACAATTACTTTTGTCTGCCCTGGTCTGTATTTTCAAAAGCTTTTGGGTCAGTTTGTCTTTCTTCTTTTTCTTCTTTTTTTTTTTTTAATTTAACTAAGATGCAGCTGTGAAAACGGGATTCTTCTTTTGAACTCCTGTATTTACGTTTGCTTCTGGCAGCCCTGAGGAAATGTGATTGTTTTAAAGCTTGCTGCAGAGTTTAAAAGGTTTTAACACAGGAGGCCAGAAGTAACATGTTACACAGTTCAGTGGATTTAGACGTCCAAACTGACTTAATCTCTGTCTGTGGTGATCAGGTGAAGCTGGGCTGTAATTGCAGCATAGGTATGCCGGTGATTCTAGTGGTTAAAGCAGCTAATAAAAAGATTAATAAGTGAAATGGTTCTGAGCTTGACCAGACTTTCCCCAAAGTCAGGACTATTTGTGCACAAAGCAACGTGTCTGATCTGTCTTGAAGGAGAACAAACAAGGTTTTGGTCGATATAGCATTTATATGATTAACCTACATTTTAAGATAGATGGAAGCCAAGACTGTTTTGGTCAAGATGTACCAACTAACACACTGGTCAGCATAAAGCACAAAATGGGTCTCCTGACAAAGGTAGTCCTTACTGCAGAGCTGCCATTACCACAAGGCAAACTGGTCACACTTGTGGCATGAAAGCCAGCAGCCACCGGCCCCAGGTAAGCGTGTCCCTGGGCAGAAGCAGTGAGTGTCAGCCTGCCAGCTGATTTCTTCTGGGGACTGGAGCACTCTCATGGTTTTCTGTATGTATCATGCATGGAGGTGGACTTTTAACCTCAGCTAAAAGTCAAACCTTAAATCTTAGAGCAAAAAATATTCTCAATTCTGATCTTAATCCTAATCAAAGAAAGGTTCAAACTGAGTTTTAGTCTGCTAGTTAATGCGAATCAGCATCAATCCTTTTAAATACTATCACCATACCAAAAGGAACAGACTTTGCTGATGAACTAAAGGCCTTAAGTTTGCTCCAGAAAAATACTTAGGCACACCTCTTAATGGTACATGTGTAAGTAGTACTACAGTGACTAGTAGTCACTCATCTAGCAGGAATGTCCCTTTGGTATGCTGGTGGATCAAGATATCAAGTGATACATGGCTGGTGATAGGTTATATGTTCCAGCCAACACAGATGGTGTTATGGGCAAACTCCTATTCTATTTTGATCACTGAAGCTTTGATCCTATTTCAATGGCACTGGTAATCAGCATCACCTGATTCCACATGTGCAGGTCCAGGGTCTGCTCTGCAGTGAGGTGGTGGGAAACGCTGCTGCAGATTCTACAGCTGCTGCCTCCAGAAGGAGATCCTTCCCAGCAGTACAAGTGAAGAAGGGCAGGAAAATATTATAAAGATCAACATCTCTTCTGTAGTGTTCAATTAATTAAATGACTGTCAGTGTCCAGATCAGCTTCCTCTTCTGGTTTGCTGCTGTCTTTTGTCTTTTTTTTTTCCTTTAACTTGAGGGTACAAGCAAAATCTGATGGCCAAGACATAAAGAGCCATTGTGTTGCATCTTACAGCAAGGGACTACTCTAAATACTCTGGCTTTTGTGGTCCTAGTTACAAGTCGTCCCAAAAGCATGGGAATTCATGGTGAGAAGCTCTGTCCTAATTAATTCCAACATTATGTCCTCAGATTCAACACCATGAGCTAGTGAGAGAGTGATATTAACCACGTCACAAGGGTAAGGTGACTGGCACTTAAATACAGCTTTTTCTGCATGCTGATGTAAATCAACTAGATCCATTGAGGACTCCCCAACCTTTTCACCAGTGTAACTTCATTAGCTGTGTGAATTGTACAGAGAAGAGTTACTCTGGGTGAAATATCCATACAATAGTTTTCTTTTTTTTAGGGTTCAAAGTGCTTCTCTCTCTCCGTCTTGGTGCTGGGAGTGGGAAAAGTGCCTGACTGTGTCAGGATCCATTTTCAGGCTCCTCAGTACAGTGTGTGCCTGGCTTAGCTGGCCTAAGTGTCACTGAAGAGGAATGTGTGTGGGCCATGGACTGCTTTCATCAGCAATATTTGCTGATCACTGCGGTGCTTACAGTGGCAGGAGATCACAGCACTGCTGCTTTTGGGGATATGTCAAGGAGCATTTGGGAGGTAACTGTCCAGAACGACATGCTCTGGTGTGTGAAAGGACAGGGGAGGAAACTGAGTTACTACCAGCCCCCTTTAGTAAAAGAAAAAGCAGATTTTTCATAAGAAAAGTAGTCATTGTCCCAGGGAGGGAGGTGTGAGAAGCCATGGTCCTCTTTCCCCTACTATGCTGAGCTCTCTATGCCAGTGAGGTCTCTATCTGTCAGGACTCAGACTGCATCACTTCAGAGGTTAAAATACAATTTCTTTCTCCAGTGATGGTGAAGGGCTGAGCAAAATGTCTGTCACATTCAACAGAAAATGGAAGGTGCAATATCCTGCATTAAGTATGATAGGACTGAGTCCACAGTCAGCCTTAATACTTGAGAACGTGGGACTATGAAACAGACATATAGTTTTCATTTTCAAAATGTTTGTTCTTAAAATACTTTTTAAAAAAAAAAATCTCCTAAATCTAAAAGGAAATAAGGACACTTGAAAAGATGAGATGACACCCCCAAGCACAGCTTCACTGTGTACCTCCCTCTCCCCCTGAGGAGAGCTGTATGCAGAGAGCAGCAATGAGGTGCACCATAGCCCACACCTGGGAAGTGAAGTTCTGGCTTGGACAGCCTCCTTGAAGTATGCATTTTCTTCACAAATGGTGGCTGTGCAGAGGTCATGGGTATCCCGATCCTCCTCCAGAGCAGAGCAACTAAACCTTTGTCTCTGGGCAGTATGCAAGAGGCCTGTTTGATCTCTTGTTTGTACATGATTTCCACTCATCCCCTTCCAGAGGAACTTGCTGTCCTGTTGAAGAGAGCCCTCCCTCCCAGGACACAGCACAGACCCTTGGTGGGTGTTCCTCTGCACACATGTTTCTAGATAGCAAGTTTGCCAAAGTGCATGCTCCCTCCCCACTATTCTCGTGTTATGTTGGGGGTTTTGACAGCTGCACTGCAAGTTCCTGTCATTGGCAGGAAGGAGGGATTGACACAGCACAGAAGTTCCCAAGTTCTTGGATATATTACTTCTCTTCCCTTTAAAATATGCAAAACAGTTACCTTAAAGTAGACATGAACTAGAGCTAGATGCTTAAGATTCAGATTTTGGCTGTCCTCTGGAGTCTGGACCTTTAGTTCAGGCTTGTTTGATAGCAAGATTTGACCTGCAGTCATGACACCCAATGAGTATGCATCCTAGCCCTGGGCAAACTTTGCTATCTCTCTCTGTGTCAGTGGCTGGGAATTGACTGGTAGCCACAAGTCACTCTCTTCCTGATCACCTACGGTTTTTCAGCGCCTCCCTGCTGGTTCTTGATATTCTCTTCCCTTCCTACGGGGATCTCTTGAGTCCTCAACAGGAGGTTCAGAAGACCCTGGGACATTATGTATTGCTGATTTCTTCTTATTTCTCCTAATTTCTCCTTATCTCCTCATCAGCCTTTAATGTTTTATCCACCACTTATCTTCAGTTTTGGGACATGTATTTTCGCCAGCTGATCTAGGAGATAACAGAGAAATTAGACTTTCTTGATGTTCTGCTTTAACTGTCAGTTACTTAATTCCTTCTGCTGATTCTAAATGGACCTCCTGAGAGAGCTCCAAATAATTTCCTTTCCTCCTGCAGTATGTCCCCTTCAGACACTCAAAGATGCCTGTCTTAGTACTCTGCAGATCAACCTTTCTCCCTTGTATTTTGGCGATAATAGAACACACAATTCTTTTTATATAACCCCACATAAATCAGTCTCTCCAGCCACTCCATCATTTTGCTGTGTTTCTCTGAATTCCTTCCAATTTGTTCTCACTACTGTTACTGAGCTGTCCAGAACTGAATGCAATATTAATATTCCACACACTGTATATAGTACCTGTCAGGCAAAGATTAGGAGCTTTATGAAGATTGATTATTTAAACCTACCAATACCACCAATGATCAAGGAGTCAGTGACTATTATTGCCCCAAATTTGAAAAATTCCACTCATCTACTTATCAAGGTCAATTCATGTTTCTGATGGTTGAGTGAAATGTTAGCTTTTCTTACCCTCACTACAGTGAAGGGTAAGCCGGTACACTTTGGCATCCGGCCACAAAAAGCCTCATATCGTAACAGCATTATGGTATTTGCAGGCGCCTAACGAACGCAGCTGCCAGCCCCAGGTTCAGTCTGTGCACTGCCTGTTGACTGCATGGGAGGGCTCAGTGCTTCAGGAGTCAACCTCAAGCCAGCGTGCCAGGAGAGGAGTGGCTAAGTGAGCAGGTAAGAAAAGTTCATGGGAAAGACGGGTCTCAAATCCTCTCTGGGACTGGAATCTATGTCCGCCCTTTACTCCCCAGAGTGGAAATGGGACATGGGGGAATGGGGCATTTCATACAACCTCTCTGAGGTCAACAATCATTTTCCTGTCTGCATCAAGCAGCTTTCCAGGCTGGTGCTCAAGTCTAAGTATCTGTAATACTTCAGCGTCCAGGTCTTCGGTTTACATTGACTGAAGTACTTTGTAGGGAATGGGTACAGCAAAAACATTTCAAAACCGGACATTAGAACAAATAGCTTTGTCTAAAGCTTATTGTAATAAGATCAGTATGTTATGGTGGGACATGCTACATTATACAAATGAACAGTTTTTTATAGTTACTACAAACAGGTAGAGAGGAGAGCTAGTCTTCAGGTTTTGCTTATATGAAACCTTGAAACATGGCCAGAAGCAAAGAACCTAGACCTGTGTGGTGTATGTTGCAGTGATTTCAAGGAAGCATAGTTATGTTGTCTCCTTTCTCCAACTGCCTCATGCTAGGCTTCTGAGGGATATGTCCCTTGGTCATACCATGGGCAGGGGCTCCCATGATGGACTACCCAGCCCTTAGTGCAGTAACACAGTGATGCATCATGCAGGCTGTAGTCAGACTAATCTTGGCCATAGAAAATGCTGGAATATATGTCCTATCCCATACACCCTTGTCTTCTGCATGAGATGAAATAGAGATGGAACTAATATTTCCAATGTTCTGTTTTCACCAAAAAAATCTGCACCAACAAACAACCAAACAAAACACTTCTGCATGGAGAATTTTAAGAAAAACATATATTCCTCCACTTATGCAGAAAATGGAGTTTATGTTTTAGTGAAATAAACCTGTCCTACCTGTAGGCTTGCTCAGGTAAAATCCTCACTCCATCACACACGCTGTGTAGTTCCCTAGACATTTCCAGTAAGGGGTCAGCAGTGTCTAAAGCTTATTTTCACCCTTGTCATTGGCAGATGAATGAGACTTTTCAGCCATGGCTGTGTTTGGGAGTCTTTCCTGCTGTCCTCTGCCCGTAGACTTAGGCACTATCAGAAATTTCTAGATAACTGTTGCCACACATTCTGCTGAGTTGGTGAATCCCACTGTGGGATCAGTCATGCTGATATACTTAAGCTTCACAAATCTGACCCAGTGCTTAAGCTTATCAGACACTGTAGTGTAGAAGGGGGAATGACCAGAAAAAATGTAGATGGTTTTCTGGAAATTAACAGAAAAATGTAGAATTGCCATGACAATGTAAGTAAAAAGCAGCTTAACCGCTCCCTGGCTTTCCTCAGCATCTTTGTAGATGATAGGTGAAAGCAATGAAAGATAAAGGACCGTGAAGTTGGTGTCTTCATTGTTAATGTCCACTTGCTGATACTCGAGACAGTAACCTGTAATACTTAAACGTTGCTAGGGAAGGCTGTATTTTCAGGGTGGTACTTGCTTTGAGTTCAGATGCTCATGAATTAAAATATTACCACACGTGCACTTTTCTGCCTCATTTCAAATGGACATACAAGCGTACCTGAAACCAGCTAGACAAGTGCTTGGAGCTTCTGTATCTGAACTCACTGTGAACTGTACAGCAAGCATCTTCACAGAGTAGATGGAGCACTTTGTGTAGCTGCAGAAGCATGATGATGGATATCTTCATAAATTCATGGTGAAGCCACTGATCAGTGTGGTAGGAGGCTGTAAATTAGGATGGTGGTTCAAGAGTGCCTGCTCTGAGATTCTGGTGGTGCTGGAGGATGTGTCGTACGATGGGGGAACAGGACTGGTCTGAAGGAAGTCCAAGTTCAAAATCAAGTCTCTTTTCTGAAGGAAGTAATAAGTGATAAGGGTGAGATATGAGACTGAAATGATGGGCTGCTAACAACCCTCAAAGGCTTCTAGATTTAGTTCCCGGAGTTATCATGGGCCAGATGTTCATGCCAACAAGTTTCCTGAGGAAAATATATCTGTTCTACACACACCGATGAGGGAGCACTGCAGAATTGCCATGGAAAACCAATCCATATGGAGTGCTTTCCAATAGTTTTTAAAAATAATGGAAAGAGTCCAGTGGTTTAATTGTGCATAGTCCATCACCCCTCTCTGAAAGGTTGCCTGGCTCTGTCTGCTAAGCTCACGAAAAGGACTAAACCAAATGCTCCTAAACGTGCAGCAGTTAATGTGGAGGAGGAAATTCCCAGTTAACCTCTGGTCTGTTTCCAGCAGCCGTTAATCACAATTCTATCACTAATTTGCTGATTTAATGACTTCTTCAGAACATCTCCTAGCAAGTTGTTATGCGTATTGGAAGGTAACATTGGCTTTGTGCAGCCTGTGTAGCTTTTTTTAGACATGAACAGTGGTGTCAACTTACTTCAGATTCACAAATCACAGAAAGAGAAATTGCTGACAGAACTTCATCATCACTAGGTTTCAAAAGAGGTATCAACACTAACTTGACTTTTCCTGCACAGTTCTCATGCTATTAGGGCTAAGTAACATTTTCCCAAAGAAAAAGGTTTTGAAGAATACCCAAGGGAACACTCAGGGCTTCATTTTTAACCAAGTTGTCCCACAGTTACACCAATGGCAATAATCTATTCTTGTGTATGATACCGTCATTTTTTAGAGTATTCAATATGTACAGTATCTGTACCAGCTAAGGATTTTGGAATTTTCACATAGTTACTGCCAAATTGCAGCTGCCTGCCTGCACACGACATTTTGCAGGCAAAACAGCATTTACTTGTGTTGGCTTTAAAGTATAAACTGGGATATTAAAGACTGATAGTGGCTAGAAAATGTATCAGCAACAATGAGAGAAGGTCTGCCTTCAGGATATTATTTCTGTACATAGAGCATTAGTGTTTGGAGTATTGTGCAATCCATGACTGAGAAACTCTCACCTCACTGGTTAGTTTTTGATGTCTCAATGAGGCATGAAGACAGCAAATCCCTTGGTGGTTGGCAGGAGACATTGATTCATTTCACGGGTCTCAAGAGGGCAAAGACCAAACTTAATAACCTGAGAAGTGAACGTTTTGAGAAGTCTGATGTGGAGCTGGGCCTCCTATTTGAGCTGCTGACGCTTACTCAGCTGAAAGTTGTTCACTTTGTGGAAATTTCTGAGAAGGCCAAAAATAACAGCATTCTGTTCCTCTTTGGAAATCCTTATTCCCTACCCTCTTCCTTTTCATTCAGGAGTTCAGGATGCTAAATCAGGGGCCCTACCCAACCTCTGCTCCTTCCCTTTCCACCCTTGACTCCATGCAAGGATGTCAGTGGAGGTGAATCACAAGCACGGCGCTGAAGTAGTCTACTGTGTTTCATTGTGGAAAAGGATGATTCCATGAACAATGTACCCATGCACCCCACTCCTTGTTTAGCTCCTGTTCCTGACACAGGCTGCTGGGTCTCTCCTCCCCATGGCCAGTAGTACACAATTTCTGGGGCATTGAGAACTACTGCTCCTATCAGCTCATCCTCCTGTTTCCAGGAAAAGCACTAGGCAGAAACTAGGAGTAGAGTTTTTACGGTCATCTTCACTAAAGTAATTTGAAGTTTCAGTGGGAAATAGCAATTATTTACCAAAAAGGACAACTGAAAGTTTTTTACAAGCAAGAATAGGGTGTTTTAGGTCTCTAGCCTACCAAGAGGCATCAGAAAGAAACAAAACCACCAAGGAAAGCAGCATTCTACAGAAATCCTTAATTAATCAAAGCTTTTACCCAAATTCCACCTGAGCTTCTCAGCCTGGGAGTTTCTATGGACAGAGCACTTTAGAAGCCCCAGAGAAAGCTGGTAGGAAAAACACTAAAACTGGAGGAATCAGGTGGAATATGGGCCATGTGAACCTGAGCTGTAACAGCTTAACAATAAGACTGTCAAAGTGAACAGAGATTTTTCTGCTTGCAAAACTCTGAAAGGTAGGTCTAAAAATCAGGAACTGGTCATTATTTCATGTCTAAAGTTTCTCTTACTTCCCATACTTTTTTTTCATGATGACTTCAGTTTATATTTGCCAAACTGGACCACCTTATTTTGATCTGGTACGCACACACAGAAAATGTAAGCACGCTATAAAAGAAAAAAAAAGTGTTATAAATAGAGGATTTGAAAGGTGTTTAAGGTTATGCTTATGGTGTTTCAATGAAATTTAGAGCAGTGGAGTGACTGACATTAAAGGGTACAGAAAAATATAATGTCCTTCCCATGGGAAAAATGTAATTTCAGCCCTAAGGACAAACAAACAGTTGGGACAAGCAGTTGAAATAAAACTTAACTGAGTTTATTTTTTAAAGAAAATAATGGGTTTAGAAATGCTGAAAAGCTGCCTTCAGTTTTAGGTTTGACCTTATTCTTGGCATACCCTTTTCCCCCAAGGGCCTGTGGTGCCCCACGGCCCATGAGGTCTCATGGCCACCCCTTGCCACCCCTTGTCCTGGAGCATGGGCTGGGCCACGCGAGAAGCTGCCAGGCAGGGTTGCATGGCATGTCCCTGCAAGGCTCCCACGGTGCCGTGTAGACACCAGGCATCATGTCAACTCTAAAAAAACATGCTGGGGGCCTTCTGCACTTTGTTTTGTGTCTTCTGTGGAAAATTCCACTGGAAATGATCCATTTCAATGGAAAATGTTTATAATATTGAAACAGACCCATTTTTGATAAGAGAAAGTGTGGGGGTGGAGGGATGCTCTGCTCAAAATACTTCAACTAACTCTACTTAACAGAAGAACTACTCATCTAACTGCTAGTCTAAAAACAATGGATTTACTATGCTTGTTAAACAGAGTTCCAGGGAACTAAACCCACTAATGAATCAGGAATAAATTCAGCTTGCTTTTATTTTTCATCCAAAACTAACAGGCAACCGTAACTTTGGAAACAATGAGTTATACTGCTGGACAGCCTTAATTTTTCATTGTTTTGTTTTGAAACTGTGTGTTGCCAGTTAATAAAATGACCTGCATTGGAAGGACTCAGCATAGCTTTTTAAATGCTTCAAGGTGATCAAAATGTTTCAGGTTGATCCACGTTAATTCTTTCAGTATGTTTTGCCTTTCTGAAAAATCCAGAAATGTTTTTGGGCCAAGCCATGTTAATGCAGCTCTGATGATTACAATTTAATGCAATTTGTAATGTACTTAAGAAAACAGAGCTTATCAATCTTAATGAGACTTCACCTTCTCTGGAACAAAAGATCTTAAGTAAGTCACACCTGGAAACAAGATTCCTAAATTTCTTGGATTATTCAGAAAATCTTCTCTGCATATATTTCCTGCAAGTCAGGCTGATGATTGTGCACACTCTATTAGAAATACATGGCACAGCTGCATCAATGGCATATTAATTCCTCCTGAAAGACCAGAATACCAGATCTATTATTCCTGATCACATCAGGCCACAGTACAGGGGTTGTTTATATTCGCCTGGTGACTGACTGAGCAAATGATGTGAAATGATCCATCCCTGCAGCTCTGACCTCATGGTACTGCAAGGGCCCAGAAGGAGATGGAGTTCACTGAGACATCTCTTCAAAGTTTATTTCAGATTTGGTGGAGCATGAGGTCTTCTGTTTAGGATTTTATTATCTAATCTGTTCTCTAACATACTGCGTTAAAAACAAACACTTGTCATCTGTTTCCAGACACAGAAACAGTCCTATATTCCCTCCACCTTTGTACAATGCATTCCAGCCACAAAGATTGTTTTTTCACTATCCCTGATGTCCTGTTTAGAATGAAGAATGACTCTCTATTTGGCCTGGGTATGGTTATTTACAAGTGTTTGTAAAATGTCTAAGACCAAGAAGGAAAGGAGAGAAAAAAGGCCAAAGGGACTGAAGGTGGGAAAGGACCATTAGCAATTGTTTGTTTTATTTAAAGTAAAAGTTCATTCTGGTGCTGTTTTAAAAAAATAAACCCATGTATTTTATTGCATGTGCTTGGGCCCAGCACAGGCATTTTGGCCAGAGGGCTGCAGTGAAAGGTGGGATTTTTTCCCACTGATAACATGCAGGGTCTAAGTGGCATATTTGCTGAGCAATTCTTGTGAGATGCATCACAGCTGAGCCATCTAGGGACTGGCATTAACCTTTCATGTTTCATTTGTGTTTCTTTTAGTCAAATCTGCAAACGATGGAGCTCGTGCATGCACCAGCCCCAGATGGTACCGTGCCGGAGGTTTTGCTCTGGACGGCGAGTCACACGCAACAGTGGATGTAAAGCTGGCTCAGATGCTGTTACCAAGGAGGCCCTGACACCTTCCCCCAGCTGGAAACGTCTTGCAATGCTGCCCAGCTCATGCCAGCTCTTGCACTTGCTCTCAGGTCTGCAGGGAGGGGGAGTGTACCGGTGGGCACCCCAAGCCCCCGCACCAGGGCCAGCCCCAAGCCTCGCTGCCTGAACAAGAGGACCAGAGCCAGGCTGAAAGCCTGTGTCTTTCTTCCCTCACTGCCACCCTATTAACATCCTGAGCAAAAATACCCTCTTGAAATACTTCATCCTTCAAACTTTCTTGGCTTTCCCGCAGAAATACGCACTTGCTTTTCTTTTTAGACGGTGGTTTGAAAATAAACATAACTTCTAGGTCCACTTAATCAAGAAGCCCACAGCATTTATTTATTTACTCAATTTTGGGACCAGACCAGTCATTAAATTCTCTCTGTGGTTTTAGGGGCCTTCCAGTCTTCTGTAACACTTCTGTTTGCTTAGATCTCTCTGCTCTCTGTCTATTAATGCTCTTTCTTCAGACACCTCCCCATCTTCTGAGTCTCCTTTTCTAGGAAACAGTAGGTGTATTTACGCAGGCCAGGTTTTTCCCATATTTACCCCTTTGTACTCTTTAACCTCTTTGGGTGGAGAAGGGAGGGAAGAGAGTGAAAATGAGGGGTAGGGAAGGAGGAAAAGTGAAACCCTGTCTGTTCCAAACCTTAGCTCCAGATAAAGCTCAAGTTCCACATATGGGGCCAGAAGGGTGTATGTCTCAGATAAAAATTATCAGTAAACTGGTTTTCCAACATACAGATTCTCTTCTCAGTTTCCATCTGGAAAATTTAACTTCCCTAACATTTGATATGTTCAGAAAGCTTCTGGTTTTGATAAGGCTATATTTTCTATCAGGAGAATTTTTCAGTTACACACATTTGAACAGATCCACCATTGCACATACCCTACTCTGCCACTGTGCCTTGGACACCTTACATAAAAACACTCAACACATCCAAGGGTCCTTTCTAGTTTTCAGCTCGCTGTAAGGTAGAATATTTTCTGGTTTTTGACAGAAGGAGGATACCAGAGCACAGTGACACTTACCTTATTTCTGTTAGGTTCTTTCCTGGGTGCTGATATCTTCTAAAAGTCCAGAAAATATTTCTGTTCATGGTACAGTCCTGCACACTCACTCTCAGTCTTGCCATCTTGCTACCCCATCCCACTGTTACGTAGAAATGTGTGTGTGGGGGGGGTATTTCTGTTTCATTATTCCTATTATTCCTTTGAGGCAGAGGGTCCATGATCAAAGTCAGCAAATAGGCTTTAATGAGGAAAAAACAGAACTAAAGTTACCATAGAAAGCTGTAGCAGTTCTTTAAGAAGGACAAGCTGTGGAGTTTACTGAGCCATACCTGTTATAAACCTGCTGCAGTCTGACCAAGGCAACTGCTGCTAGGCTTTCGGGTATTTATATTGGCCAAATACACTTAATTTGCAAGACAAAACAAAAAAGTCAAGGGTTTTGTGTGTGTGGTCTGTTTGAGGAGTGCTGTTTTCTGAGTTATTTAATCTGGAGAGAAGAAAAACATATTGCAGGCCAGTTTATTTTATTTTATAATTTACTACTCAGTAAAGAAAAGAAATGCCTTCAGGGCCCCAATTAACATGTAGTAGTAGTATCACTTGGAGACTGCAATGTGCAGGACACAGAAGTAGAATGTTTCCACTCTAGCAATGAGGAGAGGTTCCCATCAGGGAGGAAAACCTGAGCTGTGGCTGGTACTGGCCACCCCAGGAGGTGTGCATGGGCTTGGTTTTCATTTTTCATTATGTGCTGTTCAGAGCATCTTAGTTTAGGCTTGTTACACTATATGTTGAATCAACAAACTGTGCTTGATAAGCAAGCAGAGGATTAATAGTATTGACATCTTGTTTGGGACAAATGCACTTCCACTGGGTTCCTGCACCCCTGTGGGTCTGTGCAGAACATGTGTCTCCTGTGGTGGGCAGCAGATACCTTTAGCCAAAAAAAAAGAAACCTTGGATTGTTCCTCTCCAGCTTAGAATTTTCGGCAGACACATGGGGGAAAACGGGTGCAGGAGTGATGACAGTATTGAGTCTAACAATGATAACATTTCCCTTGGCTGGAGCTGATGCACAGAGGACATCAGCCCTGGTTTTGTTGCTACTTGGCAACAAACTGGGTTTTCAGTGAATCAACATTTTGATTCTGGTGCTAAGACTCCAAATTCCTTTATGGATACTTCATTTCCAAA
This sequence comes from Pandion haliaetus, assembly GCA_013401275.1. Lineage (NCBI taxonomy): Eukaryota > Metazoa > Chordata > Aves > Accipitriformes > Pandionidae > Pandion > Pandion haliaetus. Next base: position 3,495 of record VYZV01000919.1, on the reverse strand, counting down.
ATTGCTCTTGGAGGTTTTGTGGTAATGCTTCCTTATTGCACCATAGCCCCAGTGCGAATGCACTGTGGGGACAGAAAGAACTGGGAATAAAGGACAAGGGAGGCAAAGGAAATATCAGTTAAGTTCTTGGAGCTTCTGGAGGATTACAGTGTCCCCAGGAGAGCTGGAGGCAGTGTGGCCACTCTCTGTCAAGCAGCCACAGCCGGTCCTGTCCCTTGGGTCTGCCACAGGCAGCTGCAGCCAGGGGCATCAAGCCACAGCTGGCAGTAAGGCTAGGATGGGAATTCTGTGTTTATAAGCAAGCAGGATTGCTGCCGGGGTTGAATAACCACGTCTGTTTGACTCAGAAACAAGAGGAACCAAGAGAAGAGTTCACTCAAGATGTGCATAAAATTATTCTTGCCTTCACAGTAGAATGGTTTAACCAAACCTAACACAGTGAAATTGTTGGACTCACAGTGGGGACCTCAGTCCTTCTGGAGGCTGACTTTCCCAACAGACATAGTGTACTGGGAGAGGAACAGTGGCTTAGCACAATGATGGCCAGCTAGGGAGTAGGCAATGAACCTGCCTGGGAAAACTCTACCCTCAGTCCCTGCATGTGAAACTCCACTGTTTCTGTTTTACTCTTTCATGTGGTACTACTGGCTCTGGCTGGCAAGCACACACTGCTTTCCTTCCACACTTTCAGGGTGAAAAACACCTTAGGGAAGATGCATTGGAGGTTGTCCTGTCCACAGGGGGCTGCTTCTCCTGAAATCTCTCATTTGTAACAGGCTCTTGGGCTCGCTGGACTCATGCACCTCCAAAGGGAAAGGGAATGTAAGTGAGCCTTGTAATGGACTGCAGTGACTACCCATGCTCTGGTGAAAACATGGCTTTGCAGGGCCCATAGGGTCCTGCGCGCTGCTGGTGCTCGAGCTACAGCCTCAGGAGTACAGCTGGAGAGGAGCAGTGCTGCCAAGCACAGGAGAGCGAAGGAGCAAGGACGGTGAAGTGTCACAAGCTGGAATCTGGCCACGGTGCTATGCTGAGCATTTCTGCACTTGCAGAAGTTGCCATGGCATTTTAATAACTGCTGGTGATTTAACAGCCCATCTGGAAGACAGCAGCACTGGTACAGCTGGGTTCGTGCACACACATCATTGCCTATGATGCTCTAATGAGGCAGCTTTCTTTTAGAAACCAAGGGGGAACCTATTTTGTGCCTCCTTCTATACCTGCATGTTCACACATTAGCAGGTCTGTCCTTCTGTGTTCCCTGGTTACAATTGTACTGTGTCTCCAGTTTGCAATATTCTTCATTTATAGCAGGGGACCAGGGCAGGTGTAGAGAAAAAGCAAATTGTGTACACCTGCAGGACACAGATAAGTCCTTCTTTGCCCTTCTCCTGTATCTGTCATTCAGCTCAGAGGGAGCCAGAAGCATTGACTTCCATTCAGCAGAAGCAACTGTTCTGCTCAACTTTCTGTGCACAGTGGCACAGAAAAAGTGGACATTCCCACTCTGGGCCTTTGCAATTGCATGTAGGAAGTCTTCAAAAAGTTCTGTCCTGATGCCCAAATCCTGCTTGATGCTTCTTGGTGAATGTGGTTTCTCTGATTTATTTCAAAACTTCTCCACTTCAGGCTGGTACAGACTGTACTGAAGAATCCAGTTTCAAAATGCTGCCCTTGCAACTGTTATACAGTTGTTTTCTAGTCCTTTCCTCTAATTCTTCTTGCCTTTTGGTAGGGACTATCAAGAGATTCGGGAAACAATAAATAGAATTGTTGTTTATCTTAGGAGAATATGGGATGTTGGCTCAAGGAACTTTGCTGACTGTGTCGGCTAGCCTTGGACATTTCCTTTGGCATATCTATAATTGCTTTAAGAAACGTGCTCATGCTGAGCCAACTTCTGATACTGTAGATTCAACTACTTGATTTCAGATACATGGCCAAGTTCTGCCCCCTGCCTTACCGGGATTGCCCCAGCATAACAAAAGTGTAATGTGTCCCACAGCTCTCAGGTATTTGATTTCTTCATTATAACTTATTGCTTTCAGGATATTTGTGTCTTGGATGAAATTTTAAACTTCTGGGAGAGGTAGTTAATAGGAGGGAGAGGGAGAAAAGGAAACTATACAATATATCTAACAAATATGTGACATCTAATTTAAAAATCTATTGTTTTCTTTCAACAAAAGGGGAAGAAAGCAATGCAGCCATATTCCCTCTTTCCCCAGGATATTGGCGCAAGTCCTGGATCCACTGAAATTTATAGGGAGATGTAATTAATTAACTTCAAATACCAGATTAGCTCATGGATTCAATATATCTCCATTCTGACATAGATGTAAAAAAGCTTTTGATTAATGATCAAACCTTGCTCAGGTATTTGAGGGCTTTTACTTACTAGTCACAGCTTTTTCTGGGATTCTATCTATATCAGTGCACAAAGTGACTTCAAAGTCAGTGTCTGTTATTCATTACTGGTACTGCAGATGAAGCCTACAGGCTGCAACCTTGGCCCTGTTAAGTCACTCACACTTTAATCACCAACTTCAGCAGCAACCAAACTTCATTCTGGTGCTTCTCTTGATAAACTTCTTTAATAAACAAAACAAAAACCCCTATATGACCAAAGGCTATTGCCTGCCCTGAAGAGCTTGTGAGGTTAGGCAGAAGGTCGTTGTTATGGGTTTGTGTGGCACGGTTTCTTTGGTAGTGGGGGAGGGGGCTGCAGAGGTGGCTCCTGTAAGAAGCTGCTAGAAGCTTCCCTGGCTCCCAGATGGACCCGCCTCTGGCCCAG
>VYZV01000917.1:45005-56439 GCA_013401275.1 Pandion haliaetus | reverse complement strand
TATATTCCAGACATGACTGCATAATTCAGACAAGTTTAAAAAAAGTATGCTGAAAGAAGATACTACCAAGGACTTCCCACTAGCCCTGCTGAGCATATTTTACTTGACCTACCCTACTAATCTCAGCAAGTTGGCCCTTAGCAACAGATGCAAAGCTCATATGACCACTTCCAAATCCTTGTTGCAGCTCCACCTCCAGCCTTTGATCGTTTTTAGTCTGGAAGTACCAAATGGATTTCTGCTCCTTGGACTATGTAGCAGCCTCCTTGTAACCCACCAGGTGATCTCTCTAGCACCAGGAAGTGGGATTACTCATCTCAACTTCAGCTGCATTTCTCCCCATCACATACAGAAAGAGATATATTGGATACTAATAAGATAAATTTCAGTTATCTTAACTGCTTACAGACTGTTTTGATTATTGTGCTATAGGATTAGACATCAAATCACAAAACTACAACAATATAATATATATGCATTCTGACATAAATTTTGACATTCAGCAGTCTGACACAAAAGTAGCTAAATTGTAGGATGAAATCTACCTGAATGGGTTTTCATTCCTCTAAATATTATGAAACTGTAAACACATAAATTGCTTGAAGTATAATTTACTTTTGCACAAACTTATCATAAAATGGAATAAAGTTAGAAAGACTACTTTGTATCACAAAAGGTCTTTACCTTAAGATAAGCATTTAAAAAGGCAAACTGAACTCTTCAGAAACACTGTAAAGCACTGCAAAGCATACAAAAGGAAAAGCTGTCTATACAAAACTAACTCAGAAAACATTCAGGCATTAAGAATTGCACCTAAGTCAAAATGCACTCGCTTNTATTCTCCTACACTCATCCCTGGCTGGTTTCCAGACAGCCTGAAGGATTTTGCTATGCCATTGCAATGACAGCAAAGGAATCCTGTGTCCCAAGTTGCACAGGGGCTTTTTAGTGTATTATTTTGAAACAATTAATTTTTGAAATACTATCTTGGAAATATGACTGGGGTGATTCCTGTATACAAATGCTGGATCTCAGATGTAGTTGTTTATGCCTAGTCTCGGGCTGATAAAGTCACACAAACTTGCAGTTTTTATTAGCATTTTTTATTTCTTTCTTAATTTATATTTAATTCCAAGTTCACAGAACTACACAGGACATTCTGGCAGCTGGTACAATCACATGTGAAGTCATAAGCCAAAGACTCCCATGACAAAATGTCAAATCAGCAACCCTCTGATAAGACACCAGCAACAGAAAGAAATCTGCCTCATCTGGACCGCCAGAACACAGCCTGCTTGAGCTACATGGAGACACATCAAGTCAGGAACCATTATAAGAAGTCCAAGCCAGCCTGATCATACTATTCTCTCTTCAGTATTGTCTAACAAAGAAAAGCAGAACACTATGCCCCATGACAACGCAACTTATTGACCTAGACAGTGGTACTGTGACATTAGTTCATATGCTAGGGCTGAAAGCAGTTTCTTACTTGGAGACCAGAATAGTGCATCCCTTGACTCCTTAGAAAAGAGGCTTTTCTTAAAAGTTTTTATTATCCCTCTTTTAGTTACAAGATTCCTGTAGGATCCAGTAGATTAGATGAGCTTTTCTTTTAGCTTCATTTTTTTCCAGGAGTACAGTACTACTACTCTATTCCCTTCCAACAGAAGTTCAGGAAGAATTTTTCCCAAAACATGCTGATTCTACTAAAAGAATGGCAAGCACCTGACATTTTCCTTTCTTCACCTCATCATTCTTTTCACTTTTTTTCCTTGGCCTAAAAAAGGTTTCACTGCCAAAGGAGGTGGGGAAGACTCATCAGTGAGAGCGGTTTGCTGCAACAATTATCTAAAACTCAAGGTCAAATGTTTCTCTTAGTAACAACTGTAGATGCACGCACGCAAAAACACATTCAGTCTCGTCGCAGTGAGTGCTGTCTTGTATTTGAGTACATACACTATGAAATAATTTTTATGTATAGTAAATGTGAATACGAGTTTATGCATAAAAACATCCAACCTCCAGAAAAAAAAATCTAATTACAAATAAGAGGAAGTGTGTAGTTTCCCATATGTTTGTAACTTCTAGTTTCTAAATTTGTAAGTGGCTCTGCAACAATGTAAACACTAGATTTTGGATTACCTTTCCTATTACAGTCTATATCCAGCAAAGAAAACATAACATAGTAAAAAAAATCACAACGTTTGGTACAAGGTAACCAGACATGAGGCTTTCAGTCAGGCTGTGGCATATTCTTACCTCTCCGTTGGGGAAAGCAGCAGTCTATGTGCTCCTATCTCATATGCCCGTATCAAAACTCATCTCTCTACTCAAGCATTCAAGTGGGGAGGTAACATCTGGGCACACTACTCAAGAATGAGTTTTAGAGAAGAAAAGGTCCTATCATTACTTACTAATTCAGAACAATATATTATTACTTGTAAGGTCTCTAAAAAGCATTCCAAGTACTACAGAGAAATGTGTCTGTTTCTAAAGGCAGCAAAAGGAAGACGACACAATTTCCATTACCCAGGTGAAGATACACAGCAGCAACAGCAGTGAGATATTAGCATTTGTTAAGGCAGAATCAAAACCAAGCCCTGCTTGAAAGGGGAAGAGGGTAACGGTATGCTTTTAATTGTGGCTAGCACATAAGACGTAAGGCCAACACTAACTGGAGGGCATGAAAGGAGAGTTTAGCCCCTTGCTTACTGTCCTCTCAAATGCACAACTAAATAGAAGGGAAATCAGCATTTGAATTTGACCAGCTAGTGAATGAGAAGCAGCCCACTGCAAGGAAAGGGATGAAGACATCTGGCCTCTGTAGTGAGGACACTGTCCTTGCACACTGGGAGCCAGAAGCAACAGAAGTGTGCTGGAATCCTGCAGACAGACCACAGCAGCTCCATCCACATCCTGTGCATGCACTGAAGGACACACTCTTACTTTTATCCCAATGCTGAGGGACCTTATGAGCTGCAAACTATCAGCTAAACAAATACTTAGCCATAAGCACCACAAGACAAGATCTGCTTTTGGACAACTGTGAAAAACTTGATTTATTTACATCTTCACAGTGTGGGCAAATATAAGAAATCTCAATTAACACATGTAGCTGCCCTGACATACTGGAAACTGTAAATAAATACTGGAAACTGTTAACACAAGCACACTGAACAGCCACAGAAGGTCCAGTTACTTTCAATGAACACTTTCCTGTTCCTGTAGTCTGTTAGTCTTAGACCATATTAACGTGCATGACGTTTTCTTTCCAGGAATCTGGAGATACTTCCTTCATATAATCAAGAAGATATTTTTTTCTTCCTGAAGTACCACCACCATCTCAACTGACCAGCTTGTGAAAACGTATAATGCACCTGCTGGCACTACATGCCATTGCAGAGGCTTTTAGCTGTGATAACAGCAGGTTTATTTTAATAAGCTGCAGTGTTTTGGTAAGTAATGCATGTGTCTATTGAATTGATACATACATTTTAAATATTAATGCTATATCCAAGCTAGATGAAAGCATTAGAGAAGACAGAATAAGTAATTTAATAAGGTGGGGCATTTAATTCCCTGATGCACGCTAGCAGCATGTGAAATGGTGAGTTCAGCCCTTGAATAAAGCAACCAGAATGCCTCCTGTTTTCTTTCAAATTTAATTGCTATCACCCATAGGAAGTCAAAACCACTAGCTGGAACTCATTAAATAGTGTGATAAAGCTGGAAGTCTGAGGAGTAAAATGTAAATTCAACATTAATGAAGTAGCATTTACTCAACTGTCATCATTGATTACACTTGTCCACCTACACAACAAAGTTACAGAATTAAACATTTGTGTTACAGCTTCTGTCTGCCTGTATTCATAAAGCAGTAAAAAGAGTTTTTAACCCAAACCTATCTTCCTACAGGATGTTTTAATTCTGAACAATCGAAAGCAAGCAAAAAAAATATCTAATACCACCTTTGGTTTGCTGAGCCAGAAGTGAACCACTAGTAAAGAGTTAGTGAGTTGAGACTACCTGTCTTCATATTGCAGATGTCAGTTATTATGTTTCTCTGTACTTTTTTTCAGTCAGTTAAGGTGATGATAACCAACTAGTAATTATTTGGGTCACCCCCACTATCTCTTCTCCAAATATGAAAAGGAAAGTAGTATTTTTCAAGGTTTCTGAAGTTTCCTTGGTATTCTATGACTTATTAAATATAATTAGCAGATCAGCCAGGTCCAACTGTGAGAAAAGGTTATTGAGATTGCAAACCTTTCCTAACAGGTATCACCTAAGACTCCTGTGCAGAACGTGGGGGTCTTTCTTTCCAAGATTCAAATATTTGTCATATTAATGTCTTTACATTACTTTTAAAATCAGAAATCTAAAAAAAAAAAGAAAAAAAAAAGTCTTACAACTCTGCTATAATATCCTTCTGTACATAAAATATTTAAACTCTTCCTCCACAGCCATGTCAGCTACAGATCCTTCCTTTTATCCAAATTTCTGTGTTGGTTTCTAACACCCTTCTATTCCCTCCCCAAACATTTTTCCTTTTGAAATGAAGGTATTTAACAGTCTTCATCTACCACTGTGAACAAGTTCAATAAAAAGCCCTAATGAGAAAGAATCTTAATTATCTTTATTAAGTAATAAACGCATATTTTTAATGAAATCAGGAGTTAAAATAATTAATATTGAATAGAGTACATAGTGTTAGAAAATGGTTGTCATAGCTTCTAGGAAACAAGAGCCATTTACAGCTGGCACAATAAAGTTTTCAAATTTTTTCCAATTGTCAAACTGTTCCTTTGACTCCTGTTTCCCCCAGTAACTGCCTTACGAATCCCTCCCTTTGTGGCACTCACAGCAGGACTTTCTCGATCTAATTGCCCAGGAAGACATTTTCCTTCACTGCTGCAGTCTCGAAATCTACTATTTCCAGTCACAATTTCTCCTTTGGTCTGGGTGCTAGCATCCCCACTATCCACTAGAAGTAGTTATTTTCCAGCAGAAACAAACGGGGAAACTACGACACTGTTCAACCATCCGCATTTGCTAGCTGCAGCCATGGTTCTAAACAAAGGACAACATCCATCTTTCCTACACTCCTTCCAAAAATGTGTTTGCTGGATGACTGACTTCTATCTTAAGAGCCTCAGTACTCAGCTGCTGCACATTACTTTTGCTCTCCGTTTTAACCATCAAGGTTTCTTGAAGCTCGATAGTCTTCCCTAAGAAGCACCCTAGGCATCTCGCTGACCTGTTCCAGGTCTCAGGGCCCAGGCACATGACACTCACAGCAGTCAGATGAGGGACCAAAGGCACAACTCGGCACCTACCTCAAAGCATGCCATTCACAATTTTATCCCCTGAGGTTTGTTTGCCATTTTGATACCCTTGCTCAGGCTGGTCATGGCAGCTGGAAGGTGGTCCAAGTCACTGTCTGTATCATATTTCAAACACACAACAAGCTTCTGAAGCAGGGAGCCATGCACTGCAGCTCGATCGGAGCAGTTTGACTTGCTGGGCTATAGTACTTCTAGACTCTTCTTAACACCAGGACAAAATTTCTAGCACATCTAACTTTGATGTTATTAAAGTAACAGATTTGGATCTTTGGAGAAGTAACCAATCTTTAAATAAGAAACCTACAACAACTCTGTGGTACTGAGTGGATGTTCCTTTCCCATAGAAAATTAAATGCTAGAACTTAAGTTGGCAGGACTGAAGTTACAAGTTAGCTATGTACTGGAGGTAACACAGACTTACTGAATCAGTTAACCTTGGAGATTAGACAGCAAAAGGCCCCTTTCAGGGTCTCTAGGATCTACAGATGGCAAAAGAGCAGCCAGGGTAGGGTGTGCCCCAGGCAAGGCAGCTAACAAAGGGCTGCTGTTTGTCCTGGTGGGAGCAGCAGTAACTGTGCCTTGGGCTGCTAGGAGGGACAGCATTAGGGGAGGAGCTACGATTTTTAGATATGACCTGCAGAGTAGACTTCATACCCTCATTAGACTTCAGCCTCTATTCACCTTAACAAGGGAACAAGCTGCTCATTCAGAAGTTGGTTTTGGTCACTTCTCCAGCACTACTAGTCTCAAGATGATGCAGCTTCAGCGTTCCCTCTTAGACACACAAATTTCACTTACAATGCAATCCTAGCACACAGTTAACTGTGTTCACAGCTTCCCAAATGACCCAGATTACAATGAGATAATTAACTGCTCATGAACAGCTATTCATTGAAAACCTCTACCACAGTATCTGTTAAGCCATTGAAAACCTTCATTACTGTATCTGTCAAACCTCTGAGAAGACATTTAAGACTGTTTCTTTAGATCAGTTCTTTTTGCAACTCTTCTGGACTGTGATAAAAAAAAGCAAGACTTTCTATCAGCTGAACTTGCAAGGTGTTTCTAAAAACACACAAAAAAACCCCTCTCCATCTGCCAGTTGAAGCTTCTGATTTGGCCACATGTATTATTTATAATTAGCAATATCAAGTCTGTTTCTTTAGTAAGCATTCATGGCATATTGTCTGTGAAACAACGGCTCTGCATTTCCTATCTGAAACTACATTGTTCCTTCTGGAACAGCTTCAGTTGCTAAAGCCAAGCTCAGTCCACCAAACAATACATTATTGATGCAATAAAGATCTCAAATGGATGTGTACATTTCCAGGTTCTGAGACATAATTAGTAGCTCTGAAGAAGTTTTACTCTACACTTAAACTTGTTATACAATTTCTAGTGCAATGTGTTTTGTAGTCAGTCATCATTAACTGTTGGCTGTATTAGCAATACACTTTCCTATTTTTTCAAAACTTATACCATAATATATAATGAAATAACATAAGAAAATTTATTCAGTCTTGACTTAAAAAAGAGGCTGTCTTTACAAGACAATAAAGCAACACACAATTAAGAATACTTAGACCACATATTGGTTACAATGGTGTTTCACAGCTTTATTTATTAATACTAAGCATGATATAAAATTATTCTTGTTCTTTCATACTAATCCAACATGTTATTCAGGACCGTAGAAAACAAGCAACAACCTAGTCCAGTATCAGAAAACGGTGGGCAAAAAAAAAGAGTAATCATAAGGTAGTCCTACCTGGATGACCGTCTGTACTTCAACAGGGACTTAAGATCGCATTTTCCAAATTGTGGAGCTGAGAACCTATGGAGCCTGGAAGAAAAAGGAAAGGCTAATAGTAATATGACAGTGGTTCTAGTCAGTGTTGGAAATACTACGTATTTTCATGTTTTTATTCTAAATGTTAGGAGCATAAGTTTAAGGTAGTTAACTTCCCAATGACTGTTTCTCTATGAAGCCCTGCAGAAATAAGAAAAGTCAGAAGAGACTTATTTAAACCAGGGGAGAGAAGATTTCAGGTTGCAAATTTGTTCTGCCTCCATGCCTGTCCTAGACAAATTGGTCTTAAAGCAGTTATTAAGCAAAATGGTGATTTCAAAATGGGTACAGGTAAGCTTTATCTGACATATAAATATCCATAAGACTTCACAGACGTATAAAGCATGATTATATATGAACAACATGCAAGTTCTGATACAAAACTAAGTGTAAGCCTTCTCCTATTGCACTTAATGGGTCCATATTGAAAACACTTTAAGTACTTGTGACTTCATGCTCATTTCTTTGCTTCATGGTAGCTAATCACTCTGCATTGGAAAGTCAGCAATAACCTCAAAACCATTACTAGCTATGCACGCTGACATTTAGCAAATGTCTTTTTCAACACTCCACCTGGCATTCTGCACTGCCTACTCCTTGTACAAACTGAAAACACCTGATGTCTCCTCTTGGCAATGAACTGCAGAAGCAGAAATGGAGCAGCGGACCACAGAATGCACATGGGGAACAGAACCACGGCATCCCTGTTACGTGTATGGCAAGCACCTAACAGTCAAAACAGGGAGGAAAACATCAAGGTGGGACTATTCTTTCCCTGTTCATAGGTCATCATCTCTTCTGCACACTGCAAACTACAATATTCACATCTCCAATTTCATAGTTCTATAGTATAGTTTGTAGTTATAGTTTATGAATTAGTTCAATGATTACCTTTAAATACTGATACCCTTGAGGGTGTAAACAATGAGTTCATTTCAGGAGCTTTTGGTTGCAGGCTTATTACATGACTTACCATATTGCACATGGTTCGAGAACTAAGAAAGCTTGAAGTTTTTTTTCTTTAAAACTAGCAAAAAATTGCCAAAGTTGATTTTTTTTCTTCTATTAAAATATTCTTTTATTAAAATATTACATACTTTAAGGGGGTACTGTCTAGGCTGGATTTTAGTTTGATCTATTATTTCATATAAGTAACAAAAGAACAGCAATAGTGGGATCATGTTAACCTTCACAGCTCAATGGAAAAGCCACAAAACCCAAGACATTGGCCACAGTAACAAGGTGTGAACCCAGGAGATTAAATATACTGAAACCCTTTTACATTAGCAGCTCATCTTTTCTCCAGAGCTAACAACCGGGAGATAAGGTTGATTCTACCCCTGATTCACAATGTAGATTGATAAACCATTTTCAGGACAAAACCTGGAGTGCTGAAAACTAGTCTGCTTAATTCTATTGCTTAAGAACACATGGAATTTGTTAGTCTTCCAAAGTGGAGAGAAAATTCAAGTTGTGTTCTTCGGTAGCTAAGCATAGTGAACATAGGTATTCAAGAACACCAAAGTAAAGTTTTGTGCATCTTCAGACATACACTGGTTTTGCTTTTTGCTGGTTTTCCCCTAAATGCAAGACTGCTAGCTGAAAAAAAGAGTACATCAGTGTAGCTCTATCATTTGTCACTGTCTTTGGAAACTCACTTGTCAAAGAACCTTACTGAATACCTTATGGTAATGCTCAAATTTGTTCTGTAAAATACGAAAACATGGAGTCAGATCTGCCATATAGCCACCATGACATGGATCAAGAGCTAGCGGTCTGAAATGTCATGGGATGTCAAGGATACTGCACTGCAAATAACAAAAGTTATTTGAAGTGTATTAAGTAATGCTTGTTCCCTATCTTTCTACTTCTGTAATACAGGGCAAGGCACTGTATTAGATAAGTACGATATCACTTGTGATGTAAACACCCATGATCCACTGAAAGCAGGTATAAATGAATTCTATTATTGTATTTGTAAGACTAAAACTAGTAAGTGATGAGTCAATATACTGCATCTTTTCCTTAATGAACAAGAAACAGTAGCAACCAGGATGAAAACTTTTCAGGAGATGGGGTCAGGAAGAGAATGTACACCACAGGCTGGGATTAAACTGCATCAGCACAACTATGTGGGAAGATTTCATGACTCCTACACATAATTCACGTAGTTCTAGATGGTGAAACTTGCTTAATTCACTGCAACAACTTTCCAAAAGATACTCTAGAAGACAACTAGCAGACACATTGCTAGCAGCAAGACCTGCTTTTACTTATTATCATAGCAAGTTCTACAGTAAACCTTAACAGAGAAACCACTTTAGAGGGAAGATGCTACTGAACTACTTTCTATAGATCCCTTCTGCTCCCTTCCATATGCTAGAGATATATGAAAGGTTTATGGTTGCCCAGGCACTTGCCACATAAAAAGGGGAGATTCAGCACAGGAAAGCTGAACTAAGGCTGGAGTTGCAGTGAAAGGGAACGTTGCAACATCTAAGAACGGGTGGGAGTTGCAGCAGATTCCAACAATATCTTCGTCAGAAGCACAGTACTTCTACAAGGCGCTCAGGAAAGGACTAGAAGTTGCCACTTAGAAAACATACTTGTGACCATTTCCTATCAGGAGTTAGGATGTCCTAAAAATGTTAACAAAAATGCAAATAAGCATCCAAAGTAATAGTACATTCATTAGCCTCCTTTCTCTGCATGTGATATTTACTTTTGTACTGTACTCTTAAAAACTTACAGCTCTGACACCTGCCTAATTTAAAACTTAAATTCTAAATGGCATGCTATTACACAGAAAACATTTTATTACAAATAGAAAAATGCCATACTAGATCAGGTTCAAGGTTCATCTAACACAGTATCCTGTCTCTAATAAGGGCTGCTAGTGGATGCCTAAAGAAGAGAACAAGAACAGAGTAAACAGACAGCAACCCTTCCTTGATGTACTTTGCCAGCTGACAGCAATCTGCAGCTCTGGGACTTCCTCCGTCTCTTTTTAAGTGTACACGTGTAAATATAAACACATTCACATTAAAGTCCAAAGCTACTCTGAGTCTGCAATCTCTTAAATCAACTTTTCACCATTTAGGCTACATCTTTACTTCTTTTCATTCTGATGAATAAACCAGCACAGTTGAAACTGATGAGTCTCATTCATTTATTCCCTAGCTCTACAAGATTAAATCCCCAAACCTAAATTAACTGTTGCTTTAAGACAGCTTTTAGAAGCTACATGCAATCACCCATTCTGAATACGAAAAAACTTACTCAATCCAAGCAGTGATATCTAGCAAAATCCTAATGTTAATTCTAAGTGAGATTAGAGATTTGACCATCCACATCAATTAGAGCAAACAATACTTTCAGTAAGTGAATAACCTAGTTGTAAATTAAGTAAGATCTTTCTGTAAATACAGCCAAGATGTAAACATCCCTCCATAAAAGGGACCTGAAGGATGATGATAATTCATATCAAAATTCTAATTACCATATTTTAAAATGAACACCTACAAAAGATAGGTTTAACAAAAAATATGGCTCATTAAAATGGGGCTCTTGATGTAAGTAAATTTAAAATAAGAACTCTGAACCTCAGCCAAAAAACCAAATTGTAAAAAACAAATGCTGTATTCAAGTACTGAAGATCATCATGAGGTCTAAAGATGCTGGTCGCCACTGTCCAGACTATTCAGTCTTCTTCAAAAGGAAGAACTCCAAAAATGACTGAGAGCTATTGCCCCTGACATTATGCTACGGTTTATTTAGAGGGAAGGAAAGGCAAAGGTGGGGTGAGCTGTTTAAGAAATCAAAGGAAAAGATCTGGAAATGTAGAAAGGCAGTTTGTTATAAATACAGATTAAATAAAACGAAGCTAGGAATTCGGAGGTGAAAGCACAAAAGTAGCATGCAAAGGCTCTTACTGCTCTTCCGAGCTCTTACATCAAATATCACCATTTACGCTCTTCACATGCAACGTGCCAAATTAATAACTCTATTGCTCAACACAGCTTAAACGTAGGCATTAATAAAAATCAGTAAGGAGCTGGTTTCACAGGTGAATTAAGTTATTCTCAGCCAATTCATAAAAATACCTCAGAGTACCAATAACCTATAAATTAGAGTTTACAGGTCTCCCGAGTCCGGCTGCGTAGCCTGATGTCACTTAATGGTTTAGTCACATCCACTGCTTGCCATAAACGAGCTCTCCTCAACCCCTCCCGACGGCCGG
>VYZV01000917.1:21320-44109 GCA_013401275.1 Pandion haliaetus | reverse complement strand
CGGGGGGTCTGTCACGGAAGCTGAGGGGAGGGGGACCGGCCGGCTCCCGCCGTGGTAGCAGGCCGCGCAGCGTGGCAGGCGTCCCGCACCAGGGGCGCAGCGTGCTGCCCCGCGCGTGGCTCACCTGTGGTCCGGGCCCTCCCTGGCGTGGGACCTCCTGGTGCTGCGTGGTGCCAGGGGACACCGCGCTGCTCCGCAGCGTCCGCGGGGAATAGCAGGAGCCTTCCCAGGGAGCGTGGTCGGAATTTGGGGTTGGCCTCCTGCCTTGGGCAGCTCCGCAGCCACGCGCAGAGAAAATAATTTTCTGAAGTTCGCAGAGGGTGCGCTCAGGAGGGAGGCAGGGCGGGAGAGCGGGGTGAGCCGGGCCCTCAGGTAGGGGCTGAGAGATGGACGGGGCTCGGTAGATGGCAGGGGCGGTGGTGGCTTCGCCAGAAGAACAGGCTGCGGGCCTCTCTGTGCGTGAAAGGGTGAGACTTTATTCATTCAGTGCATCTGTTCTTCGTGGGTTTATTTTTCATACGGTAAAATACGCCAAGGATTCTTCCAGTCTTTTCCAAGTGAAGGAACACACTGGTGTTACAAATACGTGTGTTTGCAACAGCAGTGCTCTTTCATGTCCAGAAAGACCAGCGTTTAGTGCGCTGGACAGCCACCTTGCAGAAGTGCAGCTCTAGCCTACACCAGGCTGTACTGACACTAGTTCTTGGCTAATCTCAAAGTATGTCATTACAGGTGGTTTTCCACAGCTTTAATTCTCCTGTACTTAGTGGGACTTTCCTGCATTGTCTTCCAGTAGCATTTCGAGTGAAGTGTTTAATTGTGACAAAATTTCATTGAGATACATTAAACAGTTCCAGAAGACTATTAGTTTCTTAAAATTTCCTCTCATTTCTCGGGGCAGGTCTTTTACTACTAGACACATATAGCTGTTTAGTGTACAATGCAACTAATCGCATTCAACCGCTGTCATTTGTTCCTGTCAGTTGAAAATTAAGGGGTTTTGGCACACTACAGGATTACATGATTTCATTATGTTGTCAATCATTTTTTGTTTAGATCAGCAAATCGATAACAATTACTTCCTTCTTATCCATATCTTCAAAGACCCAGGACGTAATCCTTCCTTTTGTGATCCATCAGCAGCTGAAGCATTCCTGAAGGGAAACCGGTTGAACATACGTGGTTACTATTGGAATAAATTATTCTCAAAGGGAGTAGAGTAATTACAATGCCTAGAGGTGCTAGACACCTCAAAATGTAGCCCAGTTTCTGGATGAATACGTATTTTTTGTGTTTTTTGAGATCATATTTTAAATATTCATCTCACTTTCCTTTTAAATAAATATTTCACAAGACTAAACAAATGCCAAGCTAATAATTTCCTTCTTTTTATTCTGAGTACCACCCAAGTACTTTTTCATATCTTAAGACTTAACCTCATTTGGAAAATTAATGAAAAAAAAACCCAGTTCTGAGTTCTGATACTGTATAGGCAGTTGAGGCCAGGCTGTTGTAGGAGAAACTTAAATTTCCCAGGATGAAAGTGCTGACAGACACTAAGCAACAAAACTCCAAAACAAGGCTTCCGGCCAGAAAGATTAATTGCCGTTGTACTCATCCAAGTAATACCCTTCTTTTCCTATTGTAGGTTTGGCAAGAGTGAGCTGAGCCCTCCATTGGTTTTGAAAAAGGGCGTATTCTCCACAAACCCAAAACAAAGCAAGTCCTGGAAGCTGAACACTCCCACGTGACAGCAAACCAGATGAAACTAAGGAGAGAATGGAGAGCTCTCCACAGATCACTGTAGGCCCACAGGATGTTCCTGCTTGCCTCTAAAGATCTAGCTGATCACAAGGTGTTGGCGCCTCTCTCTTCAGTTGCTAAGTTGTTGTTACAAGGCAGCTAAAGCATATTAAATGCTTTCCTAAAATTATTTTTCCATGCAGGCAGTTGATGTATCTGGCACAAAGGTATTACATGATCATTAATGGGAAGTGAAGCTGAGCCAGTTTCTCTTCAAAATGTGGCCAGTCCTATGGGACAATTTGAGAACTCCTGCTTTAAATATGTTGTGTGTGTGTAGACATTACTTCACCTCCTGACACCGAGGCTTTTGCTGTGCATAGCTGAGATTCTTGCATAATTTAACAGAGCCATCTCAGGTGTCTCCCACTCCATTTAGAGCATTCAAGCTGTTTTCTCTGGATTTTGGCACACAGCTTGTATCAGATTACATTTACAGAAGAGTTTGTCAGGCTTGCTTATTTAGAAAATTTCCTAGAGAACAGGTTGGTTTTTTTTTTTTCAAACATATATTTGAATGGCTTCCAAAATATCTATGACAGCTGCTTCCAGTCAAGTTTTTTATTTCCTTGATTTTAATCTTATACAAGTATAATCAATATTATTCATTTTTGTGTCTCAAATTCCAGCATTGTTGGTGCAAGTGAAATAAATAGTCATAGACATCTTTTTTTTCTGATGCATTGTAAATGCTGGGGGTTTTGTGTTGCAGTTTCATCTTCATAGCATTCCAGCAGACAGGCTTGTGGCTAGATGGAAGGACTGGCTGAATGGAACTGGAATGAGCGAAAAACCTGTTTCAGTCATTGCAAACTGAGGGTACTGAAAAATATGTAAAAATAGATTCATTTATTAAAAACATTTATTTTGTTTTCTCACTTTTTCCTATTATAATTGCAAAACCAGCTGAAATTTGTTGTTCAGCAAAACTCTGAAGTATATCTAGGTATAGTAAATGAATTATGCAAATTATTTTATTGAAAGAATATGCACATTCATCTGTACATGTTATTTGCCTGGTCTTCCTATTACAGATCCAACCTGTAGTAAAATCCTAGTTTGTTAAAGCAAAGCCGTGCTCTAGAGACTCCAGATTTCTGACTGATATGGTAGAAATCTGTCATGTTTTTGTAGGGCACATGGAGCTTGAATACATTAATATGAATTACTATTAAAATATGTCAAACATTATTTTTCAGTGGTTTATGTTGTTTTCCTGAGGAAACAGAGCTTGTGATATTTTGATGCCCATGAGCAATCTGTCTGTGAGTCCCCCTTACCAATTTCTGAATTTTTCTAGCTGCACTTAAGGTAATTTTAACTTCCTTCTTTCATTATATTTATAAAAATCTCAAAATACATCAGGTTTTTCCCTTCAACTTGTAAACATTTGCTGTCTATAGACTTCTCAGTATTTTTCTGTGAGACCACCTTTATGATCTTGTGGTATATAAGAATTTTTCCTCAGGATCCAGCTATCATAAAGGTACATACATGATGTAGACAGACATCTTCAGGTCTGACCTTTTTATTCTTCTGCATGCTAAATGAGCTTGCCATGGCTGTTTTTGCTGTGCATAAGCTATTTTGAATATTCATACAGTTTTGATAAATAACCAAGCTCAATTTTGTCCTTTCACCAAATATCTCTTGTTCTTCTTTCTCAGTCTTACAGTTTCCCTTACTGCAAACCATGTTGATATCCCTTCTGCCATTCACACCACTAACTTCTTACTTACAAAGTAGAAACTAAATAGAGTTGATTGAGCAGAAATACAACAATTTGTCTCACAACAGTTTACCTGTTTGATTGATATTTCAAATTCTGTTTTACTTTGAATTTTTTCCTGGATGTCTTCCTCATGATCTTGCTTCCAAACTGTGTGAGATAAGCTGTTCTGTATTTTTTATGCTTTTTCATCCAATTTCATGCTACTGATATAGATATATATATGTATATGTATATAAGCTTGTCCAGTCATCAAGCTACAGTCCAATTTGCTGAACTTTGCAATACATCCATTGACGTTACTCCATCCAACTTGAGAAGTTCTGCTGGAGCCTTCTCTGACTTGGAGTCTTCCTGTTCTGAGAAGTTAATTATATTAATTATGAATGATATTTCAGATTTTAATGTTGGCAGTTCTCCAATCCATATAATTCAGTAGTTTTTCATACAGTTCCTCATTGTATAATCAGTGTCTGACCATCCCTTGTTTTTCGTACCAGAATCTCACACTTTAATGATTTATTAATTCTGGTTTGCAGTTAAAACAATGCCATTACTGACATGTGGAAATCAAACACCTCCTCAGAGTTTTGCTGCCACCTCCTGATCCCTGGCACACCTACTGATTTCTCATTTAATCTTGTTTAATGGCTTGGATTTGCTTAAATAAGCCACCTACCACCACCAAACTGCACTGAACCAAAAGCAGACATGTCCTTCGTACTTCTTAATATTCATATTATGTTTTAATACCGTGCTTGGAGACGAGAAAAACACATACAGTTGAAATTAAGAACAAAAAATGAGTGTTTGCAATACTTCTGAACAAAGGGGTGCTTATGAGTTAAATGCTGATGTTGAAGTTTCTAATAAAAGAACTGCAGGATTTGTGGAGGAGTTGTGAAAGAATTAAAAACATAATGAATGCGAAGTTTACGATATATCATCCCTAACTAGGCTTCCACTTTATTTTGGTGAACTCCTGGGAGGGTGAACTGTATGCATCGTGAGATAGTTAAAATGTCACTGCTTGCTTTATCTTTCCTGGCAGTTACAGAAAACTACTATTATTAATAAATTTGGATGTGGCTGCGAGCCAAGAGCGTGCTGTTTCATGAGCGTGATCCTGCATGTGCATATTAGTCTTCCACTCACAGACTAAGTAGAACACTGATGCTCAAAGTCAGAAGCTAGGGAGTGTGATGCACCAGTCACACATGTTTTTGAATGGCAGAAGTATGAAGAAGAATAGAATTTGGTTGGGTAAGCAGCTATCATTTAATTTTAATTTGCTATCTGGTTGCCTGATCTCATTTCCCTATGTTTTCTCCCCTAAACCCTGTCTAATCTCCTCTTGCAGCCTGGAGGCAGGGTGCAGAACACCTGTGCAAGCCGGAGCTAAGGCAATGAGCACAACCCACTGCTGCTTTCCCTTTGGGCAGTGCGTGGCTATAGAAAGAAAAACAGATCCCCCTTTGGCATTATCTTAAGTTATCATCATGTACAGTTGACAGTACCACATGTAATCTTTAGGGAATGCATTAGAAAAGAGGCAACTGCTCAGGTACAGACATGACACCAAGATTGACAGGAAGTATACAACTACAATCTCACAAAAGCAAATAATCTATTAAAGAAGAGGGAGCCAGATGTATTTTTTCCCAAACTTGTATACGCCTGTGGCATGTTCTGAGTTTAAAACTTCTCTGATAAATCAGTGATATTATGCTAGCAGGAAAATGGGGTAACTGATGTTGAGTGCCTCTAGCAAACAGTCTGTTCTAGAAGAGAGAGGTTTGCTTTGGAGCTGACCTGGCCTTCCCAATTCACAGATGTTGTTATGTACATGGCTGCAAATTGGGGAATAGCAGAACTGGGGAGATGGTAGTCCAGAACAGGCAAAAGGTATCAGCCCTGTGAATGTCTCCCTAATTAAACGTTACAGCAGCTGTAGTGCCTGAGATGCACCACCAGCACTTGTGCATTTAAGCAAGCAGTAGAGAGGATCTTTCTAGGCTGAAAAATGAGCACCTATTACTGATGAGATGCTCATTATCAGTCCAGCTGTTATCAGTTGTTATTAAGCATACTCATTCTCTATCAAATTGTTAAACTAATGTTTACTAGGGTTGCCTGACAAAAACAGTGCCACGTACCCCCCCAGATACGGGGAAAGAGACCAGAAATTAATATAAATTTTCCTCCAAAGACTAGCAAGATCTACACCTTCCTCTTACACCTAGCAAGATGGTGGTCAAGCCTACCCTTAAAATCAGGATTGCACCCAACTATGTTCCACTTAGTCTGTACCAAAAGACCATGACACAAGCTTTAGAGCTCCCTGATATAGGCCAGGTGCCTTAGCACAAGCTTCTGTGCTCATTCGTTGTCTCTGGATGACTCAAGCACAGGCAAATGCCTTGCAGGCAGTAGTGTGACAGTCTCAGATTTATCCCTTCCTCAGTAAGAGCAGAGATGCTTTGAGCTCAGACTGCAGCAAAGCTCACATCCAGGAAGAAGTGGATCATGGGTGTCTTCCGCATAAATCCACTGGCAAACCTGTGCCAAATTCTTCCTTCTCAGGTGGAGCAGTTGTCACTTCTCAGACTTCCCAGAACTCCTCCCCTGTGCTCGGGCACAAGCTCCTACCTGTGAAAAGCAATTTAGACCCAATGGGACTAGGAGCCACTCAGGATCAGCAGAAATAGAGACCGTAAATCTGCCCAGAGCTGGTGAATGCCATACTGCTGTTCCTTCCTCACACTCCTCTTGTGCCAGCTTTGGAGAGGTCTGAAGTAGGAGCTTTACTCTTTCTGTGACTGCAGGATTAGTGCCTTCTTAACATGACTGGGAGAAAGGCAAGTGGTTGCAGCTCAGTTCTGTCATTTTTGTCTGTGAGTGGTGGCCTTTCCAAGTCAACATTTTTACCTCTCTAGATTGGATAATGCACTGGTTCTTCGGTTTCTATTTTTGGTTAGCTCATCTAGGGTGAATTGTAAGCAGGCTGGCTGTGCTTGCTGCCTGCCAGCACAAGCCAGCCAATCTAGCGCAAAATCTCATTATCAGTCTTTTATTTTCGACTCACTTAAACTCTACTACCGTTCAGGTCTGCCAAAAGTGCTGTTCTGTCTCTATAGAGGAATGGACTTTTCCGACTGGAGAATACCTTTATCCCCATTTTGCTCTTTTTTTGTGCATGTATGTGCACATATAAGGGAGGGGTGGGAGGAAGGAACAGCTGCCTTAACAGACAAACATCCATTTCTCTCCCTAAGCTGGAAACCTATTTAAATCTGCTTGCTGGGAATCAGCTGAAGGGCTGATTCCCAACACATGCACAAGGTAGAGTGAGCAGCGCTGCCGAGTTTTTAAAGAGCTCATACAGCCTGTTACACAGGGTTTGAAATTTCCAACTCAAGACTCAGCTTTCAGTTGTTGGTGCCAGGCTACACTGATTCAGACTGGAAAAGTCTGTACTGATTGTCTGCATCATTTCTTGCCCAGAGAAAATATCAACTGAAGTGTTTAGTCATTTCAGAAATTAAATACATGAAGTGTATATTGTTTTTCAGTAGGAAAAATATCAATCAAGCTTTTTACAGAGAAAGTTTGCTTTGAAATTGAGCAAGGGAGGCCTTTGTTGGATGCTTTTCACTGCACTAAAGAAAACCTACTCTAATTTGGCCAAATTTTAGGGTATTTTAAATCTCAGTTTATGGAGAAACTTGCTACTGCTTAAGGTATAAGACTGTCCCAGAGCAAGCATATGTCTCTCACGGTTACAGTCCTGTTGTTTGTGCATCGTTCTCACAGTTCAAATAAAGCTCTCCACCCCCTCTCAGCTCCTAGCCTGGGCACGCACCCTCTGTACAAAGCCACTACACATGCTGCAGCCCAGGGTCACACGATGGAGACAGAATTTCCCAATAATGGTTGTTTCCAGCTGCTACATGCTGAGCCGGAGCCAAGTAACGAATGGAGAGCAGGGACACTTTCCTGCACTTTCAGTGACCTCTCTGCTGGCATCTAGGCAATGTGAAGGAAGATGCTATCTGATTCAGAGGCAGACAGAGCAAGAGCCAGATCTAAGGCCTTGCTGTGGAGAACCAGCAGGCTGTACTGGAAGTACAAGCATGTGGGATAAAAACTGGGACTTGCAGAGAAGGCAGAGAGTCAGAACTGGCAGGACATGAATACTATTTTGAAGCCACCAAAGGAAACGACAACTGTCAGAGGCTGAAGATCCAGAACAAGGGTATTAGAGTTGTAGACTAAAGGGGTGGTAGAAGTGAATGTAGGATGGAGGAAAAAAATGGCTGAAGAAAGTGGGGCACAAGAAAAAGAAACTGGTAAAGAAGTCAGGCTGGAGAGGGATGGCACACTCAGAACGCGGTCCCAGGAAAGAGACTGGCACTAGAAACCAGCAGAGGAGGGTAGCGCTAGCAAGCGGGCAGAGTGAGCGGTTGCAGATGGGAGAGAGCCAGGCAAAAGAGTCAGGAGGGAGTTCAGATTACCTGGGCAAGGAGATGGGGAGTGTAGGCTCAGCTGGGACTTTGCATACGAGGGGTGGGTTTTTAATGAATGTCAGTGAACAAAAGAAATAAGGCAACTGTTGCAACAAAAGAAAAAGCAGCCAAATTACCTTCTTATTGTCCAAGGCCTGTAAGTGTTCACTCTGAGAAGACAAGAGGGAGCCCAGGACACAAGCAGCCACCCAGCCCGAACACATGGTCCACCCTTGCACAACTCGCCTGCTGGACTGGCTGCTGCGGCTCCTCCCGGCACCATCAGACTGCACAGGGGACCATGCCGTGCCCGCTCAACCGGCTCGAGCAGGGACGCGGGAGCCCGTGGTGGGAAGGTTTGCTGATGGCAGGAGTTCCTGGCAGTGGCGTTCCTGCTGGCACGGCGAGTCAATGAAGTCACCTGCTATGTGTGCATCTTTTCCAGGGTGGATCCTCTAGATCTTTTAGTGTGATTTTTACTTGCTCTCTGTTTGCCATAACTTGGTGGTCAGGCTGTTGGCTGCATTCTGATGCCAGATATTAGGCAGAGAGGTTTTAGCTGTCTTGGGTAACAATATGGCTTTTATTCATTTTAATCTACCAATAGTAATCATGGCAAGATTAAAATGGTGAAATCTGCTGTGGATGAAAAGTTTCACAGGCCACAGCACGCATCAAATGAGTAGCAGGTAATTATGATTATACTTAGCGCTGCCTTCTTGGGTAGACTCCTGCACTTATTTTAAATAGTTCCTGATCTTCCTCCTCTGACCAATGTGTATAGTCATGACTGTGAGTGCTCAAGCTAGGCTGATCCTCTTACTCTGGATTGTGTGTAACAAAAACTCTAGCTGTCTCCGGGCTTTCTGTGTGCAGAAGGTTGTAAACCCACACAGCCTTTGGCATACCTGATAATGGTCTTCATTTCTCTCTGCAGCGACATGTCACCATTTGGGTTGAGCCAGCCTACTGTCATTTAAGATCAACGAGGTACCATCAGCATTTAGGAATCTTTTATATGTGGAGTTTTGTAGACCATGAACAAGTACATTCAATCAGGCTAGTGCTAGCACAGAGCATTGTGGGAATCACTCTTCTGGAGCTCCAGGGGTGTGTTTGTGGCCCACAGCCCTGTGAAAATGTTTACTACAGAGTAACACCTCAGTTGCCGTTGATACTCCTTGAGGAAGGATGATTGAATGCTTCATCAGTGGACTAGTATGTCAGATGGTACTGAGGGTTACTTTGAGCTGAAGTCAGCTACCTTTTTCTCACCCTCTTGACAGTCCTTTTTAACATATTTAGCAATTGTGATGACATTGATGTTTAGTTCTGGCAGGAAATCTGACAAAATGACACTCAGGACCTTACCAGGGCATGACATGATGGTGCCTGTCCTGCCAGGAGTGCTGGCTCCAGGCACGGGTGGCTGCAGCTCAGGAGAGCGATGGGCAGTGCTGTTGAAGTGGCACCTTTTTCTTCGGTAGCTTTTTGCCATATCGTAGGCATCCAGCCCTGCAACATGGGATGGGTGTAGAGATGGACAGACAGTGCTAACATTTCTTTTCCAGTTTCTGTATCAATTACAGCATTAGATTGTCAAACCTGCATGTTAAGCCAGACTAAAGGTATCCCCTAATTTCAGCTTGTGATTCTTAAGATCTCTTTATTCCTGGTAGTACCTAAGGCTATATATCACTTTGTATGTTCCAAGTACAGTTTCTGCATCCTCAGCTACAGCTATCTGAGTGTGTCTGCAAATCAGATCCTGGGTTATCAAGTCAGCACCCAAAATGAGGGATAAGAAATTAAAAGACTTAACACAGTAAGAACTCCTCTGCTGGAACTCTCTAGCAGAAGCAGAGCAGACTCCAGACCTCTAGGGACAGCACTCTGCTATCTTAATTGTAAAGCAATCCTGTTGCTTCATGCAGTCACCTGTGTCATTCACCGTTCATTTTCCAGTTTCAGGAACAATGGGAACAAGGGTCTGGCAGACAACAGATGCTTTTCGTTCTGAAACTGATTCATACCCACAGCAGGACTGAAAAACAAACATGCAATGTTGTAAGTAAAAACTATGCTAAAAATTAAAATTACAAAAATTAGCTTTGCCAAGTTTTGATGATTAGCTGTGCAACATTAATATTGTTTGAATGTATTTTTTTCTGAATACAGATACGTTTATGTGCTCTACCTGTTTGTCAGCTCACGTTCTTTCTCATCGCAGGGGTTGTTGAGAAAAAATTACAGGAGATAGGAAAACCAGGAAAGTTAATTTGGACTAGTACATGCAGGCAGCTGGAACATGTGGGCATTACCGCTTCACTTCCATTTAGAATAGGAAAGACGAATAGAAAGGGTTAAAGGACATTTTTGCAAAGAAACTCCTGGAAGCAGCTATGTTGGGATAAGTGTAAGACTAGACATGCACTGTTTTATAAGAGAGGTTATAGTCCCTCTATATAACGCTTCTGCACCAGTAAAATATTATTTGGTTTTATAAAAAAGGGTTGAAAGGTAGACTTAAAGTAAGTTGACTAGACTTTTCTTCAACTTGATAATTCACATGTAATTCTGGAAACATCAGATCTGATCTTGCAGCAAATATTGTGGTAGTTTCTATCACTGAACAGACCAGAGAGAAGTGGAACCATCTGGTTCCAGGTTGTTTATGCTATACATGTGACACCACTTTGCATGCAGTCAGTGTCACTGTGTGCAGATGGCCTTTAGTATATTCTGCTTAAGGTACTATCTTGGAGAGCTCCTGCCTCTTGCCCTGATCGGGTGGGAGCTCAGAATGACTCTCCTCTCTGGGGCACTTGCCAGACACAGCATCAGAACTGAAGTGTTATGAAGTAGACAAATAAAATGCAAAAATATTGAGGGAAAACTTGTGGACCAAGTATGCTACTTACTAAACCTGTTTGCCTTTCTAGACACCAGCAAAGGCTAATGAAAAAGACTATTCTATAAAAACAAAAACAGCTTGTGTGTTCTATGTAATGTTTTTCCTTTCAGAATGAGGTTGGCAGTGTCTCTTTAATGTGCAGCACTGTGAACTTAAAAGAAATCTCATTATCAGCCTTCCTAGCCTTAAGCACTTCATCAAGTATTCCATGATTGCTGGCTTGCAGATGCTTCAGTTAAGGTGCTGGGTGGTGGGGTTTTGTTTGTGTTCCCTTAGGCCCTTTTCTTGTTTTTGTATGTGGCTATAAATATCTTACCCCTGAGAAAAGACATGAAAGTAATCATATAGACATTAATTAGATGCCATATGGGTTTTTTTTTCAAATTCTGGAGTCACAAAGCATAACTTTTAATTACCCGCTTTTGTTCTGGGAATAGTATTTTCTTCTTCAGACTTATATCAACATGATGAGAAATAGGTATAATTTCTTCTTCAGAATTCTTGATTTCCCCTGGCCAACTTTTAATAAATAAGGAAACATTTATGCTTGAATCAAAGAGTTATGCACCCCTGAGTGAAAGTTCCAGTTCCTCTGTTGTGGGTCTCAGCACTGTACATCTATCATGCATTGTTCACAGAGATCCTCGAGATAGAGATCAAAAACTTACAGTATAGTTCATTTCAGTTCATTTTTTAACTTCTAAATTAAAGACAGAAAACTTAATTCCAATGTAATCATATCCAACTGGCTAGGTAAGTAACCTTTTTTTATCCCTTCCCCTACCCCAAAATAGCTGGTACAACAATACCATATCAATTTAAGTTGCATCCAGATGATATTACATGATCATGTTGTACATTCAGGCATTAAAGAGAAGACTCCTTTTTGCAAACAGTTTTGCAAAATCCAAGCATGTGACTTTAGACTGACTGTTGGTGGGGTATTTTGGGTAGGTAGCTTTCATTAAAGTAGAAGCTAGTAATGATCCATTGGTGTCAGACACAGCTAGAAATTGCTGAGATGTAGGGTTTTCAGGCAGAGGATCCATTGCAGCCAGGATTCACTGGTTGCATTACGTCAGAATTCAAAACCACCTCTTGCAGTTCCATGCCCATCAGCATGCAGAAAATTATTGCAGAGCGCAGGAGAATGTGTAATGGCTGCACTCCACAGCTGCAGAACCTCGGCTGTGTTGAAGCTTTTGAAATAGCTGAGTGGAGGGGGATGATTTTGCAGAGACTTCTGAAGGTATCCTAATGACTTTCAGCCTTTGATGTGCTTGGGTTAATCCAATTCAGTTTCTGAGTACATACAAAATATTATAAGATTTTCTAGTGTCTGGTTTCTTGCCTTTTCCCTTCCTTTCTAGTTTCTTTCCTTTTTTAGTTCCTGAAGAATCAAGGCTTAGATGTCTGTGTTTTCCCAATAATTCTCAGATTTGTTAGCAAGTTTCAATCAGAGTTGACACAGGTCGCAAAGGTAAGTTTGAATTTACTCAGAGGTGAATTCAATTTTGTGAAAGCAGGCAGCCAATAAAAGAAAGAAATCAAAATTGGCAACCCCACACCAAAAAGCTACAAGAGCTCAGCTAATAGTAGATGTCAGGGAATCTGTTCAGGGGAGCAATGTCTGTCAGCAGCCAAACCATCATAAAAGCTTCCATCAGAATTTTGCATGGATGGAAAATGGGGGAATCACAGTACAGATCCTTGGCGTAGAGAGTGTTGTACTATGGCCATTTCTTTGTCCAATATGAAAGCAGAGATGGATCATTAAATGACATGCGTGCCCTCCTTTCCTTTCTGTCTTGTGCTGTCCCAATATTCCCCATGCCGCACCCCTGCAATGTCATTCCTTCCTCCCAACTTACCCACCAGAAGTTTATGGAATCAGATCTGAATTTCATGTATTTGCCATCCAAACCAGCAATTCAACTACCTCATGCCTGCTCTCCTAAATACATACTGTAAAAAAGCTGTCCTGTGGTCATATGCTATTTGCTATTTTAATTTCATTGCACATGTTCCTGCACTCACCTAAGGCTGGCTGTGTCTCTTTCACACTTGCTTTCATTTGCTTTTCCAGCCCGTATTCTCATCAGGAACACATTTGTCTGAGTTAGTGGCGTACCCATCCTATGACCATAAATTGGCATGCTCCCTAATTTAATTCTTACCTGAAATTAAAAGCTCTCTGTTTGTCATAAATATTCTAAAACTGCTTGCTTTTCTAAGCTTTACATCTTTGTAGAAGTATAACTCTGCATTGTGATGAGTGGCTTTTGGGGCCCTTAGAACATAATGGTCTGGATGTCATAAAACCTGAAAGAAGAATATTTATAGTGATATTTTGCTGTTCAAAATTGTTATTATCAACAATTGCAGACTGCCAAAGATTACAGATTAATCTGAAGAAAGAGTTGCATCCTGGCAGGGTAGGCTTGGTGAATGCCATACAAATTACTCAGTTTTAAGCTGCTTTAGTGATCAGAGAATAAACCGCTGGGCTCAGAGAGAGAACTGGTAGTCACTCAGCGTGCACTGTGTTTCTCCTCAGTTTCAATTTTGCAAATGATGTGAGACCAGATCTAGAATGCTGGAAAGGTATTGACTAATACGTGGATGATCATGGAAGTGCTGGCTACCCCGGTCACAGAGGTCTGTCTTTGGGAAAGGCCAACATTTAAAGCCATATAAAGGCTTCTCAGTGAGTATTTGAATTTTCAAGGCATTGAGCAACAGTATCTCCCACATGTGAAGAAAGAGCAGGAGCACCAGTAGTGGCTGTTTTCAGGTACAGAGTCATATTTTTATGGAAGATAAGGGCACATCACCAATTTCCCAATTCTTCTCATTTTTTTAATATGGCTATACCTTGGAAGTCCAACCTTTCCATGGCTGAAAATGAGCTGGAATTATACTTTCTGCCACTCTCAAAACTGTAATTCTGAATGCGCTGTCAGTGACCACCTACATTTTCCCCACCAGCAAACAAAACTGCCACTATCTTATCTTGTGGCACATGTGTTGGTCATTGGCTGTGGGTACAGCGGCCACAGACCCTCTCCTCTGATCCCTTTCTCCCAGCCTGGGTCTCTTTTGTTCCATCCCTGTCTTGCACCAGCTCTGCTGTATCACTGTCTTTGGCTTCTTATCTCAACCCTCCTCCCTTGTCCCATGGTCTCTGTCCAGACAGCACTCTCGTTTCTTCTCTTCTCTCACCTTTCCCTCTCTAGCCTGTTCCTTCCTTGGGTGAACAGTTCTTCTGGGTGCCCCAGAGCAGCAGCACGGTTCAAAGGAGCAGAGGAGAAACTAGCTGAAGAAAAACACCTTGGTCAGCCCCAGACTAGCACGGAATCACTGAAGGCAGGATCTTTGAAACACCAAGCTGTGAAGCTCTCAAGACCAAACTGATCTTGCTCGGGCCCGTAATTCAACCAGGCTGAGGTGGATTTCCAGAGTGGCTAAAGCACTCCTGCCAAATTTCATGCTTTTCTTCCAACATATGGGGCCTTTGGGACTACCTAAAGAAGACATTGCCATTCTTTTTTATGTGAGGGAAACAGCACATTTTTTCTTATACTTGTTGAAGAGCAAAACCATTTTGGCTGAAATTTTTATCCACACTCAGTCTGAGGCAATTCTTGATACACGCACACATGTATCACATGTATCCAGCCTTAGGCAGACACCTGCCATGGAAAATGTGAGCCCTGGTAGCTCAAGTCTGACAATGGCATCAAGCAATGGAAAATGTGGTCTAATAGTGGGAATTATCAGGCAGCATTTAACGGGTGAGTTTTCCCAACACCACCCTAAATTATCCCTCTACTGAAAAGCTTTTAAAAGATCCAACAAACTTATTTGTCCTTTGCAGTAATTTTCCTCTTAAAAACCTTTGGCATGCACTTGTTCATATAAAATAATGATTTGCGGAAATAGAGGAAGTTAAAATCCCACCCATCCTTTTCTCTTCTGGTTTATTTATTTTCCATGTGAGATTAATGAGTTTCCTGCAACAGGGCTAGATCTGCTCACACATTGTGCAGATAAGTTAATATTTATTTCCTTTTCCAAAGGCGAGCAGACACCTTCATGTTCCCTGGTTTTTAAAAGTGGAGATCAGTGTACAATATGTCAAATGACACTAAAATCAACCATCCTAAATTATAAAATGCTAGTTTTACATTGCCTACTGCTGTTAAGCAGACTGGTAAATCAGGCTGCGCTGTACTGCTGGATGCTGACATGGAAGCTTAATTTAACTGGCTTAATTTATTTTGCCAGCAGATACATTGGAAAGAACACATCTGCTCCGTTAGAGGACTTTCTTTACTTTAGCGCCTGTCTCATGTCAGGCTCAACTGCTGTGTGCAGCAAAGCTCACGGAGGCTGGTTTCCTATGGATTTCTCTCCCACATCCTGCTTACCCTCCCAGTTCCTTCCTGCATCCCGGTGCCATCGCTCCTTCCTGCGGGTTCCCCGGGTGCCTGGGAGTCCCTTGGGCAGAGTGGAGGCACCCGCCGCTCCTGCTCCTCTGCAGCTGCAGCGGCTGGAGACCCCTCCACAGCGGGTGCAGTTGTCTTTGTCCTGCCCGCTGGGGAGGCCGGGCAGTCATCTCTCCTGTATACAGCTACCAGGTTTCACTTTTGGACTTGCTCTGTCACATGCCAGAAAGTGGACAAATGGCGGGTGGCAGGAGGAAGGCTGGGGAGGGGATGTGACAGGCAGATGGTGTGAACATACACGCTATGTTTCCTAGGGAAACCGGGTTAAAAAGGAGCTCCTTATTGCCAGGGCATTATGTGAAAGAATTATGTATGAGAAATGCTGTGTGTGACTTGGTTCAAGAGCCAATGGATATTTATAGTGTTATTTAACTTCTTCGTCCAGGGTCAGCCTCAGTGCATCACTTACAGCTCCTTCCTCTCTCTCTCTCTGGTCAAGTGCCCCTTAATAACCCAGAGGAGAAACCCCCTTTTTTTCTTCATTATGATTTTAATTTTTCTGTTTTGAAAGGTAAACTGGACAAGCAATATGAAAACATTGCAGCTGTCTCAGGTCCCTGAGTTCCTAACTCCCTGCTGCTGGATGTGTGAGTCGGGGCAGAGCACTGGCAGTTGGTGGAGCTGTGCCAGTGTAAATAAGGGGAACTATTCCAACCATGTGTGCAAACTCCACCAGAGATTTACTCACCTTCTGAAACCAAAGAGCTGAAAGTTCATTCCTGTTTCACTTATCTGCCAAAGCTGAAGTTCAGTAATTCATACTTTTACCATAATAAATAATGAAACAGCTATAACAGAGCAGGGCAGGCTTTGATTAGGTATTTTATAGCAAGTACAAGAAAAACATTGAATCTTGTGCTCAGGAACTGGCAGCTACGAGAAGCAGGAATGTCTTGGTTCAAACATGTCTGTACTTTAAAAAAGAAAAAAAGAAACCTGGAGAGTTTCTTTTCTATGACTTTACAGGCAGTACAATAACCCTGGCACTTCAGTGAGGGAGCTGTCATAGATACACTTTTCACTGTCTGTGCTCCCACTGCCACAGGTGAAGAGCAAATGAGCCTCTGACTCACAGCACCAGAACAGTGAGTCAGACACCCCAGTCTCAGCTAGAATGAATTTTTCAAGACACATGCTGACTGCAGTTGAGAATTTCAGAGCAAATAACAGGCAGGCAGTGTTATTGCTACATTACCTGTATACCTCATACTTCAGAAGCCTGTGTTTGAAAAGCAGACCTGCTGTTCTGAGCGGTATGAGTAGTGAATGTTGCATTATATAGCCTCACAGAGAGCATCCTGTGCGTTCAAAGGGTTGCCTGGTTCTCAGCTCTTCCACTCCATTTGAGGCAGTGGGAATACCGGAGCCAACACTTTGCACCTATCCGAAAAGGGGCCTCCTCCCTCAGAAACAACAGGCAGGAGGCAATCAGAACAGGAGGACAACTCATTTCCCACTTGCCATTTTTAAAAGAAAATAAAGCACAGATGACTGCAGAAGTTCAAAGAGAGGATTGTAAAGTCGTTCAGAAGAGCCCTGAGGCTCCCAGGAAGGGTAAGGTCTGACAAGGCTCATAGTTTCATGAAGTCAGGCAGGGACTAAACAATATGAAAGCCTGTTGTGCCCTCTTTTCCATACTCATCAGTAGCACATGATTGAGAACTAATGGAGTGGCTCAAGAATGCTGCTGCCGTGAAGGTACAGGTTGGGAGAAAATTTCTCATTGAGAAAGTAAGTATGTTTTTTACAAGAAATACGCCATCCAAATTCTGGAGATGTAACAGTTATCCGTCAAGGATGTTGTAAGTATTTTCCCCATAATAAGCCACTTGGATTTTTCACCCTTAATTGCAGTCTTTTTGGAGAAAAGTTCTCAGGCATTTTGTTTTTGAGATTTGAGAGTTGCAACTGAAGACCAATGTGACCTAGAAAATCTATTTGCTCGTTTTACATCTGGCCTCAGCCTTGGCTTTTAGTAACCTGAAAACTTTGATTAACAGTTCTTGAAACTGAGTTACAATGGGCTGCAAGGATTTGACATGCTGCAGCACTGCAGCTGCAGAGCCCACAAGGAACAGGAAGGGGACACGGTGAGTGAAAAATGAACTCTTAAATCAGGGGTTTGTGAACTCTGGTCACCAAAGTCCTTATATACTTTTATGGGACTAGTTCCCATACCTCTTTTGCTTTGAGATTACACTCCCAGCTAACTGTGGACTACAGACTTTGCCTCCATTATGCTTCCTCTCCTTCTAGCCATGGCACTTTTGTACTTTCACTGACCTAGTTTCAAAAAGAGACATGGACTTTGTTCCCTTTCCACATGATTTTGTAGCCTACTAACTTATGTTCATTGGAACCATCGATTTTTTTCAGCTGAGAAGGGAATTAATGTGGTCTCTTATCCCCAGAGCAAGAGCCCTAACCTCTATGCTGTTATGCAAACAGTAGAAGGTACTCCCTGGTGTGTTTTGAAATGAAAGTGGCCGTGGTTGCTGCTGTCTTAGATGGGAAGAAGACATGGAGCTGCTCAGTTCAGCAAGGTGGCTGCATCTCTGGACAAGTGTTGCAATAGAAGTTTGCATAAAAATGATGCTCAGGTGCCCATAAACTCAGGCACATAAACAGGGCGTTTTGTGATTGTTCTCTTGGGCTGAGGCATCACAAATTCTCCCAGGGTTTGCTTCACGCATGTAGAGCTTTTTCTTGGAGCTCTCCCACTGAGGTTGTCCTGCCTTCCAGATAGTGAGCCTGAGAGTCCTCTCTGCCACCACAAAGCCACCACAAACAAAACTGAGTAGTTCGGGCCTCAACCGTAAGAAGGCCTTTCTCTGCAACTTTCCTCTGCTGTCCTCTACTGCATGCCAGAGCTCAAGGCTGGATGCCCAGTTTGGTGTGACCACCTGAAGATAGTGGTGCAGGTGGCAGCTCTTTCCACATTTCCCACCACCAGACTTCTCTGAAACAGGTGTAAACATTCATTCCCCTGGAACAGTTCCTAGGAAGAAGGACACAGAGAGGCTTTTTGTCCCTGAAAGGACAAACCTGAACATACCTTATGGGAATGGAAAGTAACTGCAAAGGTTACCTTTGCATGGGATTCCTGGCATCAAAAGCTTCCCTGGGTCCTCTGAATGCTAGAGGTGGGGCTTTTACACCTTTGCATCCTTGTTCTTTACGGACAAGCAGGAAAAGGAATTTTCAAATGAGAATTTGTGAAGTTTGTCATCCTTTCTAGATCTGTGGCAAAGTATACCCAGTTTTGTGCAAGGAAGTTTTTGTCTTATGGTCAGTAGGCAAAAGTATTCATAAGGGTATATGATGAGATTATTACAGTGTAGAAACTGGCAGGTTTATAGCTGTAAAATATTGGCAAGCAAGAGCTAAAGGAGGACTTCAGTGTGAAATATCAAATTGATTTGGCATTCCCTGTGTCCCCTAGATATGTTATATACTTACTGTCACAGATTCATCCCACAAGAACAGAAAAGAAAAAATAAAGTTAAGGTGGAAACTATAAAAGTGGAAGGAACATTATCATTGCACAGAAGTGATGATGAAAACATAAAAAAAAAAAAACCAACTCTTCCTTTCACTTGTTGCTTCTTCAAAGATGCTGTTGTAGAAGTAAAACACTTCTAACAGAAATTTGGTAATTGTCAATATCCCTTGAAGGTCTTTTCCACTAGCTTCAAAATTAAGAAGTAAATTAAAGACTCATACTTGTCATGAGCTGACATTTGTCATGAGCTCATTTGTCATGACCAGGCTGGAGCTCCATCAAAAGTTGTTCCAGCACAGCTACACATTGAGCTGCAAGAGCCTTCATAATCAGCCAGGAAAGACAGGCAGTCGTGGTAGGTCACTGAAGCCAGTTTTTGGTGACTGTACAGCCCGTCGCCTCCCCACTTCCATGGTGAGGTGCTGGGCATGACACCCTACCTGCCATTGGAAGACACGTCCCCCTCTTTCTATCCACCTTTGTCATTTCCCTAATGGTCGCACTCATCATCAAAACATTCTTTGTCAGAAGTTGGCCACATCCTCAAAACACCAAACTTCTCGTTTATAAAAAAGGAAATGAAATACCAGCGGAATTTACCTTTTTTTAAAGAAAACAAGGGCTTACAGAAAGCAGGAGCTAAATGGGACTTAGCTAACACATGGCCCTTACTTAAACAGGTTCCTGTACTGCAACATGTTTTTCTCCTGGTGCAATGTACAGTTGCAGGCTCTACACACCACTGAACAAAATGTGCTGGGCAGCTTTTGCCAGCGGGGAGTCTGCCTCACATGCTTAGAAACAGAAAGAAATATTTCCCTTTCCTAGCTACTGTAATAGTTTTTCCTGACTTAGGGAATGAAGAGAAAACAAGCTTTGCAAATGTTATGAGCAAATACTGACCACTCCCTCTTTGAATTCCCATTGACATTTTGCCCAAGTGCTGCTTTCCTTTTCTTGTGACTGCTTCTGGTGGCATACAACATGCTTACCTTAACCAGAAGGTAAACAACAGACAAGAAACTGCCCACCTCAAGGTTCACCTCTGTACCAACAGTGCTTTAGATCTGTTCTGTGGTGGGACCCAGTGAGATCCGATGCCACGAGAGATGAGGTCTTGTGACATGGGATGCATTTGGTCCCATGGCAGGGAAGTTATGGGCTACATCTGGGAGGTATGTGAACTACCTGGGGGTCGGAGGGTGGGCCCCGCAGCAAGCACAGCCCCTTCCTGCTGAGCAGTTCACTCTCTTACCTGATACACCACACATTGCTGATCAACACAGCAGAAGATCCATCTGGTATTGCAAGAGGGATACAGCAGAGGTGGAAGTTTGTGGCTTAGCTGCAAAAGTCTATAAAGGGGGAAGCTTCACGCACATAGGATACAACTGGACAGGTCTGTGACAACAGGATGGGGATGTAGCACTGCTTGCCAGTTACCTTGGGAAGAAAATTTGTGTCTGTATGTGCTACTGTGGAAAGCTTGAAATATGAAGGAACAGCTCTTTGGCAAATGAACATTGTCTTCCAATTTACGTCTCCACCAAGAACAGCAGTGTCCTAGTTTTGCATGAGCAGCGATCGTTCCAAACAAGCCGTGACACTGAGGAATTGAGGCTGACACCAGAACGCCGCAGAAGCCCCCTTCCCCCCTAGAGCTGTGCTGCCTGTAGGAAGAAAGCCTGAACCTGCAAGAAGGCTAACGTACAAACCCTCAGTAGGTCTTGAGAGCAACCACTTTGAAGTGGCTGAACTCACCATCCCGGTAGCCAGAGGCTGTGCCGAGGACAGATGCAGCTAGTCTGGCATGTTCTGGGCATGTTGGACTTGGATGCGAGTCCAGGCTGACTAGGTCTGTGCAGTGGCCAATTTGCCCATTATTTCCTCTCCTCTGGTGTGATCCCCCAACGGTGCTCGTAGCCAAACCTGCAGTGTAGGCTCTACTAATAAAATATTTCTGAACCTGGTCAGTGTTGTATTTGCCTCCTGATGATCTGCCCCTGTTCTTGCTGACTGGGAAGGAAGTGGGAGATGCTGCTGGTTTGTTGGACCAGCTCTGCTGATAGCTTGTTCTCTCTCCTATCCATCCAGATTACTGCATTGCATCCCCTGACTTGGTGTTGATAAGGATTTGAGGGGTACCACGCAGCTTCTTGAGAAAGCCTGAGAACGTGTCGCTGAGGATGACGCTAAGTTAGCCAAGGTGTTCTTTTTATTTGTTCAGTGGTAGAAATAATAAATTTATCTACAGACAGAATAAGAAAAGACAAAATATAACAGGTAGAAAAATCTCAAATGCAAAAAAATGCTGGGCCTGTAGAAGAAGACTGTCCTTTGATCCTGCAGTCAGGCTGTCTACAGATTAAAACCTGATTTGAATCCTCCTTCTTCACTGTCATCAAACAGCTGCAGGAATGAAGCAGCAAGTGGCCAACGCAAGGACCAGATTGTGAAAGGATTTTAGGTGCCTGCACATGCAGGTCGGCACCCATAAGGCCTTTTAAAAGTTCCCATGAAGTAGCGACCAATTTTTTTGAGCTGCTGAACACCTTTAGGGTTATGGCCATAAGTGATCCTAAAGGTGTATGCAGTACCGCAGAAGCCAAGTCATAAAAGGTGAACATTTAAAATGTGTTTGCTCTGATCCCAGAAACAGCAAGGAAAGTGTCAAATCAGGAAAGCCAGTGGAATACCAGACAGCAAAGGAACCTGCAGGGTGGCAGAGAGAAGTGCTGCTGCTCTGCCAGGCTCCCGGGAGCAGTTTGCACAGATTGCCACTCTGCCCTCATATTTGCCTCAAAGTCACCATTTGCTTGCTAGAAACATTGTTAAATGAAATGTGTAATTCAGGAGAGCAGAACTCAGTCTACTTTCAGCAAGAATTTGTAGCGTGAGATGTTCCTGAATTCCTCCCTGGGTTCATTTGCAGAGTTTGCCAGTCAATCAATGACAGTTCTGCCCCAAGAATATTTCTCTCATTTCTTAAGAGGTGGTCACTGCCAAGTTACATCTTTAAGCCATGTTGTGTATGTTTTAACATAGCAAATGAAAGAGTAGTGATTTTTACTGTACAGTGTTCGGTTTGAATGATTTAAGTGTCACAATTATGGATATACAAAACATATGTTGCATTTTATTGCCCTCCAAACTCAGAAACTTTTTTTTCCTGCGTGTGAGGTTGACTGCATGGGTTTTTTTGATAGCTTTGTGTGCTGAATCACACTTTAGAGGTGCCAGATCTATCCATCGACTCTAGAGGGAAGCAAAGACAAACTGGCTTCTAAGTTAGCCCTCTCACTTCGGTGCTTATAATTAGGTGGGACAAATGCAGGCCTTACTGTAAGCTGTATGCTTCGATTACCCCTTCTGCTTAAAGGACACAGCAATTCTGCCCTCACTGGAGTGGCCTGAATTAAATGTCTTGGAACATAATGAGGGGTGAAAAATCCAAAAATGTTTAAGAAAGACACTCGTGAACATAGGCTCAAACAAAGGTCGTTCTGAAACATTATATATGCTTATTCATATATAGTTTAAATATTTAAAACAAGATTGGTCCCATTCTATTTTCCATTCTCTCTTCGGCATTTTCGGAGGGTTAGCTCCATCTCAGTTGTTTGAAGCGGTAAATCTCAAAAGAAAAAAAAAAAAAAAAAAAAAGAGAGAGAGGTGCTGGAAACGACCTACACCTTGTGAAAAACCCTGTCGCTGAGGGCCTGGTCGTTTGCAAGCGAGGTGGGGACTGACATGGGCAGCAGCGGTGGGCGGCAGCGCCTCGCCCCGGCGGCGGTGGCAGCGCGGGGGCGGCCGGGGGAGCAGCGGGGG
>VYZV01000917.1:0-10976 GCA_013401275.1 Pandion haliaetus | reverse complement strand
AGCCCGCGGAAAGGAACCACGTTGGAGCAGGGAACGAGAGAGGAATCTTCCCCCTGAGGAAAGAAGCGGCAACGACGATGTGTGGCGAGCTGACTCAACCCCCATCCCCGATTCCCCTGCGCCGCCGGGGGGAGGAGGTAGAAAGCATCGGTAGTGGAACTGAGCCGGGAAGGCGGGAGGGGTGGGGGGAGGTTGTTCTGATGTTTGGTTTCCCTTCCTAATACCCTTGTGTTTTGTTTCTCTTTTGATTTGTAGTAAATTAAATTGATTTTGTTTCTTCCCCAAGTTGAGCCTGTCTTTTGCCCGTGACCATAAGTGGGGAGTGATCCCTCCCAGTCCTTGTCTCGACCCACAAGCCTGCCTTTGTATTTTCTCCTCATCCCAACGTGGCCAGGCGAGGGGGTGGGGGGTGAGCGAGCGGCTTCGTGGTCCTTTGTTACCGACTGAGCTGACCTGAAACCACGACACCCGTCCAACCATAACTTTTGTGACACTATCAAACTGAATGAAATCTGTTTAATCTTTGCAAACAATTTTTCCAAGTGTGCCAGAACATGCCTGGACAATATGAAGATACTGAAAGTATCTCGCACCCACCACATGACAGAAAAGCAGCGTATTTCTGTCAGCAGCTTGGGATAACTAAAACCATGGAAAGCAAGGGGCTAGGAAATGGGGGCAACAAAAGCTGTTGCAGCAAGAAGAGGAGGATAGGGCTACAAATGAGGGTTCATATATTAGCAAGACTGTGGGGGTTATTGAAAGCAGAGGGTACACAACCTAATGCAAGTTGTTAATGACCAGTGTATTTAAATTGTCCTTCTGAAGAGCAGACAGTACTGAAATATTAGACAGGTTTCTACCAAGAACATTCTATGTTTATTAAAATGCTTAGTATATTTACATATATATTTTAACGTGTATATATACTTATTGTGATACGTGAAATAAAAGAATACTGCTGTCAGGTGTCACCTGTCCTAGATTATAGTCTTTAATCTGAATTCATAGAGCCAGCTTCTTTTCCCTATAGATGAGCCCTATTCATCCATATCTCTACAGTTCTTGACTTGCCATGCTACTTCAATTCCATTAACCCAAAATGAGCTGTGGTGGAATATGGTTGCCACACAGCCTGTTCCTGTTATATGTGGTCAGAAAGCTGTTATGTGGTCTATATGCAGTTATAGACGGACTAGAATTCAGATCCTCCACTGTATGTAAACACCAAGGAGCCTCGATGTCTAGAAAACCCTTAAAGGGTGTTGGTACAAATACCTGGTGGTCTTACATAGACTAGCATAAGGTACTAAGAAGCCTGATGAAAATCAGACAAAACAGCAGGGTCTCTAAAGACAAGTTTTCTGAACAAGGTTAGGCTTGTGAAAGATAGTTAATTAGCAACTATCATTAAAAGTTCTTACTGTTCCTCTGACACACCTCCTACAGTCAGCTCCCAAACACCTGCAAGTAGGGGCTTGGAGATAGCAGGTCTGGAGAGTGAGAGTAGATCCTCTGGAGCTGGGATACACTCCTCATGACAAAGTATCCATGGAGAAATGAGTAATACTTTTAAACATCATCATGATGCTGCATGCAATGCAAAGTGAGTAATAGCAAAAAAGTATGCATCTCATCAGTTGTATCTATCCCTTCCCCCAACACACAGGTTGAGAATGCATAAACCAGTTGGTTTATGCCAAACACCAAACAGGATGTGAATCCCTGGGAAGCAGTCCAACTCAGAGTACTCAGTTGAGGCTGAAAAAGCAAAGCCTCCATTCCCAGATCTGTCCCTGATTTTGGGCAGATTATTACCAGGTGTCACTGTCTATCAAGTAGGATAAAGATATTAACATTCTCTGTAAGGTACTTTGTGATCTGTTGATTGCAAGCACTTGTTTATATACCCTATATATGGTGTAAAAACAAATCTTGTTTCAGTTAAATTGCTGCTGTACAGGTAGTTTCTTTCTGACATTCCCAAAGAACACTCAAGCGCAACATGAATGCATATGGCAGAGTGCCACTGGAGGCCTCAATGGAATACTTAATTAAGAAACAAACAAAAAAATGAAAGTACATTCCAAATTGAACAAGCAACACTTATTGCAAATCATTTAAACTACTAAGGGGAGCCACAAAACTTACAACTTGACTGAAGGATTAGACAGCATTTGACCAGGAACTTAGTGTACTATTGTGCCGGTTTTGGCTGGGATAGAGTTAATTTTCTTCAGAGTAGCTACTGTGGGTCTATGTTTTGGATTGGTGCTGAAAACAGTGTTGATAATACAGGGATGTTTTCGTTACTGCTGAGCAGCACTTACAGAGTCAAGGCCTTTTCTGCTTCTCACCCCACCCCACCAGCGAGGAGGCTGGGGGTGCACAAGAGGTTGGGAGGGGGCACGGCTGGGACAGCTGACCCTAACGGACCAGAGGGATATTCCGTACGGGGTGATGTCATGCTCAGCATATGAAGCTGAAGGGAGAAAGAGGAAGGGGGGGACATTCCGAGTGATGGTGTTTGTCTTCCCAAGTCACCATTATGTGTGATGGAGCCCTGCTTTCCTGGAGATGGCTGAACACCTGCCTGCTGATGGGAAGTAGTGAATGAATTCCTTGTTTTGCTTTGCTTGTGCACATGGCTTTTGCTTTACCTATTAAACTGTCTTTATCTCAACCCACGAGTTTTCTCACTTTTACCCCTCTGATTCTCTCTCCCACCCCGCTGTGAGGGAGGTGAGTGAGCAGCTGTGTGGTGCTTAGTTGCCAGCGGGGGTTAAACCACAACTACACAGCAAATACAAACCGCTTACAGGCTTGCCGGCTTCAGGGGAACTTGGGCATCTGTATTTTTCCCCTTGGCCACAGGATTTTGAACTTGAACAACTTGAATCTAAAGGAAGAACACTTTAGGCTTCAGAGAAAAGCCCCTAAAGAAACAGGATTTAAAATAAATATCCTTCTCATGGAGTCATATCTAATGTTACATGTAACTAAGACAGTTAGGATTCCCCCAGTTTCAAGAACAGAAACAGGTTACACTTTTCTAGCAAGTCCAGTGACTCCTGAGTGCACAAGATTTTGTTGGTGTATCCGCATTGTCAACTGCTTTTTGGCAGGGCAAATTAACCCTTGCTGAGCCCACTACTGCAGCAGCTACACTGCTTCCAGCTGTACCTGAGCTCTTGTATTTAGAGATAACCTGATTGCAATCAGGCATCACATTCCTCGTGACTGGCAGCATGGACTGGGTCTTCTTTTTTTCCAGCTCACATTAGTGGACCTTGCAACAGTAAATTATGACCATTATAACCACTTGGCTTGAATCATCTCACAACCCTTTACCATGAGACAGGCTAACAAAGATGCTCCTCTCCTTCCACAAGCAGGTGGTCTCTACTAAAAAGGCAGCTCTTCTCTTGCCCCACATCACCCTGGGATGAAGTATCCATTCCCTTCATGCTAGCAACAATTCTTGAGGAAGGACCAGTATTTAATGAAAAGTACCTTGGGTTTGTCAATTACAGCAAGTTAATCCCACTTACTATTGGACAGTAAGCAGCACAAATCTTGAGCAAGATTTCCGTTATTGAACAACTGCATAAGCATATGAAGAATTACTGCTAGTTTTTTTGTTTTCAAACACCTGTCAGAATACGATTCAGCCCTGAATACTAACTATATTTAAAAAAATGCATCACAGGAGTCTGTCATGCTGATTTTCAACGCAAAGTGTTTCAAAGTGTTCTTACTGTATAAGAAAAGAGGCTTTAAAAAAATTAAAGCTTACAGAATATGAAAAGGATTTTGTCTCTGGAACTGACACACACGCCGGATCAGAATGGGTCTCTAAGTTGTATCAACTTGTTAATAACTGTGTAACAAAAAGAGAATACTACAAATAATAATTTGACCTAATTCTGAATCCAGATAGGGAGATTTGAAAGCATTTAGGAAAGAAATTTGCTATTTTTTTACTATGTTCAACTAAATCAACTATATGAAGCAGTTTAAAAAAAAATGCAAGATACAGCTTTGTCACGGACTATGATGGAAATAATTTTTTAGAAGTGTTCCCATATACACATATCAATGGAAAACCTCAAGCTCATTACAAGAGCTCTCACTGGAGCATGAGAACCTATGCATATGAAGCTCAAAAAATGACACGTATGAAGATATAACTTTAAAATGCTCCATGACCAGTCTATTTGGTATCATACTTTGAAAAATGTTTAAACTTAATTGTTAAAAATTTTCAGCCTCTTACTTTGTTTTATAGTCTCTACCTAACACTTCCATCTTCTGGATTTAGGCTGGCCACTGCAGGAAGCTGTGTGTCTGCCTCTAAAAAGGTAATAAACGAGAACACTCAACACCATTATAAATCCTTCAGGGCCTACTACATATATTCTATAAAACAGGAGTGGTGGTAAGCAAAGAGGTCATCCCACATAACTTCATATGCCTTGAAGCGAGGTGTGAGTGAAACTGAAGCTCCCATCACAGTCAGTGGAATCACAATCAATGCCACCTCCAGTGGGAGACAGATCCGACTTTTCTCAAATGCCTTTTCTTGAATGTAATTTCTGTCTACAGGTGTCCATTTTCCTCCAGTACAGATGAATCCTATTCCAAGAGCAACATTTTCCCATTTATGACGTTCAAATCAAGTATACGGACGTGTATAACCAGCTTTGAATGATGTAGCAAGCCTATTGCTTGCTACAATCAAAATGCCAAGATTTGACACCATTATTTTCTATGCTGCTGCTAAATAAGATATCCAAGTTTGTACTAAAATTTACTAATTTACTGTAGTGGTTACTGCAGCATATCAATAGTCTAGTCTTGCACAAATAGACATAAAAAAATGCAGATTGTTCCACCCCACAAGATCTTGTGAAACCACTTTTGAAACCACTACAAAATCAAAGTGTTTTATTAGCCCCACTTCTTCTAACATATTTTTGTAAAAATCAAACTACAACACTCAACCACTTTTCACACAAATCCCATAAGCTAAAGCTATGAATGACCAAATAACATATAGCTCCCTTTTCTGAAAGTCTGAACCTCTCCATCACGTTTTAACAACTAACACGCAAGTTGTGTCACCTGCACACATCTGGTTTTTACAGCTAGGTATTGAAGGAAACTTCATCTGAAAACTAATTGAGGAAGACAACAATCAAGGACTACTTTGGGGCAACTGAAATTAAAGACAGATTTATAAAGCAGTAAGGGGCAAAGAACAAAAAAACCCCATTCTCAGTTTAAAAAAAAGGAGAACAGTCACCCCAGAAGCAGTCACAGTGACTGACTCCACCCCCCGCCCCAGTAACAGAACAGACACTGACAAAGCAATCGGTGCACAAACCAAACCAAGGGCTAATCTGTCCTTCCCCCAACAGAGAGAAGAAAAAAAAAAGAAGATATTTATATCTATATTTAAAAACACACACATACATTGAAAACAAAGCAAAATGAGCCCTCTGATTTTGGTTTTTTTTTTCCTAAAAAGTTTTCCTAAACAACAAAACACAAACAAATCAATATTAAAGCACCTATTGATACTTCTTCATTCACTGCTGAAAAGGATGGAAAAAACCTTGTAAAAGAAAATGAACTGTTTTATCTACTTCTTACATCAAAACCCAAGAGCCCAGGATCTACTCAAAGTTAAGGACAATTTCAGCAACTGCCGTGAGCTACATCTTCTAACTCAAATTTCTCCTAACATGAACAATCATCTAAGGAGAAAGATACTGGTCTTCTGCGCAGGACTCATCTACATGATGAATTAACTGTAGACATTTGATCCTTTTTCTAACAATCTTCTGAATGTTCTTGTTCCAGAATTAGGAGTACCTTCTTCCAATTTAGCTTAATCCACTTAATCTATTTGGAATGAGACACACTTATACCACAAGAGCTAGATGGAATTGAGATGCTGAATTCTGAAATTGCAATCCAAGACCCAGTCATCTGGTCTTAGATTATAGCTTGCTTCATTGTTTGAATGGACAATTCTTTGGGTGTTTGAAGATGCCTAGTCTTCCTAGTCTAAAGACTTCCTAGTCCAAGGAAACAAATCTCTTGACTTACCAAGAGCCAAAAAACCGACATTGGAGAATTTAGACAGAGGGATGGCAATCTGACATACACACAGAGTGCATCTAGTACGCTGACAGGACTTAGGGTTCTTTATAAAACCCAAGTAGTTCACTGATTACTGTTCATAGGAGAGCTACCAGGGTAGAGAACAGTAACGCATGCTGTGTGAGCCTGGCAGTACACTCATCCAGCAAACAGGAGGCTCACATTCCACAGCCTCTTGCTGGAACTGGCCACTGTGCAGCTGAGCATGCCAGTTTGTGTGGACAGAAAGAAGTAAAAGGCAGAAAGAGGAAGCAAAATGCAGGTTGCCTCTGTAGCTTACTTGTCAGTGGACTTAAAGGAGTGGAGGGAAGTCTGGACTTCGGGTGAACCTCAGTTGATTTCTAAAATTTGATTTATTGGGTAGCAGGAACCGTAGGCAGTAGCTCAGTACAAGCACACTTAAAGCAGAGAGAAATTAAAAGGAAGTCCACCTCTCTTTCTACTACCTTCCCCCCATGCCCCACTCTTCCCAAACCAGGACTACACATCCATACTTTCTCTTTATTCTCCAACCCAAAAATTAGGGCCCACCCCAGTCCACTCACCTCCATTCCTGTAAGGTGTTTAGCAGAAACTGCATGTGGGGAGGTACCTGAACTGAAGAGTAAGCATCTCTGCAGACACAGTTATGGATTGTGAGTGATTGCTTGTATATGGGACTTCAACCAGTGGTGCACATAATCACCTCTGCACAGAAAATTACTTCAACATATCATCCACAAGCAGTTTCTTTGGTAACCACCCAACTCTATCATACATAACAAATTAAGTTTACTTGGCAGGAGTCAGCACTCAAATGTTTTGAAACACCTGTTGGTCACTAGAGTTGTATGTGCTAGGTACATATTTATTGCTATAAAAGCTGGGAGTCATCATCTCTCCTCCAGTTATGTACTGTTATTTGAAAACCAGGTGGAGGTGCCACTACATAAATTCAGGAAATTAAACCAGTGTTCTAGGTGCATTTCACTGGAGCTTTGAATCAAGCACAGGTAGGAATTAAAAAACTGTCTTTCCTCACATACCAAATAAACTACAAGATACCCAACAGAGCACTTTAGATTAGGCACTACAATTTGGTAACCTGAACTTTTGTCATTAAGGCCTCTAGATTGTAAGCACTCAAGTAAATTACTGGATCTAACCCAGTCATATAAAATCAATATAAAAAATTAAATCAGGAGTAAGTATGATGCTTTTAAGTTTATAACTTGCCGTA
The DNA here is from genome assembly GCA_013401275.1 of Pandion haliaetus. NCBI lineage: Eukaryota > Metazoa > Chordata > Aves > Accipitriformes > Pandionidae > Pandion > Pandion haliaetus. The sequence goes on along the minus strand of VYZV01000917.1, from coordinate 3,589 downwards.
TTTCAGGCAAACCTTCCATCACAGATTAGCCCTACAGAGCTGCTGCAATCTGCAAATTATCATTTCTGTTCAAGCAATACTGTGTATTAATTTAGTTTGCATGTTTTCTATTCTAAACAAACTGAAGCTCTTTAAGAAAAGCTAGTTATGTCAAGATTTATACGACCTGAAAAAGCACTGAAAAAGGTTTACCACTTCAATAAAAGGACACAGTACGTTCATTTGGGTCAACACAGAATATAATGGTAAGAGCTATTTTTGAGTAACAGCTCTGCAGGTGCACTTACTTCACAATTACTGCCACACTTGAGAGTTATTCTACAAATAGGGAAGCCCTAGAGATACGGTATTATTGCTCTCCATTTGTGAATCCAAATTTAAACAGAAATTTTACAGATTGGAATCACTGAATGGAATTCTAACAACATTTCAACTTTTTATTTGAAAGTTGGGAGGCCCCAGTGTATGTAAATACTAGCCAACAGTTATGTATTTCCCTTAGTTTTGTACCACAAAAAATTAAAGCATCTCCAGTATTTTAGTTTTGACACTGGAATAGCTACACTTAAATGTATAATGGTTATGAAGGAGAATTCTTTAAAGACTTACAAGGCTTCTCTCAAAACTTCTTCAGTTTTAACAGCCTAAGTAGCGCAAGAAGAGGCATTATTTATAATACATTATTCTAAGGCAAACAAATCTATAATTATTGTTTGAGACTGATCATACAAGAAAATAACTGTACTGTTCTCTATAAATGAGCTTTCTACAACACAAATTTTTTTTCACATAGACAATTTTAAGTTCCCTTCTAGGTAATACGCAGTTTACATATGCAATTCTACAAAAAAGTCTTTGCTCTTTAGTTAATACCTTTTCCTGAGTCTTCCTATTTTGATGTAACTTAGTTACTACTACCAGACTAAGGGAAGAGAGAATGTCAAGAAACATCCAGTCAAATAAATCACCTTTTTGCTACTAAAAAATAGCAACACTTTTTGTGTTTCCCTTCAATATAAACAAGGCGGTCCTGAATACTGTGGTACTACAACACTAGCAGTACCCCTGAGTTTATCTGATTTTATCACCTCAGCACTACTTGAGGGAAGCCAGTGGAAATGCTATACAAGTAAACTGTTGATTAGCTCAGTCACACTAATCCCTGATGTAGCATGGCATCCAGAAGAACAAAATTTGCTTCATATTATTGGTGAAGACCTGTTACCGAAACTATTCACACCTACATACCCTTTATACTTGCACCTGAGACACACAGTTATTGAGTAAGAAGATAACTGAATTGAATGAAGTGCAATTGTAAACTGGTATAGAATGAAGATATGACTACAAGACACAGCGTAAAAATAAAGTTACTGCTACAACACATGAATGAGCAGGACAAAATGCATACATATGTACACACACAAACACAGAGAGGTTTAGTAAATACTGGAAATAGAAAACAGGATTAAATTGAGATTTCTGCCATGCTGTTACTTGTCCCTGATCTCTATTTTAACCTCATCTGTTAGAACGCCCAACAGCTGCAAACTACATCTAATCTCATTTTCTACTTTCAACTTTCATTTGTACTTATTTCTCACCATTCCAGGTTGCTCACTATTCTTGACCATCTTATTACAATTATTTAATAGATGAGTATAGAGCTAAAGGGCACTAAAAATAAGGCTTCCAGAAGTTCTGCTATTGGCTTTTAGCTAAGATTATCTTCTTTGGCCTTGTGTTTAACTCTTAGTATTTTTGATTGAACCCCAGTCATTTTTTCAGGACTTCTAGACACTACTGAAATACAGTCACCTGTTCCTTATCCGTAAGTGGATTAGTTGGTCTGAGCTTACATGGTGTAGCTGCCTGCAGTGCTGTGCCTTGCACGTGGGAAGCATACACTTACACCAAAACCTGTCTTTTGCTATAGTGTGCCTCTTTTCTAAACAAGGCTTTTGAGTATAGCTTCAGAAGATGCACAAAGCATATATAGTCTTACAGTTTAAGCCTCCATGCCCTGCTTAGTCATGTTTTCTTCCCTTATCCCTCCATTATTTCAGGTAAGTAAGAGCTGATTATAAACAGGGCCCATCTTTGTGCATGCATCAGACAGAACTCCAAACTCCTAGAGGAAACTAAATAGTTCGTTTCTATTTGGTCCCTAACAGTAAAGCCTAAGCATCTGTAATGTGAAAAGAAGTAGTATCTGATCTACTTGCATTCACTTGTTTTCAATCAAACAGGGATTTACCGGTAGCCATCCAAAGCCAACCAATAAAACATGAATTTTTTTTTTTCTTCCATCTTCAGAAGAGCCTTGAAGCATCACCATGTCAAAACTGATGGCCTCACCTCTGTCTCAACTACCTATTTGCAACATAGTTTTGTAGCGCTTCAGTAATTTTTTCTTTTAACAACCAAACAGCAACTTTATTTCATCTGTTTTCTAGAGCATTTAAAAATAATAAAAAAACATACAGAAAGGTTGGAAGAAAATCCCTCTCTGCTTATACTGTTGTTGTAAGGTTCTGTGGCTAACCACATTTCTCACCTAGTGGAATTTTAGCACTGTGGAGTCCAAACATTTGATCGTTTCACGTTACATTGGTTTTCGGTTCTGGCGTATGCTTTAAGCTTCCCACTTCCTTCTTCAGGACATTAAGTAAAGTTCTAGAACTATCCAAAATCTTCATGTAAGCAGCTTCAGTTTCAGCAAGGATTTTATCAAGCTCATTCCGTGAAGCTACCTTTTGGGCTAGGTTTTCACATACACACTCCAGTTGTCCACTCAGGACTTGGATTTCATGCTGGAGTTTATTTTTTTCCTCTTCTGCTTGCTGGATTTGTTTGTTCAGCTCTTCTTTTTGCATACATAAGTCTTCAATGCATTTCACTAGTTCATTATTGTAACCCTGAAGAACAGCTCCCTGCTGAGTCATCTTCTGCTCCCCTCCCAGAGCTCTGCCACTGCTCCCTGAAGTCCCCCCCCAGCAACAGCCTTCTGTGCTCTAAAAAAAAAAAAAAACCAAACCAAAACCACACCAAAAAACAGAAAGAAAAATTCTGCAAGAGAGTTACCACGAATAATGCTACGCTAGCACTGACAGAGCGACAGGGAAAGATGCTCTGTTTAAGGTTAACATGTTAGTTCCAAGTTGTGCCACATCTCTTCCCTTTTCAGGAAGGGGGCAGGGTAAAAATCTGCATCTATACCATACCTTCACTTAAAACTCATCTCCCCCACGAAACCCTCCCCCATCGCAATGCCCAGCTCTGGTATCAAAATACTTCTATTATATTATATCCTATCTTAATACCGTTCTGAATAGACGACGCTTTGTACCTCAGACTTCGAGGGTTTGCCCAGAAATAACCAAACGACCCTTTCCCAAGAGAAGGCTCAGCAGCCACCGCCAGCACTCCGCGGGCCCGGGGCCACCTGACGCAAACCCATCCGGCTACCCACGGCCGCCGGGATGACAGCCCTACCCGTGTGCCCAGGCGCGGACGACCCGCTTGCTCGATGGAGGCGGCCGTCAGCGCCCCTCGCCCGCCGCCCCCCACTCAATGCACGTCGTCCCCC
>VYZV01000915.1:15491-46576 GCA_013401275.1 Pandion haliaetus | reverse complement strand
GACCCGCCACTGGCCAAGGCCGAGCCCATCAGTGAAGGTGGTAGTGCCTCTGCGATAAAGTATTTAAGACGGGGCGGAAAAACTGTGCAACAGCAGCTGGGAGGAGAGGAGTGAGAATATGTGAGAAAAACAACCCTGCAGACCCCAAGGTCAGTGAAGAAGGAGGGAGAGGAGGTGCTCCAGGCGCCAGAGCAGAGATTCCCCTGCAGTCTGTGGTGAAGACCATGTGAAGACCATGGTGAGGCAGGCTGTCCCCCTGCAGCCCATGGAGGTCCACAGTGGAGCAGATATCCAGTCTGCAGCCCATGGAGGATGCCACGCTGGAGCAGGTGGATGCCTGAAGGAGGCTGTGACCCTGTTGGAAGCCCACGCTGGAGCAGGCTCCTAGCAGCACCTGCAGATTGGTGGAGAGAGGAGCCCACATTGGAGCAGGTTTTCTGGCAGGACTTGTGACCCCGCGGGGGACCCACGCTGGAGCAGTCTGTTCCTGAAGGCCTGCACGCCGTGGAAGGGACCTATGCTAGAGCACTTTGTGAAGAACTGTAGCCCATGGGAAGGACCCACGTTGGAAAAGTTTGTGGAAGACTGTCTCCCATGGGAGGGACCCCACCCTGGAGCAGGGGAAGAGTGTGAGGAGTCCTCCTCCAGAGGAGGAAGGAGTGGCAGAGACCACGTGTGATGAACTGACTGTAACCCTCATTCCCCATCCCCCTGTGCTGCTTCGGGGGAAGAGTTGGAGAATTTGGGAGTAAAGTCAAGCTCAGGAAGAAGGGAGGGGTGGGGAGAAGATTTTTTTTAAGATTTGGTTTTATTTCTCATTATCCTACTCTGATTTGATTGGTAATAAATTATTTTTTTTCTGCGAACTGAGTCTGTTTTGTCTGTGACAGTAATTGGTGAGTGATCTCTCTCTTATCTTGACCCAGGAGCCTTTCCTTATATTTTCTCTCCCCTGTGCATCTGAGGAGGGGAGTGATACATTGGCTTTGGTGGGCACCTGACGTCCAGCAGGGTCAACCCACCACAAGTGCAATCTCAAATCTCTGCTGTGCAATACAGTGCACAGGTCCTCAAAACATGGGGGGTCATGGCAAGCCCTAGGTCACTCCTGCCCACCTACTGACATTCCAGCCTGCACTGGCAGCAGATGTGAACCAGTCTTGGAGTTCAAGGGAAATGGAGCAGAGTCAACAATTCCACAGCCAGAACCAGTGTTGGTTACAAAGCTGTATACAGGGTTGGCCTCTAGTCACTCTTGCAGTTCAGCAAGTTTCAGCCTTCCTTTCTACTATCTGCTCTGCTCTCTCCTGGGTGATCCACCACTGAGATGTACAGCTCCAGATGTTTCTGCAAGGCATTTTTCCATTGCCAAGCTCTGTTGAAGGACATCCTGGACCACACCTTTGCTTGCTGTTCTCAATTGCAACCCATTATTGTAGGGCAACCCTTCAGTAATTTTGCTTTTCATAATTCCTCCTTTCAGGAATCTCAGTTTTTGAAGCTGTAATACCAGGAACCAAGAAGAGTGAATGAGGAAACAAGTGCTTACTTGAAGATAAAGGGAAGGTTGTTCATCTGGAAAGTCTGTGAGAAGTGGTCTCCACAGCCTTACATAAGCCACAACATCAAAGGACGTAGCGGTATAGAGGACTGCAAGAAGCTCTCTAATTCCTGAAGTAGCATCAGAACATATAACTGACTGCTCAGCACATTCTAGCACATATTTATCTATAAAGGTCTCTCTTACAGAGACTGAAGTTTTCCCACAGATTGACAACCTGTTCCTAAAAAATTCCCACAATGTAGGTTCCATAAGTCCCTTGTTAAACCAGTTCAATTTCGTAGTAGCATAATAGAGTTCATGATGTCATCATTAATATTATGCCTCGAATATACTTGACAATTTAAAGTCTGAGAGCCATAATCAGGAAGCTGTATGTAAAGTGGAAACATTTTAATTCCTTTAAGTCAATAAGTGCTTTTTTGCCCATGTTTATTCTTTTCCAAAAAGTATTTTCTAGAGAGACACAGTCTCCTTTTAGCTGACTTCCCAGCACTGGCTCTGCTGGATCCTAAATTTTCTTTGCATCCCTGGCCTCCCTGAACTTTCTGATGAGCCCACACATCAAGCCCTGGAAAGGATCATAGTTCTACACCTAATGTCTTGGTGAAACTTGTGGAAATAAGCACTCACTGAACTGTGATACACAATTCAGCTTGTCTATATTTATACACCTTTTGGTTGATTCTTCTCCAGAAAATCAGATGACTATTTTTATTTGCACAGTTGACCATTTTTATTTGTTTCCTAATTTTCTTTGGCAATGCCTATGCTGCAAGTGCAAATGAAAACACAGAAGAGAGTACCTCTGTAACCTTACTTGTCAAAAGATTTCTTAAATGCAGATGTTTGCGACATCCTGCAGAAAAAGCTAAGCCAATAAAGTTGTATTGAAGCACTGTAAGAAATAAAACTGTGTAAACACATAAATAAGAATATAATATTACACCACTAATATTCAGGTATGTCGTGGTTTCAGTTTCAGCCCAGCTGGTAACAAAGCACCACGCAGCCACTCACTCACCCCCCACCCCCGCCCCCAGCCACATTGGGATGAGGAGAAAATCCAAAGGCAGGCTCGTGGGTCGAGACAAGGACTGGGAGGGATCACTCCCCACTGATGGTCACGGGCAAAAGACAGGCTCAACTTGGGCAAGAAACAAAATCAATTTAATTTACTACAAATCAAATAAAAAACAAGGATATTAGGAAGTAAACCCCAACCTCAGAATCCCTTCCCCCCACCCCTCCTGCCTTCCTGGCTCAGCTCCATTCCCAGTTCTTTCTACCTCCTCCCCCCGGAGGCACAGAGGAACAGGGGATGGGGGTTTGGGGTCAGCTCACCACACATCGTCTCTGCCGCTCCTTTCCTCAGGGGGAAGATTCCTCATTCGTCCCCTGCTCCACCGTGGGGTCCCTCCCACAGGAGACAGCCCTTCACCTTCTCCAACGTGGGTCCTTTCTGTGGGCTTCAGTTCTTCCCGAACTTCCCTGGCACGGGTCCTTTCCACAGGCCGCTCTCCAGTCTCACACTGCTCCAGCACGGTTTTTACCATGGAGTTACGGCCATCTTCGGGAGCCTCCACTCCACCAATTGCCCCAATGGGCTGCAGGAGGACAGCCTGCCATCTCACCATGGGCTGCAGGGCCATCAGCCTCCTCAGGTGCCCCTCCTCCCCCTCTTCTTCACTGACCTCTGTATTTGCTAAGGTGTTCCTCTCATATTCCAGCCCTCACACTGCCGGTTCCCCTTCTTAAATCTGTTCTCCAGAGGTGCTCCCACCGTCACTGACTGGGTTGGCCTGGGCCAGAGGTGGGTCCGACTTAGAGCTGGGGAAGCTTCTAGCAGCTTCTTACAGGAGCCACCTCTGCAGCCCCCTCCCCGCTACCAAAAAAACCCCTGCACCACACAAACCCATAGCAAGGTACCGCAAAAATATTTAATCTTGTAGCAAAGTATTTGAAATATGTCATGGGACATACCAAAAGATTGCTTGGCAATGAACAAGCAAAAAGAAAGACAATTAAACTTGTGTGCTCATTCAAAAGGTTATAAAATTAGGTCTCCTGAATGTTGAACTGTGGAAATATATTTTATTAGTATATTTCTCTATGGCGAATATGAAATTAATTTTAGGAGAGACACAAAAGCTATATGGATGCATGTTCTCTTTTTGGACAAAATAATGAATTGAAAGTGGACATTATGGGTGTGGGTTATGTTCCTGATTCCGGAATAACTATGCATGTTATTCTACCATTGGTTTTCCCATTGAATTCCCTGGGTTTCAAGAAATGACTTACAGAAAAAAAGTTTGCAGTGAACCCAAGGAACTATATCATATTTTGGGTTGGAATTTCTCTTAACCTTAGCCTGTTAGACTTTAAAATAGGAATAACTTTATTCGTGTTTTTTTGTCAGGACAGAACACATTTTTTTAGTGATAAATTCTTGCAGAAATACTGGTTTGATGCAATACTGTACCAAAAGGTGCAAATTGTTTGGATAGTACTTGTCAAAATAGACTATATTTTATGTAAAGATTCATATATGGCTTTTAAGTGCAGTTTTGGTTTTTTTGCTTGACAGATCACCCTAGCTCTGAAGATTATCTGGATCTTCTGGTATTGTGGCATGCAGACAGTCAGTGAACCAGACTTGTTTGTCTCACTTTACCAAAAGACATTTCAATAAATTTCTGTATGAACATTGTCTTCATATAACTTCAGGACAACAACATGAACAACACATGACTGGGACAAAACGAGGACTTATGAACTACCTAATGTGAATTTTATGTAGGAAAAAGAAGGAAAGAGATTGTGTGAGAGAGAAAAGGTAGAAGATGATGACAACAATCCTGGAAGTCTTTGTACAAAAAGAGGCCCCTGTATCCAACCTAGCTGGCAAAAAAATGAGAAGCGCTAGAGGTGAGTCATCCAGCCTTCTCTACAGGCTTGGCTTCTGCACATATGTAGGCATGAGTGTGCGTATGTGATACATGCAAAACGATCTACCTCACACTGTGGGTCCAGCTATGACAGCAGTCACTGAATAAGCTCCAAGTCTGAGCATCAGTGAAGAAATTTTATTGTATCTGTTCTACATGTCAGGCTCGTAGTGATATCCTGAAATGTGTTAAACAATGTGAAAGCTGTAAATGGTAAGTCCATCAAAATCGGAATGAGTTATAAATTTTTCAGTCAAATAGAAGTGTTGCATTTTTTATTTCTGTGAAATCTGGGAAAAGTCTGCTGGTTTGGGAGAGGGTTTCAGTGAAACAAATGTAGTTATTAAAAATATTATGCTTTGCTTTTGGATCAAATCTTCACGAACAGACATATTTCACTTTATTAATAATCTTGTATTAGAAAAATAGATCAAGCTTTTAATAAGGGTCTTAAGACAGATTTTTTTTTTCACTGTATTTCAGCTAAAACGTTAAGCCTTGTGTCTTTTTATAGGTTTTATATCTCCTAGTTAAAAATACATATGCCACTCTCTCTAACCATAAGTGAGAAAAAGGAACCGTCTAAAAAGTGCTTTATGGCTACAAATCCTCAAATAACTGACATTTAACACTACCAAAAAGAAAGAAGAGGGCCAATTTCAGCTCACAGGACTGCAAACCAAACCGAGAAACTCTGTCAGAGACTACTGTGCACACAAGAGTCAAGGGGAGGACTTAGAGTGACAACACTCACCTGTGCAGAGTGCTGCACTTCAATCACCTTGCAGATAAGATCAAATACAGTGTGAGTTGAGTTCCTGGTACAGCCTCCTCCCCTGGGGGAGAGAGATCCAGTTCTTACACTTGCACTTTCAGGTGAATGAACCTGAGGAATTAATAGGTCGTTACAGTCTCTAGGTAGTGAGATTCTAATGCTGGTGGATGGCTTGTACTTCAGCTTGGCAAGCTTGCATGCTGAGCAATCACGAGTAAAGAGCCAGTCTGAAACTTTTAGGCATGTGGTTCTGACCATTTAAGGAGGAGTTTTCCTTAGAGGCATGAAAGCTCTGTTTTTATTCCATGCCGTTCCTAAATTCTCATCCACCTCACTGGAAAAGTGCATACAAATTATGCAGACATAAACCCAAATATATGTGGCTGAAAATAATTATTCACAGCAAATTAATGGCCATTAGAGTAATTTGGGCCAAGAAACACTTTTAGGGTTCAGTAACTTTTTACATCTGCTGTGCTTACTGTGCTGAAATATTAAATAACTAATCTTCATTATAATGCTACCCATAAAATGAGAACTTAACATTTGGTTTGTCTTGGGAAATTATTGAACTGTAATATAATGATACATATGCTAAGGCTGGCCTTTTATTTCTGATGATGTGTACAAATCATTCCAGCTTCATCTTATGCTGCTTGATTAAAAGAAGTGGTCTACTACTACACTAATGGATATCATTTATTTCATCTGTTGGAAGCAAAGAGATTAGCCATCCTTCAAATTTTCTTATCTGGAATAAGCCCTGTTTCATTGCTACAATCCCATAATTGTGTCATGTTAGGAAGCTGAAGAAATACACTCAAAAGGAAAACCAACCACCAACAGCTCCACCTTGCAAATAAAAAAGAAATGCATAATTTGGTAGGCAGTGAGGACTTTACTCTTAAGACATTCATGTTTTTATTCCTACCCATTCCCAGGGAGTTTGTTATCTGAGGAAAGTCCCTGGCCACCCCTGGAAGCAGCTGGTTTCTATTCTTCATTCCACATATTCTTACAGTAACTAATTAAAGTCTGGAAGAGATGTTGTCCTCCTTTTACAGGTGAAAAACTAGGGTTCAGGGAGAGCAAGTGATTAACTGAAGTAACAGATTCTGTTGCAAAACAGGGGCTTGAACTCTGTTCCACAGGGTCTAAAGTCTACATACTGAATTAACCATAAAGTAACTAATTTGTTTCTAACTAGGATATATAAATTATCATGCTATTGCCAGCTGGTATCATAATCTAAAGAAAAGCTAACAGTTCTGGGATAAGATGCGTTACTTTATCACTAACATTTAGGCATATATTTATGTTACATTTTTTAACACATCACAAAATCCTTGGTCTGAAAGAGTTTTAGAAGGTTACACAGTCTATCTCCTTGATCAACAGCCGAGTTAACTGCACTCATGTTATCCCTAGGTAAACTTTCACGTCAGACTTCCAGTGGTGCAAATTTCACAGCATTTCCAGTAACCTGTTCTGGTGTTTTACTACCTTTACATTACAAAGGTTTTGCCTTTTAAGGTTCTCATGTTTACTGTGAACATGAAGAATATTTTATTCTGTCTCTTACTGCAAATTCTTGTAGTGATTTTTTTACAAGTAACTGCCATGCTCTCCCTCCAGACTCCTTTTCTTTAGGCTAAACAACCCAAATTCATTCAATCCTTAACACCTAAACACCTAAGCATTCCTCCTGATCTGCTGTGGCCTTCCTGCTTTTGTCCCACATCCTTCCTGAATATACTCCAGGCAAGAATTCAGTGGAGATCGGTAACAGGGAAGGACCTCACATGCTGATCAAAAGAAACTGCTCACTACAGTAAGCTGTCTATCTGGATAGCTATCATTTTTTCTGCCTAATATTTTGCCATTTGAAAGCCATACTGTAAATGCTGGTGCATGAAAAAAAAATCTGGGGGAGATGGGGGTTTGTGAGGAGAAAAAGTCTCTGTCTATCATTCGCTTACAAGGCTGGGTGGATCCTGCTCACTTTTTTTATTGGCATTTATGCCAGTGTTTGCACAAACACATCTTTGTTTCCAAGGCTGCAAGCAATTTGACATTAGCCTCTGTGACTGCTAGCTCTGGAAACTAACCAAGAAAATGGTTCTTTTTAAAAATCTAATAATGAAATGGAGCCTAGAGTGCCGGGAGTATTTTATATATGATACTATGCCCTGCTGTATTATTTATCTTCATGGCTACTATACGTTTCTTTTAAGTTATTCCTCTCAATGTTGCAATAATAAATGCCTCAGCACAATAGGTCATTATGTATTCTCTCTCTAGGTATACCTTATATAAAATAGAGATGCATTACCCAAACATTGCTGATGCAAGACAATTTGGGAAGAGTTGCCCATTTTGTTAGAAAATGGCAGGCAGCAGTGACAGAGACCAAAATCCACAGGGCCAGAGCTGAGGGCCAGAAATATCTCTAATCTAGAGGACCTCAAACACTTGGCTCCTGCAACTTAATAATGGTTAAAGGAACCAGGGTGGGACCCTGAGCTTCACTGGTTCCTTAAGATTTTCTTTGTTCCTGGTGTACTGTCTTACTCTTAGGGCTGGATGTTTTCCATAGTCTGGTTAGAATTGTCTTTTTTAATGGATGACAATGTCAAAGAAAACACCAAGTATGTAGCAGCAGGTCTTTGACACTCCACCACAAGCTTAATGCTTGGGGAATGGAGAGAATGAGTGATAGGTCAGATAACTGCAGATACCAGCTATCTTCTGGAAGACACAGTGTAGCTAACTCCTTCAGTGTTATGTGGACCAAGGCAAGAAGAAGATGGACACAAGATATGAAGAACGATGAGCAGAAAGCACAGCAACCAACTATCTTTGGGAGAGTAGAGCTAAAAGTTTGTCAAGGTATAAGTATATATATGCATGTCATGTTACTAATAAAGGTGAACAATGCTTTTAAATTTGGATAATAATTCCTACAGATCTCCATTTCTGTTTTAGAATATGGATAGTGTCATGATGGACCAGTAACTGTTCCAGGATTTCATTCACTCTGATGAATCTGTATGCATATGGGAGCTTAAGTGCTTGTAATCAAGACGTTACTGTCTAATGGGTTCATTTTCAGGCAGCTAATCCTATACTTTCTAAATTAAGACAAAAAGGAAGTGCTTCAGCTTCAAAAATTTCAGCATATTCTAATTCTTTGAGAAAAAAAATGCTAAGATAGAACACAGACCTTAGTTTGGAAGGTGAAACTATGTGAATTTGGACAATGTCTCTAATTCTGTAGAATGGTTGTTTACTTTTTTTTTTAGAGGAAAAAGTACACCAGTACTTCCATGGTATACCCAGTATAGCTCTGAGGATTTTATTTTCTATTAGCTAAAATAGCAAGTTAAAATGTCTATTAACACAGTTTAGATGCAAGAAATTTCTCTAGAAAAAAAGTATTTCAGATCTAATATTCTTAGTGATGTTCAGATGGCTCTGATGTGTGTATTCAGTGTACTCCTTTTATATGCCCAAAAGATATTTGCATCCAATATACAACCAGAAGTGATGTATCATGCAAAAATTCATACCAGCAGTACTTCTTTTAACACCAACAGTCATCTTTATCATTGTCCCTATTTGGAACCTTCATCAAGTTTCCCTTCTGGATTAGTACATTCACCTCAACATAATTTTTAGTAAATAAGGAATACATGTATATTTAACATATGATACTTAGCCATTCATAAAGTGCTTATTTTTTTCAGACTACAGCGCTGTAACAACTGCTAACAACTAAGCAGAAAAAGCAGGAAAAGAATGTTCATGTCAATTATAGTAAGAAAAATATTTAAAATCAAGAAGAATGTCTGAAAATTGCAAAATTTTGTGTAAAACCTGCATACCTTATTTGAATACTGTGTATGGGAGCAGCACAGAGATAACTAATAGGTGAATCTTAGACCAAAGGGAAATGAAAGTAGAATCCTGAATGATATTGTACCTACAGTCTAATTCCAGTCTGAAAGCTGAAAATGTTGTCAAGATATTAATGTTTGACACTCTGTCTCTCTCTCTCTAGTTAGTAGACAAAAATCACTATGGCTTTTAAGGAAGAATCATTTCAAATAAAGTAAGCATTTCAGTAAATTACAAGGTGATAGGTTAATGCTATCTGTTCCACCACAGAAATCTGTTTGCCTTTCTTGATATCTTATTTGGAAATTTTGCGAGCACATTCAAGATTAAGCAGAATGGATTTTTTGCTTGGTCAAAACCTTAGAGATTATTGTGCCAGTAAAGGTCCTACTATTTTGCTGTCTCTTTCATTTCCTATTTCTTGCTATTTTTGATAGCACCTTCTAAATTAGTAAATATCTCACTTCAGGGAGCAAGCTATATGACCTGAAAAGCATTAGGCTTTTCCAAACTGAAAATGCTGAAGTGCAGAAGGAGAAACATTTTATTTCAAAAGCACTATCTCAGTTCTTATCAAAGTGTAAAACCAGCATGAAAAGTTGATATTTACAATTTACTGCCCATTTTACCACTGATCACTTTGATGCCATACTATAGGTCTCCAGCAACAGGACTAGACTGCCTAAGGAGTCAGACAACTCTTAACAGTGTGATTGCAGAACACAGCAGTCCACAGGATCAAAATCATAGCTCATATGAAGTGGGAGAGAAAAAGCAATATATTTTCATCCCCTCCAACTTCTTTACAGTACTAGGAACACTTTTAACTTCCTGGTTTGAGTATCTTCTTAAGCTCTTGAGCTTAACAGCTACTAAGAGTCCAAGTTGCTAGACATGCTTAGGGTACGAGGATACCCCAGGCACTAATGTCCATAGCAGGCAATGCTTGATTAAATCTTTGGGTAATTGGAAGGTTTTTTTAGGATCTGTACAATATATGTCTTTTCTGAGAAAGTTTCTGCAAGCAGATTTTTTTCCATTTCCATTCTCTGCATGTAGCCAACAGGAACATGGTCCTCTTTCAAAGCAGAGAAATGCTTTGCAATGGGAACAGAGTTAGCAAAGATGTTACTTCCTTTTTAAACATAGTTCATGGCATTTCTGAGTTTTCTTAATGAATTCTACTGTGAGAAACAGCCAAAAGAATTGAGCAGCAAAGAGAAGGAGAGAAATCTTCCTGATCATAGATCCTTAGCAAGCTGGAACAACTCCTGAGAAGGATTTTACAATTTTTGGCACATTTCAATACTGTGGATCTGACATGCTTGACATCATAACATCATGGTACTTTGCTGCTATAACTCCATAAAAAATGGGGAAGATATATTGGTTTTGTCCAAATTAGATCTGCTTAATAATGTTCACCATTTTACTGTCATGTTTACCCCTGATATTCCAACTTTTGAGTAGCTCCAATGAACTGTCGTATTAAAAACAAGTAAATGTTTTCCTCCAGCACCAATAAAAAAACACAATAAAAAGAACAATAATAAAAAATATTTCTCAAAAGTAAAACACCATCTGTCCTTTTAGAAGATGATTTTACACTTCCCTTGAGTACAGATTTTTTAACCAAAACCTTAGTGACCTGAAGATCAATATAGGTAATAATCTGCCTCAGAACAGTGAATACTTTAAGGTTCTGCATCTTGCTAACCACTGGGATTTAAAGTATCTTATTCCAATAAAGCAGGTTCATAACTGGATTATGTATGGAAAATCTATTTCTGGTCTTCTTTCTTAGCAGGGATGGTAATATAGAGATATTGGCAGGATAGCTGACTTTCCATGGTGGAGAAATGGTTGAAGGCAATGACTGGGCTGGCAAATATGAAAATATATCACCTCAGATAATTTGGTTTCATTGCTATTATTATTTAAGTTATTGTTGTTATTTAAGTTATGTGCCCAGATAACAGTAACCTGGATCAATAAAATTGAAATAAATGTAAAAATTAAATTTACTTTAAACTCTTTTCTATTTTTTAAGTTTTATTCAGCTTGGCCACAGAAAATGAATGAGTCAGTTTCTTGATAGTAAACACTGTGGAGGTATAATATACAGAATTTATTGGTTATCTTGTGGGATCACCTAAAACTTGTACAGTCACCATCTGTAGGTATTATTAAATACCAGACTCAAAGCTGTAAAATATTTCATAGCACATTAGCATGTTCTCTGTTTCCTACACGTGTATCATACATCTAATAAATAAGCATTAGCGTTATGTGCAGAAAGGAAGCTCCTCAGTGCCCTGGGAACACAGGGCGCTATAGCAGTCCCTTCTGTGGTTACCCATGTATGTGGGTAGAAATATAATTACTGGATAAAAGCAGGCCAAAGAGTGAAAGGTAAGAAGCTGAGGAGTGTGTGGCAGTGTCCCAAGAACTGAGGAGCTCCAGAGGCCAGCCGTCCTCCCTTAAAAATATTTCCCAATTTTCACATTTTCTTCTCTTTTCATATGCACATGCTGTACAATCCCTTGATTTATGCCTGCATGATTTGGAAGAAATTTAGCCTTCTGCATACAAAAATAAAGTATATATATACAAAAACTTGGTAATACCAACATGTGGAATAATGTACCCATTTCTAATGCAGTGCTTAATTATATTTCAACAAAAATGCATACATACACACTGATTTAGAAATATCATTATGAAGCACAATAATAATGAAAAAATATTGAGGTCATCACCTTAATACAGATGATCTTCTGATTGCTTTATTTTCAGATCTGATATGCTACCCTGTCAAAAATATTTATGAATTATGCATCACCTAATTAGAAAATATTGTATGTTGCATAACGATCATAAAATATGAATAAAAGCCAGAATGTTCATTGTATTTGTTCTACAGATATGAAACTAATAGTAAATGAGTTAATAGCAAAATTAGGCCATCACACATAAGCATACACAGAGAATAGTTATTCTGAACTGTGACTTCAGCTGTGGAGATCTGCAATATCCATTTCACAAGAAATCCATCAATTTTGAAATTTCTGTTTGTTCTGGCTTAGAATAAAAACAAAATGTTTCTGGATTTTCTGTGAAATGACTCAAAATTTTGCAGATCAAGCAGACTTTGCATTGCAATTTCAAACATTTTATTTAGAACAGTAAAATAAGGCAAATTTTTAAACAACTATCATTTCAAACAAAGAAAAAAATATGTTCTCCATATATGAATATTTACAGAATTATTGAAACTCTTCATACCTCTTCCTCAGTGTGTTTTGTTTAAAATAGCTATATTTTTAGGGCAAGGTTTATTTTAATGCCATAAGACTTTTGAAACATTTCCAGCTCTCATGAGCACACCTCCAGGGTGCCTCTGTCTGCAGATTCTAGTCTTTAACTGCAAGATCCCTACAGCTCATTTTCCCACTGGAGCTATAGGTCTCTACCCTTCATTACTCATAATTTCTGCCTTCTGATTTTTTAATCTTCATTTGCTTTCTGATAGCACGACTACAAAAAGTAAGCTTATTTGGACTTGGGAGCAGGACAGAGTGAACACAACAGCAAGAATTCTAATTTTGGGTTGGTAGGTTCCAGGAGAGAACAGTCTGAAGCTGACAGATCACTTTAGTGGATCCCAAATTTTTGTGGTCAGTGGATTGCTGTGAGTCATCAAAACTTCTCACCACCCACTCAGTATGCACCTTCACCTTTGAATGAGAGGTGAAAGCACTGCAGTAGGGACATTGTACCAGGGACCAGCTATGCCTGGTCTTATGCACTTGAACCTCTTGAAACACTAGAATTTTGCAGACCACAATTTGCTTCCACAACTTCTACACATGGGTATGGGCATCTTAGAGACATCCATACCTGAGGGCTGGTGACAGAAAATGCCAACCAACCTCTGAGGATGAACTTGTCTTCTCTTGCCCAGATGTTGCCACACACTGGTAGAAAAGGGCATACTTTTCTTAACCAGGGAACATTATATTTGATAAATAAACCCTGGTAAATGGGTAACCAGGCAAGCTCAAACCTCTGCACTCCAAAAGTAAAAATGTAACAGCAAGTATTCGGCTAGGGACCGTGTGTTTTAAATCTGTTTTGGGTTTTTCTTTTCACCCTGAAGCCCTCCAAGAGCTGTACTTCATCACTCCCCACAGCTAGAAGGCAAACTCCTGTCCCAACTTTCCCCACCTGCAGTGGGACAGGCCGAGGGGTTGACTGCAGAAAGGGACATTGTAGGTGGTGTGAGTGGAAAAGCAACTGTGGCAGGAATGGGGTTCATGGGATTGCTCTTCTTGCCTTCTACCCCTTGTGTCTACTTGTGGCTGTGGCTGTTATTTTTTACCCTTGTCCAGCTCTTTCTGTGGCTTTTAGAAAAAAAAAAAAAGCTGGACTGCATTAGCAATTAGCCTAAGACACAGTGGGAAGGTGTCCTAATTTACTTGTAAAGGGCCAGGTGAAGAGATTGATGGTCTGAATCTAATGAGGAAGACAAGATGGGAGAGAGAAAACTGCTTTTCTGTGTAGCACCTTCGTGAACCTGATGGGACTACAGACCACATAGATGGTGCAGTGATGATCATTTTGCATTATTTTGCTTCCTTTTTGCTTTGTACTGATTTGAAAGATAAAAATTATCACATTTTGTCTTAACCTATTTAATTTCTGGTAGCGGGGAAAGCTCAGATGAGAGTGTAGGAGCATGATAAATACTATCATTTAAGTAATCTTTTTCCTTGCATATCTTCCTGTATTTCAGTAATCAGTAGTTAAGGCCCTCTTACTGGGAGTTTCAAGCAGACTCTCACATTTAATTTGTAAGTAAGATCCTGCTATATTTAGAGAAGAAGAAATCAAGCATTTATTACATACAGTAAAAACCATTTTTGATGAATAAATACAGTCCCACCACTTGAGGCTGCTTTGTGACATCTAGCTCCAAGAGTTTGTACAGATTTGTTATGAGTGGAGCAGGGCAGACTCTCCCTTCCTCCCTGCCTGCTGAAAGGAGGACATGTTTTCTTTTTCTCTCTCTTACGGCCTTCTACACAACTGCAGAGTATTTTCTCTCTTTTTCTTCTCTTTTAAAGGTAACAATGAAATGTGGTAAATCTGCAATAATAATAATCTTCCTGTCATCTTTCACCTCCAATCACTTTTCCCTCAGCTTGCTTGTTTCTGTGATTTTATACATTGGGACCCCCGGGGTGTCTGGTACGTTTACCTTGTGCATTTGTCATATTTACTGATGGAGGCACTGAGAAGGCCGAGAGCAGAATTCTCTTCTATTTACAAACCAAGGATAAAAGCAACCTGTCCTCATGATTTTCCTGCTGAATGGGAGTCAGAAGGTTGAAATACTGCTTACTAAGCACAGGAATTATTATTTTGCCAACAAGCTTGTTTAAATTAACAGGACAAAAAAAGAGTATAAAATGAAGCTTAATATGTTTGTTTTGTCTTTGGAGAGGAGGTGAAGCTGCATAATTTTTCATTATTACCATTTGCTCCCCCAGAGGTAAGGTTAGGTCAGCATTTGCAGTTTAAACTCCTATTTCCAGAGGTTAACAACTCAGCTGTAAGCCTTCAGTCTCAGTTTAACATTTGGCAGAGTTGCTGCCTTGAAATAATACCTCTGGTACATATATATAATACCTTCTCCCAAAGGGTCTCGGAGCAGTTTAACACACTGAACTGTGTAATGGTTTGTTTCATCCATTGTCAAAATGCAGCCACTTTTGAGGTGGAATATAGTCTCAGAATGCAGAGATCTATACAGCAGTTTAGGTAAGGAAGGAATGATCAGGCTGAACTGAAACTACGAGAGGAATTAATATATTCACATACCTGCAAAAATTAGAACATTTTGGTTTTCCTGGTATTTTGAGTAACATTTTCCCTTTCTCTAGACATGCTTTTGTAGTCACAGCTATAGTACAGCAATGACAACATTTGACATAATATTAAAAGGAGAAAGTCTTTTTTTATTACTCTGAATTCTTCCAATCATTCCTGCTTGCAAAACCTTTCCTAGTACCTTTCTATTCAATGAGATTATGCTCTTAGTTATCTAAATGTTGCTTAAGCACAATGAACAAATTTTAAAGTACAATCAAATTTAAATCTCAGATTAAGCTAATAAACATTAAACATGGCTGTAATTAGCTCAGTACTTCCTACTAAAGAATCAACATTTTGGCACTGATGTGAAAAAAGAGGATTATTTGTCAGTTTGCTACTTTGTCAGGATGAAGTAATAACGTTATTGTCAAGAACTTGTCAAGACAGACAGTGGTGGTCAAAATATTCAAATCCATGTGCCTGAAGTTAGGTTCTGGTTTGCTGTTTAGTCTCTGAAATAAAAGTCAGATGATTTTCAAACATGCTGACCATAATGGGAATGAGTAAAGGAGCTTGAGCTATCCAATAACAGACTGGAATGAACATGGGTACCTATATGAAAAGAATCCTTCAGCGAGACTTGTGGAGTTAACGCATCAGAAAATCAGGACACTAGATGATTACAAGAGAATTTAGGTAACTTATATAGTCAGCCAGGTTTGAAAGTGCACTCTTTTCTTTATTGTTCAGGAACAAAGTGTTAAATGATTACCTTGACTAAAAAAGTGTGCATTGACAAACTAAGCACTTAAACACCTATCTGCCCCCTTGCAGTAATGTCTAAGGTTTTATCTATACCTCTTATAACAGAGGCACTTGCTTGCAGTCAAGTGGGCTGTTTAATTATTAACATGCTCCTTGGCACAGTTTTCACCCTTGCCAGAAGAATAGCATTCATCAGGAACAGTGCCCAAGAGACATTTTAGACATTGACATGCCATTTGGGAAGGAAATGGGAGAATTCAGGTTTATGGATGCACCTTGTCCAAAGACTGGAGTTTGGCCCTGGCTTGCTCTGTAGCCATGGTATGCGTGCAGCCCTGGGGATCTCAGGTGCTGAGCTTCCAGACCTCAGTGAAGCCTAAGCAAGATCAAAGGACCAAGTCACTGCATCTAGGGCAGTTCTGTGGAAAAAGCAGAAAACATTTAGTTTAAGGAGGGAAAGCCCTAGAGATTCTCAGAGCTCTTCAGCATATTAGTGGGTGGACAAGACTGCTGTACTATGTGCTTAAACTCAGACTAAATCTTGCTTTGGGCCTGTAAGTCAAAAAAGCTTTAATATGGGGATATAGCATGTCTAAACGTACGTTAAGAGTGGTGGCAAATGAGCTCTGAATTGAAGCAATACCTCAGCACTAACTATGTGTTAATGTGCTTGCTACTGCTAATAAATTTATAAGGTTGTACAGGCAGGCTCAAGGTGTGAGCAGAATGATTTTGAATCTGGCCATGACATAGTATTTACAGGTACCCAGAGGCTGTGTTTCTGATCTTGTTTTTAGTGGAATAAATCCCAAACAATGTCAAATGAATTTCTTCAAATCAAAATTAAGCCAATAACAACATTAAAATACCTGGGATGTTTCACTGCTGGTTAGGCTACTTTATAGATATGTTAGATCCAAAATAAAGCTTATGCCTTCATATTCTTCTCATGGTATTCTTCAAGAAAACATTAAGGTAACAAACATAGGTCTATCCTATGGTTTATCTCTGTGACAGTCAATTCAAAGGAGTTTTGCACACTTCGTAGCCCCGAAGCTGCTGATTCTGAGTGACAGGTAAATCAGATATGGCTCTTCTCTTACAGCTTAATCTCTCTTAGCTGGGGAAAAATGTAAAAGGGCCATAGATCAAAGAGAGCTCTAGCTGGCAAAGAGAAAAGGCAGGGAAAAAAATGACCTAAATTTTCCAAGTGACAGATGATTTTGGATATTTCAATTTTGGGGCCCCTAATTTGAGACAGCTTAATGGAACTTAATAGTCAAAGTGCAGTTGCTCAGCATATTATGTTTGAATACCCATAGAGAGTCTTATAAACACCTCTAAATTCAGACTTAAGCAGGCAGGATCCAAACAGAGAGCATTTCAGTGGAAGGTGAAATACTGCAATGCTTGCAGATTTTTAGAAAGAGGTCAGTAGTAGCTGAGGTTTTCAGAGCTCTTGCAACAAAAATATTTTTTCCTTCAACAGATATCTAGTTCAAAGCCCTCTAATCCTCTTTGCTTGAAGTTCCTTGGTCTCTGGGAGAATTCAGTGTGGTTTGGTTACTCACACTCTCCAAGCATGGTATTAGTGTTATCTCCTCCAGTGACAACACTGAGTTGATCCCGATTGCTTTTTGTTTTATATAGACATGGTCTCAAGTGTTCCAGCATGTACATATAAATTACACCTTGCCTGTTCCATCCACTGCTGTATGGATGGGACAGAGTGTTCCTCCTCCCATGGAGCTGCTGTCCATCCCCTCCCAAAGCCATTCAATTAGTTCTTTGGTGGCAACAACCTACCCTGTTTTCTCCTGCTGCTGCTGCCTTCTCTCCTGGGATTTCCTCCAGGCCAGCACATGCCTCCAACGCTTTCTCTTCCCTCTGGCAGCTAAGATGGTGTCCCGGCAGCCTTGCCCTCAAGGGATGAACTGTCAGAAGGGGCTCTGGCTCCAGCTCAGCATATGGGGGCTCATTCCCACCGTGCCTGCTCAGGCTCACACCAGTAAGTCCCTGTGTTTCCATGAAGAAGAACAGCTCCTCTTGGCTTCCATGTTGTGGCTGTCACCCTGGTCCATGACCCCACAGTCCCTCCTCCTCCAGGCTGGCATCAACCAACACTTAATACTCTGTCCATCAGCAGGACTCATAGAGTATCACCTGTCTGCTTGCTACTGAGATCACTGTAGACTACTGCACACTTTCCAAGCTTTAGACTCCCCAGATACTGCACAAGATAAGGTAACGAAGGTCTTGAAAACAAAACCATTTTATCCTGCCCTTTTGCCTAATAAAAAAAGCTCACCTCTCCCCTGCTAAGCTGGTGTACTGGACTACCCTCCAGTGATAGCAGAAGAGCTACGCGGCATATATGTGTATTTCATAAATAGAGACCAAACTGATTTTTTTCCCACAATTTAACTTGTGCAAGGAAAAAAATAAGAAGAAAGTAAAACCCCAAATTATGTATATTTGGGACATGGTGTATGGTAGGAAATTGTAGAACATTCATGTTTCAAATTTTCCTATTTTCTTTCTCACAAAAAAAAAAAGTCACAAACAACACCACCCGATTTTCCAGAAAAATCCAAACAAGTGTAACACTTGCCCTGAGGACTTTGGAAATTCTCTCTTCAAAGAGCTTTCAAAAGTCTAGTGCAATGGCTTGGGAGTGCATGTGGTGGCCTTACTTTAAAGCTACAAAATCTGGAAGCAATGGGATTCTTTTCAGCCCTATGGTGATCCCGCAGGAAAACTTGAAGGGTTCCAGCCCTTACTTGCTTATGCATCAGTGAAATGCTTGATGATTGAGATCTTGTTATAAGAGATAATTTTTGATAAACTTCAATTTTTCATTAAGAAACTCCTTCAGCAAAAAGTATGCAAACAGTTCTGATGCTAAATCAACAAGTCATTTTCTAAAATTGTGACTATTATCAAGGCACAATGGATGGAGACTATGGAGCTCTCCCCCCTACATGCCTTGCATTGAAACCTAACTCAAGGTTTTGTTTGTTTCTTTGGGGCTTTTTTTGCCAGATTACGCTAAGCAGAGTGCTTCATTGCTTAAGTCCACATGGAACCACCTTTCGTGGATTACAGAGCATACAAACAACTAGGGTTACTTTTTTGCTGGATCAGGGACATCCATAGATTCTGTCCTTAATATGCCCTTTTATTATGAACAATAACATACGTCTCTGGAAACTGTATGATTCCATATGGGATACAATGACTGGGCTTAATGAGGTGCTTTATGGACACAATTCAACATTAACTTTGAATTTCCTGGCTTTTGTTGATTTTTGTCACAACCTTAACATTTTTCAAACATAGAATCATTACATTAAAAAAAATAAATCTGTATTTTAACCAAGATTTATTATACCCCAGTGAGATAAACCTTGTTTTCACTTTTCAGTAATAACATGATTTATTTCCATGCAGCTGAACAATAAAAAAAAAGGAGATATAGATCTGAATGAAAAATAATACTTCTTAACAAAAAAAAATTTAGACCTTTACAGGAACTTAAAAGAAATCTCAATCAGCCCCAAGAATGAATATATCAAGTCTGTCGTTCTGATAGGTTTGTGATATACTTTGCTCATTCTTAAGTACAATTTAATAAAAAAACATTGATCTGAGTCGCTATTTTTAAAGTTTTCTGGAAGATCAAAGATCTGACATCCCCTCGTGTATTCAGCTGTGGGGCAGACACAGAATCACTGTCACTAAGTGGTCAGCTACCATGAAATCCTTAGAGGGGATCACTATTATATAACTTACTATTTTGCCATCTCTGGTCTTTGTACAAAGCTACCCAGATAGCAAGAGTTTGGCAAGGCATGTGTAGTCTGAGTGCCACTGGTGGCACATGGCTTATAAGGCTCTCTAACAGATTTATTTATTAATTCATATGTTTCAACATCCTCATTCCACTGGGTCCCAGGTGCTCTATTTGAATATAACTAGAAGCAGGTCAGAGCTGGGAAACTTCATTCACTTGAAAGGGAGGAGGGTGATCTTCAACTACTGACCAGAAATGAGAGTAGAAAGGCAACATCCCAGACAAGGGTGTTGTTTGGTAGGCGTTTGTTCCCCTGTACATCTAGATCAAGCAGGTATAAATACATAAACCCACTCACATCCATTCAGTCCTAGGGGTGGCAGAGTCCCAGTTTGCAGCTGGTAGCCCCTCTGAGCCTTTTGGATAGCAAATGTTTTCCTCTTGCTTACTCTTCTGTTTCCCACTTTTCATCCTCAGGAGTAAACCCGGCAGAACAGTCACCTTTATCCACCTGGAAAGAGGTTGTGATTTATCCCTTTATTGATTAATTGCTTTAAGACCTGTCCCACTCCTCAACCCATTGATGAGGCTCTATAACTCCCATGAAAACTACCTATTCAGCTTTCCCATTTGGAAATAGTTGCTCTGTGTTCATTGATTGCCATGCCATACTTTCGCATGGTGTCTTGCCCTGCTCACTGACTCCCTTGTTATTCTCTGTGTACATGTGCAGAGACACAGAGGAATGAGATCAAAATCTTGCTTTCCCCTTGCTTTCTTCAGTCCAAAGTCCCGTGTCCAGTGTTGCATGTCAGTAGCAGGGAACATTTTCCCCCCTTTAGTGTCTTTCTCTCTCCTTTTTGGGGGAGTCTGTTCTCTTAGTGTTTGTTTGGACTGTTCTAGTCCAGCAGTTCCTATTCTGGGACTGAAAATATGCTTTCATGTCTCCCACCTTTTAGGATCATGACCTCAAATTTGTTAACTACTTTTCTAGTGTATTGCCAGTGAGATCACTTTTCAGACTGTCATAGCTGCTGCCTTTGTATTGGTACCCATTCCTAACATGATAACACTCTATGGGCTTAGATCATCTTCCACAGTAAGGCTCTGAACTTTCCGAATTCCCTCACCAATTTTCTCATTGTTTTAACGGTGCTATAGGTGGTCTCAGTGGCTCAGCACCCTGTCAGCCACAACAGATGGGAAGATGGCAATGAAATGGATTGAGGCACAATGAGGACAACAAACATTGGACCAAACATTTCCTTATATGTTAGTAACTTGCTCTGTGTTTTTTCATGTACAAGATAAAAGATCATGTACCCACACATGATGTAAGATACCTCAGATGCAAGATACCTACTCGCCCAGACACAGTAAATTGCAAGAGATTCTGTTTCAACATCTCTGCAGGATAAAAGCCTGTCAGCCCCCTTAAGTGTCTGAGCTTATTATCAAAGGAAGTGCAGACATATCAGACTTCTAACGTAGTGGGTGATTAGGCCATCTAAGGAAACCTCCTACTCTGACTTATCTTTGGAAGCCTACCTCTCCATTGACTTTGAAGACAGACTGAAATGTTGAGACTTAGTAAGCTAAAGTTAGCTTCTGTGAGAATCCTGGGGTCTATTCAGCCATTTCCAGCAGAAGGACAAAGTTCTAGCAAACAGAAAGATTTAAATTATTTAAATACAGATTGCAATTATCTATTGGAAGAATCATTTAAAAAGAAATCACAGTAGAGTTTTAATGAACTGAAAAAACCATTCATATGTTTTCAAAGAAATTTTCCTGTGATAATTAGATACTTTCTTAAACCAGTCTGAGAGTCAGACAACTGAAATTACTGGCAAACCAACAAACAGGAGATGACTAATTCCCATATAAAAGTGTCACCTAGGCACTACTATAATACATTGCAAAGCATAAAATAGAAAGCACCTGAATTAAACCATGTGTCTGAGAATATCTGAAGGCAAAGATCGGTGAATGAGGAAGGGAAATGAATACGAAAAGCCACCAACACTTCTCAGTCAACAGAGAGTTTAAGTCTTTTTGACCACCTCATGGAACTTTTCAGACTGCATGCCCTGAATGAATGACATAAATCAGGTAGAATAAAAGCAAATAAAGGACAAAAAAACCCAACACAAGCAAGAAGAGCTGATTTATGTTTTATTCTCTTTTGAGGGTAAATTCGAACTCACAACTTTCTCTGTGGAGCATGGTGGCAGATGAATATACTTATTTTATTTGCACTATACAAAGGTCTTCTTCACTTGAAAAACAGAAACAGAATGCATACTAATAGAAATTTGTACAGTCACCAGCAAAGCACAATTAATTTTCTCAGACCATGTTACAAAGTCAGATGCCAGCAACAAAAACCCTGCTGAAAGGCACATCTTCTGGTTCTCCTCTCTTCCCCACCTCATTCCTAGACATGCTGTCCTGCTGTTTATTTTGTACTGGACCCAGCACTTACCAGATCCCTCTGTGAGCCACATCAACATGCTAAAACTGCAGGAAGCAAAATTAGAAAGCTGGTTGATTTTGTGCCTGCTAATGAATTAGAGTGATTTACAAAGGACCTGACAGAAGTCAGAGCTGGTCAAAGAGAGGGGGCAGGGCTGCAAAGCTGGGGAGTAGAGAGAGGGGGAAGGGATAGAGTTCTATTGGGGAAGGGAGAACGGAGTGGTGAAACAGAAGAATTAGAAAGTCTCCCACCTCAGCACAGGACTGAGGTGTCACAGGACCATGTCACCTTTTGGGAAGGTAAAATCTTGTATCCAAAGCAACCTGCACATTCTGAGCAAAAGGATTGACTGGGGCAGAAAGTTGCTGATTATGCTTGCCAGGAAGATCCAGAAACAGAGAAGAGATCACTTCCATTTTTCTCAAACTGAGCTGTACAGGCAACTACCTGGCAACATGAATGGATATGTGTCCGTATTCTAGGTGATTTTCCCCTTGATTATTTTTGGAACACACTCTGATGAATATACAGAGTGAAACCGAAGTAACACCACCTACAGTGTCCTTGAACGGCGAGTCTGTGGTTCTCTGGTTGTCCTTTTGCATAGTTTCTCCATAAGCAAAACTCATTGCCAGGTAAATGAACCATAAACCTTATCTGTATTCTTGGAACTCCCTTACTCTCTATAGCAGTCTAGCTGCATATAGACTGCCTATTGGTAATGGTCCCCTGCTTATGCTACTTTCTCCATTATGCTTGGGAATAATTTGGGAGTGTGCAAGTTGGCATAGGTCAAAAGCATGCCAAGGTCTGTTCTAAAAACAATTCCAAATCCTGACACTATATACTTTACTTTACAGATGCAGCTCTAGTCTGTTTTACACGCTACAATTCTGTGATTCTCTGCTTGAAGTTTCACCTCAGGTAGTTATACAATAATTATTCTCCAGTGGTAACTGCTATCATTCCTCAATAAAACAGTAGAAAACTAGTGGAAAGATTTCAGCCTATTCTTTGAAGGTTCCATGAAAATATGATAGAAACACAGAAAAATTTACCTTGGAACAGCTCTATGTAGGTCATCAGGGCCAATCTGCTTAAAGCAAGGATAGCATCAAAGTTACCAGGACCTCCAGTTCATTTTCTGCAAAGCATCTTTCTAGTCTTTTTTCATCCAGGATCACAGAATCAAAGAATCACAGGATGGCTGAGGTTGGAAGGGACCTCTGGAAATCATCTGGTCCAAACTCCATGCTCAAGCAGGGCCACCTAAAGCCAGTTGCCCAGGACTGTATCCAGATGGCTTTTGAATATCTCCAAGGATGAAGGCTCCACAGGCTCTCTGGGAACCTGTGCCAGTGCTCGGTCATCCTCACAGTGAAAATGTGTTTCCTGTTGTTCAGAAGAAACCTCCTGTGTTTCAGTTTGTGCCTATTCTCTCAGAAAAATTCCAAGAAGCTCTACACACAGTCTCCTTGAAAGAAATAACACAGATTATTGGAACAGCTAGTGGGTTAAAACATGAATAACAGGTTGGGCTAGGTGACATCTGGAAGTTTTTTCCAACCCCAATTATTCTATGATTCTATGATTTAAGCTAATTTATGTGATTTTGTTAATGTGATAAAGAAGTTCTGGGGTCATGTCATTCTTAAGCAGTCATAATGTAGAAACTGTGACTCATAGCTGTGTGAAATAGAATTGAAGGCATCATAAGCATGAAATGATTATTTTCACTGACTTCTCAAAAGGTGTTGGCTGTATTAATTTGAATATTTGGCTTGTCCAAAAAACTAAATCTAAATTAAAGTTAAGATAGCTTGCAGAATAAAAGTCAAACTTCCTTAATTATTATTAAAATAGTTTTACATCAGTGTGTGTTTAGCAGAGCAGTTACACAGACACAAGGAGTCAAAGTGTCTAGAATCACTATTCAAATAATTGAGAATGTTTCCCAGACAGAAATCAAAAGAATGATTATAAATCTTTCTCTTTACAGGCAGCTCTGTTCCTTCCTATTTCTCCTTCTAATCACACCAGTTCTGTCAGGAAAATACATTTCTCCTTGATCTTTTATTTCCAGCTATTTTGAACAATTTATCCCAATTAAGCCACTTCTGTATCTGGTCTCAAAAAATGGTGTCATATAATATTGAAACCATGTCACCAATACATTACTTATCAGCCTTCCTGATATATCAGCTTTTCACTAATCCTTTTTTGTGTGTCTGTGATTGAACAAAAAATTTGTATTTACATTCAAGTCCCTCTGGAATATTCATCCAGATAAGTAACTTTCACCTGGACATCCAGTTTGAATACTTAACAGTGGTGCACAATATCCGGGCTAACAGAAGTGGGGGTTTCGCTTAACAAGCCTTTCTTTACATAGGTCAAAAGCATTATTTACGTTCAGATCAGTACCCAAACCACGGAAAGAGAGAGATAAATAATGAAAATGAGCATACCTAACTTAGACAAAGACTGGGTTTTGATTGCTTGGTTTCCTTGTGAAGGTACATAGTTGTTGAGCCATGCACATGTGAGTACAGCTACCAGTTAAAAGCAGAGCACATTTAATATTGGACATTCTGGGAAGATGAAGAGTGTTATTTTCTGACTTACAAATTTATAGCTGGGGAAGCCAGTCCAGCTGAGACTGTTACCTTTGAAAAATCCCACTCTCCAGATCTCACTCCATGAGCATAGCTAATTCATACCTGTGTCAGTGTATGCGTGCACATATGAAAGGGATAGGGGAAAAGAACAGCCCCTCACTGTGCTCATACGAAAATTCTGAGGTCACCAGATTTTCATTTGCATTATTTTGGGGTCATTTTGTTTTTGTCTCCGAGCATCTACAGACGTTTCTTGCACTGTGAAAAGCACGAGAGAAATCTGACCAACAAAACTAATACAAATGAATTATGTTGTTGATCGGTCCATGTCTGAGGGCACTTTGGGCATCCTCTATAAATTCTACCTTATTACTTCTCTGCAGAGAGAGATACCAAAAATCTATATCTTACATATGCTTTCCTCTGTCCATAAGGGATTTTATATTTTTGTACACAGCAGTTGTAGTGCATAAATGGCCTGAATTAAATGAGCAGACACCATTTTCAGCAAGTGAAACTTGTTTCTCTAAGGTTTATGTGTTTTCTAATAAAGGTTCTAATCTTCAGTCAATAAAAGAAGGAAAATGGAAAATTGTAGTTCCTGACAAAAATATGAATGACCTTCTTTAGGAGCCAGAGTAAATTCTTCCTGCAACATTGAGCCAAATTTTATAATTCTGTGATGTTATCATTATGTAAAGAGGTAATTCAAGACTGCCTCAAATATCTGGTATTGTAAATACTCCAGGATACTAGCAGATATAATCTGCCAGAATTCATCCCTGAAGTTAATGCCCATCTCACTCCCAACAATGTTGAGTGGGATAAGATTTTTGGCCCTGTTATGGGTTTGTGTGGCGCGGTTTTCCTTGGTGGCAGGGGAGGGGGGCTGCAGAGGCGGCCCCTTTAAGAAGTTGCTGGAAGAATTTGCTGCCCCAAAATGTCGGACCCGCGCGCCAAAATGTCAGACCCACGCGCCAAAATGTCGGACCCGCCTCTAGGCGGGGAGTGACGGTGGTAACGCCTCTGGGAAAACATATTTAAGAAGGGGAACCGGTAGTGTGGGGGTTGGGAAACCTGAGAGGAACATCGCTGCCGATACTGGAATCATGGAAGTGGAGGGGGAGGAGGAGGCGCCTGAGGAGGCTGATGGCCCTGCAGCCCATGGGGGTGAACGGTGGAGCGGAGGCTCCCGAAGGTGGCCGTAACCCCATGGTAAAAACCGCGCTGAAGCAGTGTGAGACGGGAGAGCAGCCCGCGGAAAGGACCCGCGCCAGGGGAGTTCGGGAAGAACTGAAGCCCGCGGAAAGGATCCGCACCAGGGAAGTTTGTGAGGAACTGCAGCCCGCGGAAAGGAACCACATTGGAGCAGTTGGTGAAGGACTGTCTCCTGTGGGATGGACCCCATGGTGGAGCAGGGAACGAGTGAGGAATCTTCCCCCTGAGGAGAGAAGCGGCAACAACGATGTGTGGTGAGCGGACTCAATCCCCATCCCCTATTCCCCTGTGCCGCTGGGGGGAGGAGGTAGAAATCATCGGGAGTGGAGCTGAGCCGGGAAGGCGGGAGGGGTGGGGGGAGGTTGTTCTGATGTTTAGTTTCCCTTCCTAATACCCTTGTGTTTTGTTTTTGTTTTGATTTGTAGTAAATTAAATTGATTTTGGTTTTTTTCCCAAGTTGAGCCTGTCTTTTGCCCGTGACCATAAGTGGGGAGTGATCCCTCCCAGTCCTTGTCTCGACCCACAAGCCTGCTTTTGTATTTTCTCCTCATCCCAACGTGGCCAGGCGAGGGGGTAGGGGGTGAGCGAGCGGCTTCGTGGTGCTTTGTTACCAACTGAGCTGACCTGAAACCACAACAGGCCCCAATTTCTCTCTTTTCCAGAAGAAGTTATGGAAGATTTTAAGATTCTCATTCTCTTTCTCATTTTGTGAATAAAAGGCAAAAAGAAAGAAAAAAAAATCCCCTTTCTGAAATATATGCTTCAGGGCATAATACTCATTTTAGCATTTGTAAGAACTGAACCAGGATAAGGAGAA
The DNA here is from genome assembly GCA_013401275.1 of Pandion haliaetus. Classification (NCBI taxonomy): domain Eukaryota; kingdom Metazoa; phylum Chordata; class Aves; order Accipitriformes; family Pandionidae; genus Pandion; species Pandion haliaetus. The sequence goes on along the minus strand of VYZV01000915.1, from coordinate 19,828 downwards.
AGGTCTATGCAAATTTTGACCTTTTCAAGTATAGGAATTTAACAACAACCAACTTCTTGTTAATATGAAAGGAGCAGTAGTAATGGTGGTGAAAAGTGAAATATTGATGATTCATCCTTATACAAAGCACAGGGTAAAGGATGAGAGGGTTATTGAATGAAAAGGAGAGGTGCTGGTGAAGACAATGAAAGGAAAAAGTAACATGACACAGAAGCTTTAAAAAAATAGTATCACAGAAAAATGACGTAAAATAATAATCAGAGCTGACTGATTTTGAGTTAAGCTCAGAACAAAACCTGTTTCTATAGCTCAGCAAGCCCAGTATGATACAGGGACACAAAATACTGGGATATCACCACATACTGCAATTTGATTTAATATTTTGAATGAAGTCTCTCTCCTCACTGGATGAACCAGGTGATATGGAGAAGAGGAACAACGTCTACTATAGATAACGAACACATTGCTACAAGGAACTGAAGAAGATGACGGTTTTAGCATAGACACACAAACCAAGATATCTCAAGTCAATCATGAAAATGCATTAGTTCCTCAATAAATCTAGCTTGAAGAATCAAACTTCTTGTATCACACCCACCTCCATCTCCTTAAAACTTCCATCTAAGGAGGAGGAAAGTCTTCCTTCGATCAGGATGGTTGCACACTAAGTTTAATACATCTGTAAACTGCATTTTTCCTCAAAACCCTATAAGCTTAAAGTTTAAAGAGTTTAAATTTTTAAGTTTAAAGAAAATATTTCAGTGGCAATCGACATTCTGAAAACATGCAATCATGAAGGCAATTTTTGTTGATGGAGACTTTGCAGTCACTATTATGTCACAATCCATCCTTTACAACATCTCAAGTTCTTTTTTAGCCAAGCTTTATGTTTGTATTTAAAGGGCAACTGTATGTATGGTGCTGAAAAGGTAAGGGATGAGAAATGCGAGGAGTGAGGTGAAGCTCTTATACTTCTAGAGAAGAGAAGCTTTGCAGGGTCCTGACTTCAAAGAAACCTTAAAAAACAACAGCACCGACACTTACAGCACCAACACTTGATTGTGCCCGTCTTTTTTTTTTTTTTTTTTTTTTTTTTTTTTTCAGTTCCCGTGGAAAAAAGATTTTTTTTTTTTTTTTTTTTTTTTGTTCACAGTCCATGAGGAAAAATGAGTTTATTAATTCAATTCATGATTTTCTCCTCAGGATATTTTTTATTTCCAGGGTACACTCAAAAAACCTTTGGTTTGAAAAATTTGAGGTTTGTATTTGTCTCTGAGCATGATTTCCATAGGGAAACACCACTTTCCTGAAAACTACTTTCACAGTTTCGATGTAACAAACATATCTGTGCTAAGAATTGTGGTCAGGAAAGGAGAGAAAATACTTATTTCTCTTCGAGCTTCTGAGGCTCCCAGTACTCAAGAATTCAAAATCTAGCTTAAGTTCATATTGGAACAAAGTTACCAAACACTGAATTTCTTTTCATTTTCTGTGAGGGTTTTGTTTTCAATATTGGTTGATTTAGTGAACATAAAACTTTAAGGTATTTTGTTCTGGTTTTCTTTCAATATAAAGTGACACAGACAATATGTCAAAGTGTGGTTTAAAAAAAAAAAAAATTCTGAAAATCTTAAAATAGAATGTTTCAGCACACTTCTCACATTAATTTCTTTCTAATGTTAAATTTGAGAAACTCACTGTCTGTTCCTGAAATTTTGATTTTGCTGGAAAAGTTTGCACTAGACTTTATGCAACCAGCTCTATAGACCACCATTGTAGGGATGTGGCAAGTGGAAGATCTCGGGATGTGACGGAAAGGTAGGCGGAATTATGGGTGGGGTGCTGCTGTTGCCGCTTATCGCGAGAGCTAGCATGAGACAAGATGACTATATAATGCTGTTACGCAGTTGAATAAACGCCATTTGCTGCATCCTCATATTGGTGTCTGTGCTCAATGGCCCTGAGGTGCGGATAACCTCAGGCGAGTCCAGCAACCGAGCGGAGCTTGCCGAAAGCGGTCGGCAACACACCATGAAAGGGATGGCGCAGCTCACTTCTTGCAATTCATAAATGAAATATAAATGGTTTAAATATATGACTAAGGCAAGCAAAAGCTCATCTACTGCCAATTTTGAAAAGGTATTTTTCCCCTTGCAGTAATGTAAGTGCTTCTGATCAAAACTGCCAGATGCCTCCCAGAGAGTGCAATGATTTGTTCATATTATCAGTTATTACAATATGGATGAGCATAATGATAACTCATTTAGTAGCAGGGATTAATAATGAAATCATTTAATTAAGACTAAGATCTGAATCAAAGCCCTGACTCCAAATGCCCCTTAACTTGTGAAAGGAACTTCTCTGTCCAAATCATAAAACTCATGCTCATCACTAATTTTACTGCACTGAACCAAAATTATCAGTGATACTTCATTTATTTTTAAGCAGTTCATTAGTTTGATTTACTCTGGTGATTGCATAAGAGATAGTGTTAGTAGGCAAGAAGTTACCAGGAATTATGTGTTAATCTGCAGCTTTGTCAAGCATAGCTATTTATGTTAGGGATTGGCTGTAAAGTGGACCTTATTTAATTCAGCCACAGTTAGAACTGTTGTGATCTTTGAGGATTTTGTTTATCCTAGAATAAATAGGTAAAAAACCCCAGCAAAACAACATTTTTTTTTCCATTTTATTTTATCAAAACGGGGTCATTTATGGAGAGGGGAGCTATTCCAGGTAAAATAATGATTCACCAGGTATTTAGCAAAAAAGAATGAAGGAAAAGACCTCAGGTTTAGTTTTAGAAATGCATCATACCATACCAGTTATTCAGATCATCTTCTAGATATTTCACTCACGGAATTTGGTGGAAAAAGCTTGGTAATAATTTGTCAAATGTTTGAACCAATTACATGAGATCAACATAATTAATGTGATGAGTGGTTCTGGTGAAGCACATTCCTAAATCAGAGACTAGAGCCATGGAGTGTATTGTTGTGAAGATAATGTAGATCCTTGTAATGCCACGGATCTTTAAAAACTTGATCTCTTTTCCCTTTCCCCCAAATTGCTATGTTTAAGGTTAGAAACTAGTACAACTGTAATGTAATGCATTGCAATTATAGCATCTTTCATTTGACATTTTAAAAGCTTTTCAGTATGATGTCCATATTTAACCTTCTTTTTACAAAGAGGGAAACTGAGGTCTCAACAGCATGAGGCCTAGGATGCTGTGTTATATGCAGGTAGCTTGCATTTCAACATGCAAGTGAGAAGGTGACTACTGCACAGTCCCTGGGGCCAGGCAGCAGCTGCCATCCTTAACCATACCCCATCTTCTTGTTACATCTACGGAGCAAGAAGCGGAGGTGAAGGGCAGCAGGAAAAAACAGTTATGGAGAAAAAAGGTGGTGGTAGGGAGAGAGAGATTAGCAGGAATTATGACCGCTTGGAAACAAAAGGATAGAGGATTCACTCATTTATGATTCAAAATGTGTGGGTACCGTCTTGTCTCGTGCAGTGTAGGTGACAAGTATTTTAAGAATCTACAGTGGGGTTAGGCAAAATTCCCTGGAATTGTCTTTGCCACCAAGAAGTTGACATGTTTCTTTAGCAGGAAAGGTCTTCAAGACTTGAATATAAAGCCTCTACGGTGGGATTCAGTCTGCTTAATTTATGGGTGGGATTTGAACTGCCTAAATCTATCCATGTTCAGTCATAAGTGCGTAAGCCTTGCTAACTCCCAGGGAGCCACTCAGCTCGTTTATTTTCCAGGACAATCCCAGTTAATTACTAAGCTGGAGTGAAGCTTCCGCTTGCAGCTCTCTATGTGTTACCGAAATCCGGAATAAAACTCCTTAACAGCAATGAGAAGTTAAGAAGCAGGCACTCCTTTATTGCAGCGCTGGATGCACGGGGGATAATTCCACCTAACGTGCATGCCACAGCTTCAGCACAAACAGATTATATGGAGTATCTAATTACATATTAATCAGATTAGTATACATATGCATAAAAACGATTGTAACTGATTATCATAGTACTACTTACATCCGATCACGCGCAATGAAGAATTCATTTGAGTCGAAGGGCTGCTTTTACGACCACCGACTCATTTAGAGTTCTTGTTGGCTGTCCTTGAAGTCTTTGTTCTTGTCCTTGTTCTTTGATCTTGAAACTTAACGCAATTTCAATCACATGTGATTGATTCCAGCATTGTTCTCATCTAGCGTACAGGAACATCTAGTCATAGGAGCAAAGAACTGCAAAACTTATGAGTAATTACTAGTTAATCACTTGACTACACTTTTGTAATTACCTCTACTAGCTAGTCCCCT